>JXTC01000454.1:86531-227746 GCA_002914845.1 Trema orientale
AAAAAAACTATAAATGCTAGTTGTTAGTTCATTTTGCTGATTAACGGTCAAAAACTCTCTGCTTGTATAAACAAGAATCCACAAAGTAATCCCAGAAAATTTTTTCTAACCAGAGAAAAGTTCAAATAAAATTTTTACTCAGATTATACAATTTTTAAGATAAAGTCAAGCAATCTGCTTCTTGGGCTCAATTTATCATTAAACTTAAAAAAAAATTTTCAGATAACGCAACATAAAAACTAGAATATATTTCTCAACAAGGAATACATGCAGACCTCAGACTTCATGGCTGATTCAAGATTTGTAAGTCATTTGTAAAACTACAAGAAAAAGAAAAACATTATAATCAGAAACCTAATACAAGAAATTGAGAAATTATACTAACAGCTAAACTACGTCCATCTTGTCTGAATTTTACGGTAACGAACACAAATTCTATGTATGTCTCTCCAATACAACTCTAAAGCATTTTCCGAATGCGAAATTAACATAGCGAAATGCATTCTCTGTCCTATCGATTTTCCACAAAGACAAAGTAATACAACATGCTCAACATCCAGTTGGCAGATTCATGAAAAAATAAAAAAGTAAAAATAAAAATGGGCGATTCAAAATGGGATTGGCGATTTAATTAAAGAATTCAAAAACTATCTTGATTTGTATTGACGAGAACAACTTCTATAGCTCCAGAGTGTTCGAAGCCCGAGGCGTGCCCCTTAGTGGAGACAAGCAAGCCATTATCTTGCCCAGAGATACGATCTTGGGCCTGCAAAATTCGCCATACCAGAAACTCGAATTAGTTAATACTAATAGAAGTAGCAAAAAGAAAGAAACAAAGGAAGGAGATGCAATCTCACCAAATTGGGAGGAAAGGGGCAATCGGTGACGGCATGAGAGAGACTAACAATGGTGAAACGGCTAGGTGGTGGCTGAAGGGGGAGGCGACAGTGTTTCGAGCAAGAGAGAGAGAGAGTGAGTGATATACGCGAAGAGGGATCTGACCTAAGATCCCTAAAAAAAGAACATTCAACACGATGTCGTTCTGCTGCTTTATGACGTACAACGTTGCTTGAGGCGTGACGTTATAGGGGCTGTACTGTGTCGCATTCCACGAGACGTGGAAATCAAAAAAAAGGGGCCAAAGCCCGTCGTTCCTCACTCGATGTAATAGGCTGTTGGGCCTTTCTCGTCACATATTTGGTGATGTTATAAGGCCATTATTTACCACGTCGCACCAACTTTAAAAGCAACGTAGCATTAAGTGACGTCCTAGCTCATTTTTGTAGCAGTGATATGACCCGTTAACTTGTTTAATCTAAGTTAACTTAAATATATTTTTGTAACACATTTAACATAAATTCATACATTTTTTATGATCTTAAGACATACATATTTATCAAACAAAATCGAAACCACATAAAATCTTAATATATATACATAATAAAGTCTTAAAAATACAAAAGAAGCCTAAACATACATAATAAAAGTATTATTATATAATTTTTAAATAGGTATTACATAGGTCATAAACAGGTTATTCCGAAATTGACCTATTTAATAAATAGGTCATTGGGGGTTGTATTGGTGGACAACCCAAGCTCGACCTGTTTAATAAACAGGTTTGCGAGTTCAACTTGATTTTAATCGGAACCGTTTGAGACAAACACAAATTTGCTAACTCCATACGGGTTTCGACTTGTGCTGTTATGTTATATCACAAATTGTCAGCTTTAAAGTATAATCCAAATTTTATATTATTATTTCGATCCAACTGTTTGATCAAAATATCACCTTACAAACCCAAGCTTTGGAAATCACTACAAGAAAACAGGTCGCTGCTTTAAAGCCAAATGTTGCTACTTTAGATCTAAAGTCGCGACAATATTCCCGCTTTACAGTCGCCACTAAAAGTTCGCTAGTATAGATACCTAAAGTAGTGACACATGCGGTGCCCGTATTAAATAATTTATAGCAGTGATAGTTGTCCCCGCTAAAAAGATGACAAAAATGCCATCTGGCAGAACAATAGTAGCGACAATTTCGAAATTATCGCCGATATATGTTAATTTAGTCGCTAATTTAGAACGATTTTTTGTTTTTATTAAATAATTAATTAAATTGATGACAATTATCGCCGCTTTATATGGAATTTTTTTTTATATACATTACAAAAAAACACGAATAGAGCGGCAACATTTGTTGCCGTATTAAAGCGCAGTGTTACTGCTTTAGATCTATAGCGACGACAATGTCCCCACTTTAGAGTCGCCGCTAAAACTTTGCTGGTATAAACACCTAAAGCAACGACACACGTAGTCCCCGTATTAGATAATTTATAGCAGCGACAATTGTCCCCGCTAAAAAGTCAACAAAAATGCCATCTGGTAGACCAATAGCAGCAACAATTTTGAAATTGTCGCCGCTATATATTTATTTAAAACAGCGCAAAAGTGTCACCGCTTTAGAGCCAATTTTCTTATATTAAATAATTAATTAACTTAGTAACCTAAAGCAGCGACTAGAATTTTTTTTTTAAATTAATTATTTTAAATATTTAACTATTTAATTAAAATAATTATTTTTTATATATTTAAATAATAATTATTTTTATATATTTAAATAATTATTTTTTATATATTAAATAACAAAAATTAATTCAATTTAAATAAATAACAAATACACTAAGGTAAACAAAATAAATTAATAATTAATAAAAAAATAAATAAAGTATTATTTCAAATAACATTAAAATTAAAAAGTGTTGTCAAAAACTAAAATATATAAAGTTGTCTGAAAGTAGAAAAGAGTTTACAAGCCTAAGTCCTTGTCCTCGGTTTCTTCACTGTCATCTTCTTGACGAGTCGGTGGAGGATGGATGAAACGAGGTGGCAGTGGTAGACATGAGGGCATTGTGCCAAACGATGTCGAAATGGACCCTAGATGGACGAAAGCAGGGCTAGACGTGTTGACATCTGGTACTAGAGATGATTAAATCTTCTGCATATGTGCTACCTATGCTGCCTAAGCCTCTATTGATCGCTACTATTGAGCCATCATCTCCTAAGTGGCCTCCTCTTTTGCAGGGCTATCATCATGTATTGCTGGCTCTCTTATATGTATCGTTGGACATCCTCAGGTATTGGCAGTGGAAAGTCTGGTAGGGCAAATCTAGTACTGGAAGTGGACTTACTCAACTTACATCCGACACCTCTCCTAAATTTGCGACGTGCACCAAAACCTCATCCGTAATATGAGTATCAGTGACAAAAGCAGATGAGCTCAAACTAGACTGAGAAGATGCTTGAGACTGAGTATTCTAAATATCCCGCATCTTATTATGCAAAAAAAATTAAAATTAGTATATAGAAAGAAAAAACAAAAGAGATTTTGTTTAAAAAAATTAACTAATGACATACGTAATTGGCCTTAAACTGTGCACTTGGCCATCCAGTCCACTCAGTGAAGTAGCGATCCCTGAAACTCTCAGTAACTTATTGAAGCTCACCAGTAGTAGGATTATGCTGTAAAAATATTTAAAGTAAATTAATTTACTATTAAAATTTAATGTTTTTAAAATAAAAAATATTATAAGAAAAATCTGAATTCTATTACCTTTGAATATCGTTTGTGAGCAATGGAAGTAGCTCCTTATTTGTGCACTACTAACTAACGCCCCCTATTTGTAGCATTTCTTTCAGATATTGCCTGTAGGAAAAAAAATTAATTATAATATAATATTTTATTACTTAATAATAAATGAATAATTCATAACTACACACTAACACTAAATTCTGGAGAGCCAAAATGAACGCAACAACGCCCCCTTGTCGCAGCATCTATCTCAATAAGCACTTTGAAACGTGCAGTCACCAAGTCAAAAGCATTTTTGTCGTCTCCAACGAGCCTAAAACGCTCATTAAGCTCAGTCTTCCTGTTGCTATATATATCTGCCACAATCTTAGGGATGCCATCCCTGACATTGACCAAATCGTCGCTATCGTTGTCAAGATCTTTGTACTCAAATTCCTACAATTGCAAAAATTATCATTACGTTATATTTGTATGCAAAATTCATAAAATTTAATAAATATGAAGTATTTTTTACTTCGACAATATGAATGATCTTCCCTTTCTGCTCAGTAGGAATCGACTTTTAATTTTTATACCAAGGATCCACATTCTATCGAACAAGCACGCCAATCAAATGGGGGAAGTATTTTTTATAGTCGTCGACTGGGCGTCAAGTGCCTCATGCCTTGTCAAATTTGATTGGAAGAGGGCTCCATCCTTTTTCCTCAAATAGCTGATGTAGGTACAGTGACCTACTCTTCGACTTCACATTCCCCCTAATAGGATCTGCAAAATAAATAAGCATATTAGCAAGCAGGTTAAGGTCCACGTATCCAAAGTAATGAAAAAGTAAAATTTAATATGTAATGAACAATACCTAACTTGCATCACTGAGTGACTCTAATAGGACATTGTGGAGGGTCGGCACCTCCATCACCGCCGTGATAACTAGGCTCAACAGTGACCATGACTATACGCAAGTATTAATAATGACAAGTATATTATAATTATAAATTATAGAATAATAATGAAATTAAATTCTAAAAATTCAATCATTAATAGCATAAAAAGTCTTTTACATGAGTAAGAATAAAAATAAAAGTCCTAAGGATGTCATATCCTCATATTGGCAAATCATCACTGTCTTTGTCAAGGTCTATGTATTCAAAAAATTTCTACAATTATAAAAATTATTATTACGTTAAAAGTGAATTCAAAATGCATAATATTTAATAAATATTACATATTTGTTACCTCGACAACAGGAATAATCTTCTCTTTCTGCTTAGCTAAAACTGACTTCCAGTTTTTGTACTAAGGATCCACATTCTATCGGACAAGTACTCCAATCAAATGGGAGAAATACTTTTGAAAATTATCGACGGGGCACCAGGTGACTCCCTCCTTGTCGAATTTGATAGAAAAAGGTTTCCTCTTGAACGACTCTAAGCTAATTTCTTACGGGAATAAAATAATACATGCATTTATTGGAGACCACTGAGAGTAGCAAGAAATAAAATAACTATTAGGATATTCGTTCTAAAAAGTAGATTTTCAATTTTACCCTTTTAGTGTAAACAACTTTCTCTTATATATAATTATAATATTCGCTAGATTAAACTATCTTAGCTGAATAGTTTATTTATCTGAAAAAGATTCCATGACTTTATTTGTATATAAAGAAACAAACATGATTAAGCGTTAATTATGGGGAGACTTGTTTCTTTATCTAAGTCTAAATGAACTAGTTCACAATCTGTAAATAAAGATGGAATATTTTATTTACTATAGGTTGTAGTGTTTGTCTATCTCAATGGGAATAATGCGTCTCAAATTATTGAAGTATGTGACTTCTGATAGAAACACTAATACAACATAAACAAGTTATGTGTATTGAACAGGACTAGGTAATATAAAGAATTGGAGTGCTGTAACTCAATTATGATATTACCACAAACTAACTCTTAGCATATAGATCTTAATCCTTCATGTTTGACTGGACTTGCTTTCATGGGTTATAGCCTTTTGATTTATTAAAATACTAGTCTCTATGAAATTATAGGCATACTCTGGCATATTGGAGGTTATGATTTATAAATTGATGAGAAGGCCAAACAGTTAAGGGCACTATACAGTAATGCCACTTTAAGGTCTTTCAAGATTCATGGAATAATTAAATCTAAGATCTTTGTATTCACTTGTGAATTGGTTGATAACTTTATCTAAATGGCCGTTGATAACAAAATTATTGACAACATTATTCCTTGATAGAAGGATAATAACTTAAAGGTAAATAGGTATTGGAGGGGTATTACGGTAATTTCACATATCCAACTACGGCATTGTATTGGGATTCTTTGTGTGGTATAGAATATGTTAGATGGATCGATTAATCAAGGCTAGTTGATTAAATCTCTATAAAAGGCATGACATTTAATCTAAGAGTGCAGTATTGGGCCTCTAGTGGAGTATTCCCTTTACTAATAGTATTTACATAATACCATAATAAGAGTTATTATATATTTATCATATTATTGGAGCTTAGATTATTTGGATCAATTAAGTCCATTGTCTAACTCAATAAAGCTTATTAATTGGTTGGTAGTATTTTGAAATTAGTTTCATGAAACTGTGTAAAATAATGATTCTACACAGAAGTTGGTATTTTTATAAATAAGTTACATAAGTTAGACATATTTATAAAAATATACCCAAAGCCTAAATTAGAGAATAAGTTCAAGTTTTTGGCCCCATATATATAAGATATATAAGGGAAAATACTGTACAGTAATTCTAGTGTGCTACATGCATAGACACAGGGAGAGAGAGAGAGAGAAAAATCAGCTAAGGCTGAAAAAGTGAGGTGCTCTGCTCCAACTACAGTGAGAAAGAGAGAGAAAAAGTTTTCTGCAATCTCACAATCTCATCTCAAATTCCGATGTTCCAAAGGATCAAGAAGGTGTTCTTGATCGTTCTCTAATGAAAGTTTCAACTTGATGTCCACTCGCCTCATCAATCAAGAGCAAGAGCATAGGCAAAAACATATAGGGTTGGAGATTTGGTCACCATCAGGTGTTCTTGATCATTCTCTAATGAAAATTTCAACTTGATGCCCACTCACCTCTTTAATCAAGAGCAAGAGCATAGGCAAAAAGATATAGGGTTAGAGATTTGATCACCATCATAAAGGAGATCAAAGAGGAGCACGCTGCAAGAGGTAAACCCTAATCTCATCTCTAGGGTTTTGTATCTAGATTTGATTTATGTTATACATGATCTTGTATATAATGCATGCATGTTCTATAGTTATGAAAACTGTTTTCATGTAAAAATTTTAAAACCTAAATCTGCTAATCTTTCCACTGCGTTCATCAAAATATAACTGGAAATGTAAAAAAGGCATGCGGTTTCTTTTTACCCTTTGAGCTCACGGCGGTGTTGATTGGTAGTACTTTTAGTGAAATATGACAACGGCTTGTTCGACTATATGGGGCCCACTTATGAATCTTATAATCATATTCTTAGTATTTTTAGGACTCCATCACTTGTAGAAATTATCCTCAATGTTTCATAACTTTTAGAATTCAATTGGAACGAAAATTATTATGAAACCAAAATTATTTTGATAATAATTCCAATTGAATTCTAAAAGTTATGAAACTTTTAGAATGAAAATAAAAAACGGTTGCTTGAATATTTAAGATTCAATATAAAGCCTCTAGAGAGGTAAATAAAAATTAGCATAGCTCATTTTGTGGAAAATTGGGAATAGATTTCCAATATCCAGATAACGTTTTGCTTTGCTTTCCTCTTTTTTGAATTGGTTTTATTGATTAGTCATAAATGGTATTTATTTTCTTTGAATATTTTATAAGAAAATCAATATTTTTTTATACTTGTAAAGTATCTAAATTTTTTAGTTTTAAAAAAACATGATAAATTTTATGGCATTTAAAAATAATGGTGTAAAATTGCAGCACTTCAGAAAAAATGTTGCAATTTTTGCGCATTTGAAAAAATACCCTTATGTTTGTGGCAAATTGATAAAAATGGCGCATTTTAAATTATTTTGTTGCACTTTGCCGCAACAAAATGTCGCAAAAACTAATGTTGTTAGTAGTGCTGCAATACTCTTCTCAGGAAAACTCTAGTATAGGAAGGGTAAAATCCCTCCTACTAATAATAGGACTTTTTAAACCCTTCGATCAAATCACACAGCTATTAAAACATGGATCCTATATAGTAATTATACTTATAGTCTGTCACACCCAAGTTGCTCTCAAAGATATTTTAGTCGATGCTTCTGCTTCTTCTTCTCCATGCCTTTGCTTCATCTTACAACCAAGTTGTATTTAAGTCATGCTGAGTTCTAGTAGTCTGTTTGCTTTTCTACCATTTTTTTTTCAATTATTTATCTTTTCTCTTTTTCGGCGGGGATTTGAGTCTTTATCAAATTATTTTTTTTAAAAGAACAAAAAAAGAGTCTTAATGAAAATTGTTAAATTGGAGATTCAAATGCAGACAAAAAAATAGTGATCTGTTGCTTCTTCAAATCCAAAAAGTGTTCATCATTTGACTCGTTAGATTAAATCTCTGAAAGGGATATAAATCCTCTCATGAAGGCATCAATGACTTGATTAAGAAAAATAAATCACAACAATTAATAACAAATGAATGATTGATAAACGATACTTTGATCTGGCCTAAATCAATCCTAAAAATTCTTTTTTAACTGCTCCCCAATTTTAATCAATTTATTCCACAAACTAATTCTTTTTTCTGGGGTTTCCTTGGACCAAATTAAAAAAGTTTGAAATCGATTTAATTCTGATTGTGTATATTTTGATTTTGAATTTGGAAAAGTTCACTGGTTTAGAAAGTGCTAATTTGATTTCTCTTCTATTTTTTCTTTTTCACAGTTCATAGTTCAAACAGAGGAAACCTCCTCTGCATATCTGTAATAGTCTAAGTTCAGGATATTTTTAGTTGTTCCCCAAGTTAGCAGTTTCTCCATCGCTATTTTGGGACGTTCATCTGAAGCAATCGACGATATTAAAAAATAGATATGAATAGAATAGAGGGCAATATCTTCTTTTGGCTACACCAAACACCACCAATATTCTCTTTACTCCATCTTGGAGACGTCCACGAAATTGAGTGTAAGAAAGGCATTAAATTTAGAATAAACCCAACATAGATTTGAATATAATCAAACGCATAATGCAAAATTTAGTAAATTTCATCATTCTTCTATTTTTCTTCTTTGAAAATGGATGCATCCAACCGTAGCAAGTTTCTTTTTTTATTGTTCGTAAATTTTCAAATTTGTTCTTTCAATGAGAGCTACATTTAATAATTAGAGTTGATGGAAAAGTTAGCCATGTGCAAAAAATATGGAACTCATTGAAAGTTAGATACAATTTGATTTGTCAGTTTCAGGAAAAGAATGAAAAAAAAAAAGAAAGAGAATCGAGTGAAAAAAAAAAAAAAAAAGAGAATCGAGTAAAATATTTCAGAGGATAGCTTGGATGTGACAGGCTATAAGTACTACCATATAGAATCAATATTTCAAAGTCATGCGATTTCATCTAA
Organism: Trema orientale; assembly: GCA_002914845.1. NCBI lineage: Eukaryota > Viridiplantae > Streptophyta > Magnoliopsida > Rosales > Cannabaceae > Trema > Trema orientale. Next base: position 95,694 of record JXTC01000454.1, read on the forward strand.
AGGTTTAAAAACCCTCCTATTAGTAGGAGAGATTTTATCAATCTTACACTAGAATTTTCCCTCTTTTCAATCTTTTGTACTTCTTTTTATTGATAATTTTTTGGAAGCGGCTATAGTAGCGGCGCCCCTACGTAAGGCCCCTGTTTATACACCGTTTGATAGGAATCTGTGGATAATCTGTTTATACACAGATTCCCATCAAATGGTGTATAGAGAGGGCCTTACGTAGGGATGCCCCTACTGTAGACGCGTCCTAATTTTTTTTCTCTTTTTTATAAACAAGTCTTTGTATTTGTTAGAAAACAAAAAAACATTCCAATGTTATGTGTCACAACTGGAAATCCAAAGCTGTAACTTTTAGTAATTTTAAGTGAAAATAAAATAAAATATTAATTTCACGAAATTCAAGAGAAATCAAGTATTAGACAAATTCGATTTGATCCTCAAATTATTATGAATTCCATAACTATTAAAACTATTATTAGTTTTAAATTACTTAAGAAAATACACGATAAATTTCAAGAAAATTTCTAGCCATCTCATTTGAATACTTGTTGAGAAATCATAAATTTTGATAAAATGAGTTCAACTGAAAATCGTCTAAAATAATTTATACAAAATCACTTGAATGGATACTAAAAACAGTAGTGATAGTATCAAAATCACTTTTCAAAAAATTAAAAAATGTCAACTTTTTCAATTCAAAAATTAACACACTTTCGGATATCATTTTAATACCACAAAATCATATTTGTTTATGATTCTAACTTCTCTAACACACTGTATAATTTTTATAGCATAAATAACTATTTTACAAAAATAATTATAAAATTACCATATTTATATTTGATAAATGGCCAAATCTGGAAAGTACTCACTGGCGGCAAGTTGACGTTGATGACCGACTGGAAACTGACGGCAGTAACGAGAGCAGTCTAGACGTGCGGGTGGTGTGATCGTACGACGTCGGACGGCAGAGTTGCAGGTGAAAACCTGATTTGGTGGCGTCATCTTCAGCAGCTTCGATTTGCTTTGTCATGCGGCGGCTCACAGTGGGGAAGGTCGCCGCTGCTTCATCGGCAAGAGGCACTCCACAGGGCCGGCGTGTCTGGCCGTCAAACCGGTAGTGACTTGGCGAATGAACAATCGCCATGGGAGTGTTTTGCTGAGAAATTTCGGGGACTTGGAGAAGAGAATGAGGGATTTTTGGAGGTTTTAAAAGCAACTAAAGGAACCGTAGCACACATGTCACTCCCAGGTTGAGTGGCACTGTTTCACTTAATTGCACTTTTACCCAGTTTTCTAATTTTTTTCATTTATGCCCTCAACGTTTTACACTTGAGTCCCTGCTTTTAAATTTCTTTTTCACTTAAGTCCGAACGTACCTAGACTTAATTATGTCCTCATTTATTATTTTTTTTAAGTCCAAAAATTTGGATTTACCAATTTGCCCTTGGCCCAAAATTACTTTTATACCCTTTTAAAATTTCTTTTTTTACACTATGAATTGGTTAAACACGGAATCTGCATTGGAGTAGAGAATATCTCGTCAATACTGAAGAGACCCAAACTCCTGAATAAGGGTGCTGAGTAGTTTATATATGCATATATATATATATATGGAGGACTTCTCAATGGTTATAATTTTTTTGTGACCATGAATGGATACTAAAAACAGTAGTGATAGTATTAAATTTTTTTTATGGTAATAAATAGTATTAAATTTTTTTGGCCAACCACCACACTAATCACCACCGTATGATATTAGATCTAACGGTTTAAACCATTGTAACCATCCATGGGTAAATATTATTGTAACCATTTAAACCAAACCCATATATATATATATAATAAATGATCATAATACATTCGGATATATTTTTATAAAAAAATAATTAGATTTGTGAAAATTAAATTTTTTGTCTTTTAGCGACGACGAGTGTAATTATAAGTAATTATCTAAATTCAAAATATTTAAAACTACGGCAGATTTATATTTGGCGCTGCTCGAGATTGAAGGAATAACTAAGGTATATTTAAACATATATATATATACACATCATCGTTGAAAATTTTCATGTCACGTCATTATGTCATTTTTTACAACGACATTTCAATCTTACAGAAACGACATGCTCGTGTCTATAGCCGAACATGAAACTCTGCTTGTCATTGGTATTGTATCTACTACGACAAATTAATTTGTAGCGACGACACTTGTAGGTCTAAAATAGAGTACCACTCCCTCGATCACTATTTTGCAAATTGAGTAGCATAAGATTCACTCAACAAAACAAGACTTGAATAAAAGGAAATCTGCCCAAACGCATTACTAAGATCACGCAAAGTAGCATACTGAAACTGAAATTAACTCTCACCAGGATGAAACAACAGCACCTAGAATATGTGGTACATGCAACAAGTAGCTAGCTAATAACATCTATAACTAGTTCTTAATATTTTCAAGTGCTATATTTCCTATCATTCTAATAACTAGTGGAGGACACTTTGTAATAATGTCAAACTTAGTTGGAGCTGAGGCACGACAAAACACATCTTTAGCAAAGGAAGTGAGCTCTTCAAGCGTTAGCCTTGAGGAGAGAAACCCATAGTAGTAATGAGAATCCAAATCAAAGAAAGTATCAAACATTCTCCGAATCCCATCCAGGTCAAGTCTTATAAGAGTTTCCATCCCAAAAGAGTAAGCTTCCCTTTCACATCTCCTATTCAAAGGCCATAAGCTGTTCCATACTTTGCCATATAGTACTTTCCCTCGAATCTTCGTGGTCGAGCCGAGGCACTCAACAATGGCACCAGCCACCACCGGGGCCAGGGCCATAGTCTTTGCCAACATGAACCCAGTTGCGGGCTGGATCTCCCCTGAGCTCCCACCAATCGCCATGACACTCTGAGGAATTCTAGGAAGAGGACCTCCAATCAGAGTGAAGCACTTCTCATCTTCTAGTATTCTCTTAACTCCTATTCCTAAATGCTTTAGTCTAGCAGCCATTCTTTGCTTGACCTCCATGTATGGCAGTGCAGGTCGGCAAACTAGAGAAGTCTCTTCGAGGAATATCAAGTTGGAATCAAACGGCATCGCGTATAGGAAAGTTGGGGTCCTTATATTGTTGAAACGCAACTCCGGTTCGTTTCGAAGATGGGAATCTCTCCAATCCATGAAAACCATCTTGTCCAAATCAAATGGATGGCTATCTACTTCAGCCAAAATGCCATGAGCGATCTGAAATCCATGGCTAGACCTCGGTTTATCGTACTCGACGAAAGGGGTCGAAAGTCCACTGGCATCGACCACTAAGCTTGCCCTAAGCTGCTTCCCATCGTCACACAGAACGTTGGACTCGAAGTACTCATGGTGGTCAATTCTCGAGACCTTGGCCTTGTGAAACTTGACTCCATTGGAGATGCATCTTTGCATTAGCTCCGTTTTCAGCTTCTTTCTACATACGCGAGCGTACGGACGGTCCAAATGCCGGGCCTTGTTTTCGTCGAGATAAATAGAAGCCGTCAGCCATGTTCTGTCCAAGCAGTGTTGGAGATTCAAGCTCTCGAACTCATCGGCCCAGACGGCGTAGTTGTAGGGCCACATGGAAAGCGGCGAAGGGTCAATGCAGCAGACTTTGACTCCATGGGAGGAGACTTGCTCTGCGAGGCGGAGGCCGGCGGGTCCTGCTCCGATGATGACCACGTCAAAGTGCAGAGAAGGGTGATTGATATTATGATCTTGATTTGAGTCGCACCAAGGAAGATCTAGGTCTATGGTTTTGGGTTTGGATCCGGATTCGGGTTTCAAATCAAGGAAGTTGGTGAGCTTGTTGGAGATCCGGATTCTATAAGAAGCTGACGAAGTCGTTGAAAACTCGTTATGGGCTTTAGGGAAAGGATTAGAGGATGATGAATGGAAGAAGTTGCAAGAATTGTGTCCCGGAAAAGGTGAAAAAACTTTCAGAATAGTCCCCATTTTAGGGAGCAAATCAAACTATTTTTGAGTAATGGAGGGATGAATATGGTAGAAGAGACTAATCGATGGTGCTACTTTCTCGCATAAGCAAGCGCGGTTTATATAGTAGCTTAGTTTCTAGAGAATTACTATGTGAAAAGGAAAGGGGGAAAAAAAAACGTGTGCATGCAATAGTAACACATGATATGGAAGAAAACAAATAAATTAATCTGAAAGCTTTACTTATAAATTAATTATCTGATTTTTCTCGGACAATTTGGGTAACGATTTATCATTTATGCTCCAGACACCAGTTATAGATATAAAATACATTAGACAAAATCTAGCGAGTCCATGTGTCCTTTTCCGTTTTGTGTCATGTCTGATTTTAGAAACCCAAGGAAAGGTATCACTATGTACTTAATTATTATTTTGTTTTTTGTTTTTTTTTTTTTTTTTGGAAAGGGGTATCACCGTAATAGCTACAAATGGATACATTTAAAAAATAATAACAATAAAATAAAAATACAAGTGGATAGCTAGCACGTGACTTGCTTTTCGTTATATGGGCATTTCTATAATCGCTTACTTAATTAGGAGGGAGTTAGCTAGTCCCTCATCTATTCTTAACCCTTCAATTGTCCACCTAAATCTTCTAATAGTGAAGGTGAAATTAAGGTTAATATCCAAGGTTAACAAAAGGGTAGTAATTATAGATGAAACTTGAACTTGCAACTTATTACAAAGAGAAAAGTAAAATTAAAGAATTGTGTAACAAAAGAACTTGTCAAGCAGTCTTGGCTTTACAGCCTATTATAACAAAAACTGAAAAAAAAAAGGCAGCTAATTATTTTTACATTTTGATCAATTGATATGATTTATAGAATTTCATAAAAGAACCATTTTCACTCTTTTTTTTTTCCCTTTAACTGGTCTAGTTCTTTCAATTGATATTAATTTGTAGTTTTCAGTACATAAATATATATATATATATAAAGAAGAACACAAAGACATAATATGGAAATTTTCTAACTACATATTCCAGTGTAAATATCTTCGAACTCCTACTTTTCCGTATGGATTAATACTTTTGATTTGTATCAAGGTCTATGGAAAAGTTTGAAATGGCAAAATGTGTTTGTGCTTGGCTAATTTTAGATTTTATTGTTCTTATTCTTCTTAAATTTCTTTCATTGTGTTAAATTTATATTTAATCTTACGTTTTCTTTGTTAGATACTACTTATGTTATTTTATGGTGCATGTCTCTTTGTAATTTGTTTAACTATTTGTAATAAGTACGGTAAACAGAAAATATGAATATGAAAAAAACTAACATCTGAAAAGCGAAGAGAGTGCTCTCGCTCCCTTTGTGGCAGCCTCTACAGCTTTTTCTTCTCCTTTTTAGTAGGTGCCTCTCTTATCGGAGAGGGGAATGTTCTCTCTCCTCGGTATGGATTTTTTTTACTTCATCTTTACCTTTCTTTTCTTTTTATTTTCATTGTGATAAGTCACTTTACATTTATGACGGTTTTGTACCATAAATCTAGATCTATGGATATTTTGTCCTACTTGATTCTAGACTTGTCTGGATTTTGTTTGTTTTTTTATATTCTTTTGAATGTTTTATTGGTAATCTTTTAGATCTGAAATTTTTTGAGAGCTAGATCTGAAAGATTTTACCATGTAGCGTCTACTAATGGATATTTTTAAGGATTTGTTATGGCATTTATTGATGGACATCCTCAAGGATCTACTGCAGCATTTACTGATGGATATCTTAAAAGAGTGATCTGATGGCTCTAAGAAATGGCTTGGAACTTGCTATCTCTAAAGATGGTGGAATTTGCTAGTCTGCTTTTCGTTGGACTTACTCCTACATTGCATGTTAGCTATGGGGAATTGATGTAATTATTTTTATCTTGGATAAGGTGTTTTTCACCATTTGTTTGTTGCTTGAATTTAACAGTGTCATTTAATCGACTTTCAATATAATCCCATGAGGAATTTCATTCAAACAAAAAATATGAATATGGTATATGGGTTCAAGGAAATTTTAAATGAGAAAATAAGAAAATTAATTGAATTCTAAAATAATAAAATAATTTTTATACATTTATACTAACTTGTAGTAAAGAAAAATGGATACAAAGTGAAAACTTAGACCCCTTTCTTCTTTTAGATTTTTTCAAACAAAAAATAGACATATTCACAGAAAAAATAGAGAAATGAGCAAGTTAAAATAAATTAAAGAAATGTAAACTTTTCCACTTTTATCCATCATATGTAGGACACAAGACATTTTTCTCTAGCGAAGGTTAAGTTTTGGATGTCTAATAACACAGATAAAGAGTTTAAAGACTATGAACAACACAAATAGAAGTTCATGAGCTAAAGTTTGAGAGAAAGTAAAGTTCAAGACTACCAAAATATTTAACCCCTTAAAAAATACTTATATTTTTTTATTAAAGAAACAAAAATAAATGCTTTAAAAAAAGTGTTGTTAAACGCATCATTTGGTCCCGTTTGGTAATACCTTGAAAAAAAATACTGTTTTGTTTTCTCTTTTTGTTTTTGTTTAAAAACAAAAAGGTATTTGGTAACTACATTTTCGTTCTTTATTACTTTAAATTAAGAATAAAAACATGTTAAAAAGTCATTACTTTTTACTTCAAAGTGAAAATAAAAACTAACGTTAAAAGAACCAATTGTAAAGAGAGTACTGATATTTCAAAAATGTTAGAAAGAGATTATATCTTAAAGTTCCTCAGGGGAAAAAAATTATGAAAAAAGAGTAAATTAGGTCGAAAAAGGAAAATAAGATCTACATTTCTATTGTTTTGCCTATTACATAAATAACAAATTAAAAACAATATAACTAGAAAAGAATAAGACCACAAACTTACAAATATAAACATTTCGGAAAATTCAGAAAAAAAACTCGCAGTCGCAGATTTTATATATATATATATATAGACACCACTATAGTACGGTTTTTTTTATTTTTAATTATATGTAGGTATTATTTTGTCCAATTAAAATTCATCATGCACATCTTTTCATGATAAAAGACAGAAAAAGAGCATTAAATAATATGTATTTATTGTTATTATTATTTTTTTTAACTACTCAAATTATTGTAACTGTTAGATAATGATATCCAATGACTAAAAAGATAATAATACATATAAAATAGATAAAAATAAAACACTTGCTAGATAATGATGATCATATATATATTAAATTTCAGATTACAAAACCTTTTAGTTCCTACTTTATATTTAACCTAATATAATATAGTTGTTGTTACTTATTAATATCAAGAAACACTAAGAAGCCAACAAGACAAGCTTTGGATAGCTATATATATAGTAGTGACAGTGACAGATCCAGAACTTTGTTTTAATGGCCGGGGTTTAATGGGGGCGTAATGGGATTTTGTTTAATGAATAAAGAATCTAATTTTTTTGCAAATTACACTTTAATATTGTCTCTTGAGATACAAGTAATAAGCACCTACAGTATTTAATCATCATAAAAATTATGTTTCGAAAGTTTCAATATACTGAACTTAGTGAAACTAATAAATGCATTAGGGAGCAGAGACATTAAAAAGAAAAAGAATTAATGTGAAAAAAGTGGAGAAACAAATCTAAAGGCTAAATTTGAGAAAGTGAAAAAGAAAAAAGGACACAAAGTAATATATTAGATAGAGGCAAAGTAGAAAAACAAATAAATATAGAGGTAACATGATGATAATAAAAAGGCTTTTTAATACAAAAAATCTCTGAACTCAGAAAAATTTAGTAAAATTAATCCTGAACTCAGTTTTTTGGAGCAAAATCTCCTGAAATCCTGTAATATTAGTTCTATTAGAAAAGAAATGTATTTCTTTTTGTTTTATTTAATTGCATTAAGTCCTCAATCTTTTATTTGTGACTTTTAGGTCTTTATTCTTATATTTTTATTTTACGTTAATCCTTTTTAATCTTTTCTGTCCAAAACTATCATTAGTTAGTGTTTGCCCAAAAGGTGCTCATTTGGTAAAATTGGAATCAAAGTAAAATTATTATTTTTTTCTTTTAAAAAAAAGAGTTGTGTTATCTTTTTCGTTCAAGATGGAGGTAAGAAAATCAAAAATTTTATATGATTCCAATATGAATCTATTTTGGTCTAAGTATTCATATATCTAAAAAAGAGGAATATGAAAAATTCAATCAAATTAGATCTATATTAGAATTATATAAAATTTTGGCAATATATATCCCATAAAATTGGCAATATGTGTCCTATAAAATTGGCAATATATTTATACACTTCTCTTTTAGGTATATGAATGCTTGGACCAAAGTATATCCATATTGGAACTATATAAAATTTTGTAATTTTTTTACCTACATCTTGAACGAAAATAATAACCCAACTCTTTTTTTTTTTGAAAAAAATAATAATTTCCTTTTATTTCAATTTTTCCCCTGCTGAGATGAGCATATTTTAGGCAAATACTAATTAACAGTAATATTGGATAAAAAAGATTATAACGTGTAATAAAAATTTAAGAATGAGGACCCTAAAGTCACGAATAAAAAAATGGGCACTTAACAGTAAAAAAAAAAAAAAAACTAATAGAAACACATTTCTTTTTACTAACAAAGCTAATATTAGGGGAATTTAGGAGGTTTTACTCCAAACAATTGAATTCAGGATTAATTTTACTAAATTATTCGATTTCAGGGAGTTTTTATATTAAAAAATCTAATTTAAAAAAATGAGTGAGGGGTGAGGGAACATAGAGAACTAATGTACCCTTAAAACTAAAAATATAAAGTAGGGTTAAACTAAATAATAAACAAATAAATGGAGTAGAAATATAAATTCCACATGGATGAGTGGGGCGTATGTCCCGCTCGACCCCATGTAGATACGTCTCTAGTAGTTAGGGACTCGAAAAATAACTAAGGAATATAATTACTGAATGAGGCAAAATAGAAATACAACTTTCAATGGTACAAATTTGTATTGAGATATTATGTATAACACATATAATATATTCAAAAAAATTAAACATCTGGTAAGGCATATACCCATTGGACCCGTTGTGGATTCACCACTAATTATGTCGAAGAAATTATTCAAATTGTCAAAACTGAATTTTAGTTTTAATTTCAATACTTGATGAACTAGTAGAAATCAACTTCTTCCAAGCCACAAAATGATTAAAAATAAGTGACAATTCATAATTTTTACTTTAATTTGAAGCATAAACAGCTTAAATGTTTTCAGAAAATTTAGTAGTGAGAGATCAATACAACTTAACAAAGACAATAAATACCTTAATACTTGTTCCTATAAGTTGTTTAAATTTTTGTTACGTTCTGTTATTTATAATTTACATAATACTGTGTATAAGCATACGTAGTCTTCTTGTGATTTTACCATGCCAAGTGAACACAAGTAGCATTAAATAATAAACTCTGAAGGCAAATTTACTACTCAACCCTTATATGACATGTTTTTTTGATAAATAAAGTTCAGAGGAATTGAACTCAGGGCATCTCTAACCTTGCACCAATTTGGTGCAAAACACTATTTTGGTGTGAAAAAACCCTCTCCAATGCAACACCATTTTTTACATCAAATTTGGTGTAATGAATAGTATTACACTAAATTTGGTGAATAGTATTACACTAAATTTGGTGTAATACTATTCATTACACCAAATTTGGTGTATTATTATTCAAAAATTTTTATTTTCCCTATAGTCTCTATTTTTATAACTTCCTACAAATTTATTCCCAATATATCCTTTTTTTTATTAACCTTTATTATCTATAATGATTTAATTTATTTTATAATTAATTTAATTTGACTAAATGATACAAGTATTAATAAATATTAAATTATAATTACTCATTAAAATCCATTAATTTGAGGATGATCGTAATGTTGATGCACCAATTAATGATCAATGGAAGTTCCAGCTCCAGCAATTGAGATGGTGGTAGAAAAAAATACAGACAAATCAAGGATAAAGAAGCCTACATTGCATTTCAGAATGCGTTAATTGATCATTTGTGGAATGAATATATTAATTCGGAGAATTAAATATCGACTAATGTGGAACTAGGATTTTTTTTGTTTATGTAATTCTTTTTTATTTATTTGTGATATTAAACGTTGTGTTTTTTCCCCTAATATTTTATTGAATGCAATATTTAGTTAATTAAAAGTAATTTATTAATTTTTAATATTGTTAATTTATTAGAATTTTTTTCCAATAATTTGTAATATTGTGTCAAGTAATATATAGATGTAGTAGTTTGTAAAATAAATTAATTGTTGAAGGATTAAAAAGATAGAGAATAGAAAGAGAATATTCTTTTTAATGTAACTTTTGATGTAATATGTTAGAATTCAACCTATGAAATGGTGTAAAAATTATGTCATTTTAGTATAAAAATTACGCTATTTTGGCGTTATGGGTTGGAGATGGCATCATACTTTAATATTATAAGAAAACACTATATACATACTCTTAATATTATATAAAAAAAACACTAACATATCATACTCTTATAATGACAATACACGTCTTCTAATGTCTCTCGGCTGTTGTGTCACACCATTTACCTCATGTTGTAACCTGCTACTACAGGTACGGAGCCATGCGGTGAGCACAAAGCGAACCTGCTCCTACAGGATGGACAAAATATAAAACATTAATTTAAAGTTCAATATTTTTTGGAAATATCAATTAATTAATAAATCATGCAGAAAATATGAATACAATCGAAGAACACATGCAATCACATGACATACACTACATTCGATAAAACCCTTAAAAAAAAAAAAACACTGTTGGTGCATGCTCGTTATTATCCATTAATTGAAAAATCATGGAAATTTTGTATTTCATCTTGTTGGAATTTGTGTCATGATACAATCAAAATCGGGCGGCCATAGTGGGCAGGAACCATTTGACTCCTAAAAGTTTGATTTGGACTTTAAATTGTCCAGGAATTCATCTAATCAATAAACTTTTAACAGATGTTTCTAGATAAATAAATATGCGATTGAAAAAGCAAAACTTTTAGTATAACCAACATATCTAATGGAAGAGAGACTTCTACATCTAAATAAGTTCACTCTTCGCTCCTAAAACAAAATTAGATTAATATATAATGTGAAACTTCATCACTAGCACTTGGTGACCATCATGTTAGGGGGAAAAAAATAGAAAACTAGTAAACAAAATACAATGGATAACAGATTATGCCATGCCAATATTGTTGGATAAAAACTGAAAACTTTAATAGTTCGAAATAATTTTAAAAATTAGTTTTTATGATCTAAAAATTGTTCAAACAGTATTTAATAACAATGCAACGGAACTAATAAAACTATGACCATGCATACTCAAAAATATATAATAACATGTATAGAATCATATCTACAATATAGCCATTAGAGGCTTATAGAAATATGACGAAATTTTGGGCCTATTTTCAATAAATGTCCCTTTGTCAAATGTTACAGGAAAATATCCGGTACATATGCATATATACCTAGTGTAAAATTTATGTACGGAGTATATAAATATACCCAATGTATTTCAGTACAGTAACAAAAATTAGTAGATATGTGTGTCTACTAAGTGTAAAAATATATATACTTGGACATTTAGCTATAAAATTTTAAAAATGGACATCTACTTAATCAAATTTAAAATTTTAGCCATCCACCTAAATTTCTCAACACAAGTGAATAGCTCCTTACCTAGATTTTCCAAACTATTCTTTTGGATAATTGCATGAGAGTGTGGACTCTCTATACTATATATATAGGCAAAAAAAACAAGTTAGCGACAACAATCTTTTATTCTTGAGAAATCAAAAGAACAAAATGATAATATCACTATAAAAATCTGATTTTTATATAGGTATAATAGTAATTTTTACCAAAAAAAAATAATTAAATAAAATATAATATTTTATATAAATAATGGGACTCATTTTTTATTTTTAAATACACTCCCTTCCCTTAATTTCTTCTCATGCCCGACAACCTCTCAACCTTACTTTTTTTCTCTCTCTTTTTCTTTTCCTTTTCTCTTTCTTCTTCCTCCTTCTTCTTCAATATAAGCTTTCAACTAAAACCAGCCAACCCCAATCACTACTATGAATGGCAAGCCCAAGCATCCCCCGACCAGGCTCGACCCTCCTCAGCCACTAGTTTCTGGCAAATCAGCTCCGGTAAGCTGATTTATGAGTTTTTGGTTGTTTTACAAATTAATTTTGTGACGTTTATATAATTATCTTTGTGAAGTTGTTTTTATGGCCGTGAAAGTTATATGAAATGAAAGAGGAGATTGAATCATAAATAAATATGGTGGTGTTGTGTTGTGTTGAAATGAAGACTGGTTTGAGAGAAATCTTGAATTGAAAAATGTGATATTTTTCTAATTCAGAACAAAAAGTGGTATTCTTACAAACCAAAACAGTGTTCGGTTGAAAGTCAGTCACTATTGAGATTGGGTTTTGGGCTGAGATTAGAAAAGTGTTATTTTCTGAAATATTTATGCAAAAATGATAAGTCTACAAATAATCAGCAAATTTGATATTTTTTTTCAAATATTTGCATAGGTGATATTTTCTTAAATAATTCTATGATAATAATACTTTCTGAAATATTTTCATAAAAGTGATATTTTTCTAAATATTCAGCAAATATGATATTTTTCTAAATACTTCGGAAAAAGTGTACCTTTTTGCATATTAATTCCAAAAAAGAGATACTTTTGTAATTCTGATATTTAAAGCTCATTTAAGGCTTGGGACCTCGAAACTGAATTCTGACTTCAAAATTGGATTTAGTGAGGTCGAGAAACGAGTTTTGATATATAATATCGATATGTTTCCAAGTTGCACGAATTCCAAAGCTCATGACTAGTGTCATCTTGCGTGTCACGGGCCTGGTTTTGACTCGGGACCTAAATTTGACAAATTTTATGTAACTAATTTGGGCACTAAGAATTCAATAGTGACGTCTGTTTTTTATTTTGAGGCTCCGTTGGAAAAGTCACTTTTCAACGTGAGCTTACGAGATTCCCAAAATGACTCTCTGAGTACCCAAGTAACCAATAAGAGTTTCTTTGAGTATCATCAGCTTGATATAACTACCATCTTGACATAGGGGTTCAATTACCTAGTTTGATACTTTTTTTGATTTATAATTGCATTATAATTTATATATGAAAAATCATGGTTTATGCAATAATTTAATAAATTATGGAAACATATTGGATTATACTGGATTAGACTGTATGGATTTTTATAGATATTTTTAAATTGATATTATGGGGGTAATACAGCGTTGTGCTACTCATATTACAGTAAATCCCAGAATAATGCCAAGTGGGATTTTAAAATAAGATTTGATTAATTCTTGGATGCTTGGTTATTGTGAACTATTACATATTGTACATACCATATGATCACAAACTTGAGCACCATTATTGCATCACAATAGTTTAGATTGTTGGCGAATTACTGCAGTGCTAGGTAAAAGACCTAGAACCCTGCGCAGATTTTAAGCTGACACACCTCCAGATAGTGTCAAGATATTGGTAAGGGATATTATAGGGTCGTGATGGGAGGATGAGAGCCCACTCATTTACATTGGTTGATATATGATATGTACAACCATGTGTTTCTGGTTTTAGTTTTGAATATATGATTATTCTGGATATCAATTATCTTATAAACTCGGTTTATAAATGGATTTTGAAAAAGGTATTAACCATGTAGGTTTGGTAAAATTGCATCCATTCAAAAAAATAATTGAATTTTTACTGAGTATGTGAATGCTCACCCCCCTATTTCTCCCACTTTCAAGTGTTAGTCTATTCGAGGTAGTCATCCCTATAGCCAAACAAGCTGCGTAACTTGTACTTGCATTCCTACTCCTATTCTCTAGTGGGTGTCTATACTCTATTAATTTTCTTTTTTTATGCAATTACTTTGTCAATATTGGTAAATTTACTAAGTAGATGTATAAAAATAGTTTTAATAATTTGAGACCTTAAAATTACAAGTGATTTTATGTAACCTATTTTGGATAATGAATTAAAGATTTCAATTGAACTCAATTTATCAAATATTATGATTTATTTCCAAATGAATTGACTAGAAGCATTCTTAAACGTTAATGGATATTTTTCTAAAGTAATTAAAACTAAGAAGAGTCTTAATGGTTATGGAATTTATAATAATTCGAGGACCAAAATAAAATTCTTTTGTACTTGATTTCTCGTGAATTTCATAAAAATAACATTTAATTATATTTTTACTTAAAATTACTAAAAGTCATGGCTTTAGATTTTCGGTCGTGGCAATCAGAATTCACTTATCTTTGAGAATTTTCTCCTTTTCTAAATAACTATAAAACATACTTTTTGATTTTTTGCCACTCTAAATAATGGATATGCCCTTCTCCTTTGAGAAAGAAGGAGAAAAAAAAAAGAAACAAAAAAGTACCTTTACATGTGCTCCACGCCTACTGGCTTAGTACTATGTTGGCGTTAGCCTTTAATTCACTGGCCAATTTTGGCTAATGATATTATTACCACGTTGGGATTACGCCATTTACCCATTCTCACTTCTTGTAATATTTGACTGTACATAATTAGAGGTGTAAATATGAATCATTCGACCTGAGCGAAGCCACCGTGATAAAGTGTGTGCGGTCCAGTCTAGCCCATGAGCTCACCGAGCCATTGTATAGCCAAGGATCCAAGATCTAAAGTGGCCCCAAAACATGCCAACCCTAAATAGACCAAGTAAATAGGCAAAAAAAAAAGGTCAAATGGGCTAAATTCGTTTTCGAAAGAATAGTTTTAATACAAGTTAAGAAATTCAATTGATAAAATTACTAAAAAATAATTTGAAAATCAATAAATAGGAGAAAAGAAAAATATGGGAAAGTTGGATAATAATGTGAAAAATATTTGAGAGATTTGTTTTTAATGAAAGTGTGAGAAATATTACGAAGAGTGAAAAAATTAGATGAGATGGAAATTTGAGTGTGAAAATTTTGATTGGGTAGAAGGAATATTTGTGGTGTAATTGTAGTAAAAAGTAAAAATAAAAAAGACCAACAAGGTTGGGTTGGGACTTGGCCAAAATAAATACTGAGATAGCCTACAAGTCGTGTGGCGGGTTTGGCCCGCTTAACCCGGCCCATATTTACATCTCCATATATAATTATCTTTTCTGCTATGATAGTTAGTACTACATTCACACCCTATATTATCTTATCAATTTTTCTATGATTTGATATTACTCAATCAACCTTTAATTAGACCATTTCTCTAATTAATGATGTCTAGATTCATTTAATCAAATCAGTGATATGAATTACTATTATTTTTTTTATTAGGAAAAAAAAGTTACCAAAAACTAAATTCCTTACCTTCACAATGTCAGTTGTATCTAAAAATTGAGGTTACCAAAACTGATTTCCCATTTGTATACTAATGTGCTACAAGCTTGGGCCTAGCGATTATGCTAGGTGTGGCGGCAAAGCCTATGATGCCCACATATAGTATACACATAGTGCCTAT
This sequence comes from Trema orientale, assembly GCA_002914845.1. NCBI lineage: Eukaryota > Viridiplantae > Streptophyta > Magnoliopsida > Rosales > Cannabaceae > Trema > Trema orientale. The sequence goes on from JXTC01000454.1 coordinate 111,270, forward strand.
ATTATGCCCATGACGGTGCCAATGGGTGAGGAATTTTGTAATTATGTAAGGGTTAACTAACTTAGCGTGTCCTAATAAAAATCAAAACTAGCTATTATAGTGGGAAGAATAGTTGATCTATAGAGATTGAGTATTAAACTATTACTAAGTATCGAAATTATCGCAACTCAACTATATTTAGGCATAAAATCTACTAGCCGACATATTGGCTAGAAAGTTTCAAAGCTGTGAGCTCTGCTTTGCGGCTTAAGGCATCTGCTGCCTGATTCGAGTGGCCCGCCTTGTATTCAAAGTGAGAATCGAATTCGGCCACAAATTCCTACCATCAGGCTTTTTTCGGAGTAACTTTTGGTTGTGTGAAGAAGTGACTAATAGCCGAATTGTCCGTCCTTATCACAAATTTCGACCCCAACAAATAATGCCTCCATAAACATAAGCAATAGATCACAACGAAAAGTTCCTTCTTTTGGGCTGTGTATCTTCGTTTAGCTTCAACAAGCTTATGACTCCTATATATCACGGGATGGCCCTCTTGCAATAGCACTCCTCTCAAAGCGTAGTCTGACACGTCCGTCTGCATTTCAAAGGGCTTGTCAATGTCTGATAAAGTAAGAACACAATCTCTTATCATGACCTCTTTCAGATTCTTAAAGGCCTTATCACACTCTACGGTCCACACCCAAGTAATACCTTTCTCCAATAACTCTATCAAGAGAGCCGCTCGCCTTGAGTAGCTTTCTACAAAATGCAGGTAGTAGTTGGCTAAACTAAGGAACGAGCGTAATTCCTTCATGTTGGTGGGGGCCTTCCACTCTTAGATGACCCTTGCCTTCTCTAGGTCCATCCGAATATGACTACGTTCAACCACATGGCCTAAGAACTTGATGGTCTCCTGTGCAAATGAGCATTTCTCCCGCTTCAAATGAAGTTAATTATCTCACAATTTCTGAAACACCATAGCCAAGTGCTCCTCTATTGATGCACTATATAGCATGATATCGTCCAAGTAGACAACCACGAATTTGACTAGATACTCGTGGAAAATTTGGTTCATGAGTGTATAGAAAGTGGCTGGTGTATTAGTCAACCCGAATGGCATTATAAGGAACTCGAACGCCCCATATCGAGTGACACATGTGATCTTTTGCTCATCCCCATCGGTAATCCATACTTGGTATTAGCCTGATCTCAAAGCAAGCTTAGTAAAGTACTTGGTCTTGCTCAACTGGTAGAATAGATCTGCAATCAACGAAATCGGATAGGTGTTTCGAACCGTCACCTTGTTGAGACCTCAATAATCAATGCACAGTCTTAGACTCCTATCATATTTCTTCGGGAATAGCACCAGCACTCCGTAGGATACTTTTAATGGTCTGATGAAGCCTGCCTCCAGTAATTTATTCAATTGCCTCCTAACTCAGATGGTGCCATCCGACAAGGTGCTCTAACGAGCAGCTTGCCACTTGGCATTAGCTCAATCTGGTGGTCGATGCCTCATCTTAGTGGCAAGGCTTTGGGAAGTTGATCCGGTATCACATCCCCATATTTCCTCAGCGATTTCAAAAGGAATGGTTTCTTCCCCTCCTTCTTCATATATGGAAGGGACTGTCACATATGTTGGTTCTTGCTACTTCACGCCGTTCTTGAACTGTAAAGCAGATAAGAACTTCACGTCATTAGTCTGCTTTATCTGCACAGGTACTACGGCGGGTTTCTCCCCAATGATCAGTAAGAAGGATATGATTCAAAGATTAAAATTGAAATCTTGTTTCTATGAGAAAACAAGAGGAATGTTTCTATTTTTTGTTTAATAATTAATATGAGTTTTCAATTACTAATGATTGTAAAATATTAGTACTCTAAATTTTTTAGTCTATATTATTGTTAGAAAGCTTGAAAAATGCATTTTGCGTTATTTTGAATAGCTTTGTGTTGAGCTTTTAGTAACAAACGAAATTTAGAATTTCTGAGTTTGTCACTACATAGATATTTTGGACATTTCATATTTTGAAACTTATTGGAATATTTTAAAATTTTAGTATATTATAGTAGACATTGAGATCTTTTCGAATTGACATTATTTATAAAATTCCATTAGGAATTATATTTTTCATGAATTTCCTAGGATACGAAAGTATTGCTGTCAACAATACATAATAGGTTTGTCTCTGGATTTGTTTTGGATGACCAGAGTTTGTCCAAGTTGACTAGCATTGGTTGACCAAACTTTGTCAAAATTAGAAAATGGTCTTTTTGAGTTTCTTTTAATTCGGGTTGATTGTTCTTTGACCCCGATACACCTGGAAAATTATATTTGAGGATTTTACTCACAGTTTGACACTCGTACATCATAAATTCGAGATTTTATAATCATAAACCTTCATAGTATAGTATGATAATTTTAGTTAAGTACCACACAAGATTAAGGGTTCTCTGACAATGTGGCTACGTCGGCAAAAGCTATGGTCAACCTTTCATAGCGCGACATTATCACGAGTGTGCGTTCGGAAAAGCTCGGAAGTATAAACATTTCTCGACACCTTAACACGTCGGCGAAAACTTTTGATATTTTGAAAATTTAAGGGCGTATATGTATAAGATTCATGTTTCTAAATTTGAAAAATAAGATTAAAATTCTATATCAAACATGTTCTAAAATTTTAATAACTTTTCCAACACAATAAGGCGTCGGGATATTTTTTTTTTAATTTTCAAAAAATACTTTTGTTGCCTGAACAAAAAATAAAAAATTAATTAAATAATAATATAATGAAAATAAATATATTAGAAATAATAATTTAATAAAATATATTTATTAAAACCTTTGGAAATACATAAATAAAAATACACCAAAAAGTTACCACAAACATGCCTAGAATGCCCAAAAAAATCTCAGCATACCACAAAGATGCCCGAAATGCTCGAAAAATCCACAACAAATTACAAATGGAGGTCATATAGTGCTTAGAAAATGCGAGAGACACTAGAGACCAGGGACCATAGTACATAAAATGCTCGCAGAATCCCATATACTAGGGCCAACAGAAAGCAACAGAGAGGGGCAATCAACTCGACTGAAGGGAACAAAAATAAGTTTGATCATTAAGTGCAAGACAAAATGTCGGGAGCGCTAGATAATGGCGTCAAACGAGCGCCAGACAATGTATCTAGTAGCTCGATCCCTTGTCTAGTTATATTTAGAACTTTGATTAGATGAGTTTTAGGAATATTTTTGTCTTTATAATAAAATTAAAACTTAAAAAGGGTATTTACCAAGAACCTCATTTCTTTTTTTCTTCTTTTCTTCCCCTGTTATGAGAGCCAAATTCATAATTGAGTTACTGTTGTTTGTATTTTTGTTTGGTTTGTAATCGGATGGTATCCTTGTCATAAAAGTAGTAAAGTAGGGAATTCAAGTTGCACATGAGAAGGACCTACAGCAAATGTCTCTTTGAGAGATCTAAAAAATAGTGATCTAAGTCAAAATGCAACTTATCAAATTTGTTATAAAATTTTATTTGTATATTATAGCAACATAAATTTCTTTTTGGTTTTGTCATTGCATAATCAAATTTGCGTCTGTCAAGCTTCTTGGAACAAATGAGAAACTGTTACTATAAGCCTTTAGAGATCCAATCTTTGGAAGAGAACTTACCTGTAGCTTCTGCCAATTACTTGCGTAAAGTAAATTAGGTAAATTACTAATACACCACTAATATATTATATACATTTTAATTGAAGGACCATTTTCAATATATTTTCTTGAAAGTAAATTACTTATTGCGAATTACTTGTCACCATTATTGATTTGATTTTGGCTTTTTTGGTTCTTTTCTTTTATGTAAATCTAGTCAATTTTCACCATTTTTTAAAGTTCGTTAATTTATTCAAATAAATCCAGTGAATAATTAATTTACGACTTATTTACCACCACTATTAACTTGATTTAGTTTTTCTTTTTATTGATTTAAATAACTGATCTACCACTAATTTATCGTTTCTTTTCTTGTCTTTTTTTTTTTTCGGTTTCTCTCGACGCCTTACTAAGTAAAACTCTTTGGGACGAAAAAACTAGTAGAAGAAAAAAAGTATAATATTCTTATTATTTGTTAAAGTTGCCTCATTGAAAACCTTGCTAGGAAAACCCAATGGAACAAAACCTCAGCAAAAGAAAAAAGAGTACAACATACATTATTTAGCTATTACATAGGCTGCCTCATTAAAACCTTTAGTCAAAAAAAACTCTGTGAGAAAAAAATTTGACTAAAGAAAAAGGGTATAGCTATATACTAATTTGCTCCCCCTGATAAGGACAACACTATTAAACAACGTATACTAACCAACAAAATAAGATTTGTTATAGATACGTAGTGGCACATTGCGTCGTTCACATATCCTAATTTCTGCAAAAATTTATAGAATCAGTATTTTCCATCTATGCCAAAATTGCTTCAATCCATGCAAAATTTCTACAATTCCATTAAATATATGTTCCATGTTTGATGCAATCTTTACTCCTTCTAGGACGTTCATATGTCTAGTTTTAATACGACATCCATGAGACTCATATCAAACCTTTCATTAACTTTCATACTAATCAGGTAACAGAATGCGATCATATTTATAAAAAAGAGAATAAGTTTCGTTCCAGTTAATCTCTGGTCTCTGCGAGAAAACCTTTAGCAACTAGTCTTACTTTATATCTTATTACCTCATTATTCTTATGCTTTTAGATAAACACCCATATATATACGATCAATTTCATATTACAGGGAGTTAGCACAACAAGTCCGAATATATTGCTTTTAGAAAGCGAGACTAGTTCGGCCTGAATTGCCTCTTTTCATAATGGCCAATCATGTTTATGCTGTCATTTAACCATATTTATGAGTTCTGGATCCAGATTTATCTTGAGACAGCAAGAGTAACTGTTGAGGCAAATACATCGTCGACAATCAAAATTTCTATTCAATTTTTCTCCTATATTTACAAAGTCGAGATCTCGAAATTTTTATCGATCACATCTACTCCATGAGCTATATTTGGAGGATTTAGCTGTCCGTTATCTCAGTCTGTTTCTCAACATTGACTATAGCTCTTTGACTAAGATTTTTCTCTTCAGGAGATTCTTTAAGTGATACTGCTTTTCTTTTCCGCAGATTCTTATCTTTAGTACCAATTTGCCGTCCATACTTCTGGTATGTTTCGAGTTCGATTGATCATATGTTATTAATAGGGATCACAACTATTGTTGGAGTATTAGTAGCAAGAATTTAAGATTTTTTTTGTCACTCTCATAGCATCTATAAATATCTTTGGCAGTTGAATTGCAATCTGTAACAACTATATTATTTTCTGAAAACTTCTAATTTATTTTTACTTGTACAAGAAAAATACGTAACTAGTCTTCCTTCTAGGAAATTTCTCGATATTTTTTTTTTCACACTACAAGTATTATTTCTCCCCATAATGTCGAGAAATGTACCTTATCTAATTAGCAATTAGTAAATATGCGGTAGATAAATTACCTGTTAGAAGTATTTAAGAACACTAATAATCAAAGCGGTTGAATAGACAAACATGTGGCACAACTATAAACTCACAGATTATAATAATTTTTAGGCTCATGCTCATGTACAAGTTATAATGGGGGGTATATGTAATATGCAGATGACCGAATCTGAATCAGGGCTATTGCGTGCTTAATATCATATCTCCAAACAATAAAAGGTAATTTTGACTTCAATTTGTAATAAGATTTTTGCTTTAATAAATTACTCTACTAGGTCATCTTGTGTATAAGTGTGGGTCACATGATGCCCAAATTTCATCCCATTTGTCAGGAAATAATCACTTTAATATTAAAATATGGATTTACCAATATTATCAAGTCCTCTAGACTTATCGGAATAATCTGAAAAATTGCATTTAATTATAAGCTAATAATTTGAGTGAACAATTTGTCAAAGGTCAAATTATAGATAGACAACAGGCAACATAAGACTAATATATTTAGACATTTGTCAAAATTATAATATATCAAAATGACCCTTATATATTCCCTTGGATCTATTATAAATTACAATGGTTTCAACGACGTCCTTTTTACTAATTTGCCTTGAGCACACGTAGCACAAAATCATGTGAAAGGTTTTTCTGATGCTTGAATGGATGTCTATCATAATTTTTAATACTTCGGTTCATCATACTAGACTTAGGATAACCTAATCAATCATACCAATTCTTCAGAATTTGATTATTGAACTACAAGTTCAACACAACATGCTTACAACTTATGATATGAATTACACAATCTACTAAACATACTTCTAATTTATTTTTCCACAAATATTGCTCTTTGTATTGTGTAAATTAATACTCAAGGAAAAATAATAATAATAATAATAGGACAATATATTGCAATATAGAATAATAAAATAAAAATATAATAGAGTATAATATAATTTGGTGAATAAATAAACAACTAATAACTATATCAAAGAATTATGTAAACATATCTGAAAAACTAATAATAATAAACAACTGCAATAATATTTAATCTCAATTACTCCTTTTTGGAGTCCACATAAAAATTACTGATATTTAGCAAAGTTATTTCCTCTGTATAGGCTACTTTCTTTTAGGGATGTATCATATTCTCAAATAGACCTAACATTCAGACTTGTACTTCTGATACAACTCAACTAAATGTTTTAGGAGTACTACAGATACATCTCGAATAATAGACATGCTCCACATTCCGAATTTGGTCGCTTATTATACCTCTCCCTCTTCTGGTGGGTATTTTTGAATATTTTCAAATGAGTATGTTCATAGTCATTTATTGTTCTTATGTTATTTAAATCTATCATGCTTGTGATTAATATAACATTCACTTCAGGGACTGTTAAAGTGCCATTATACCTAGTCCGATGATTTTTCATCAGAAACTCATTATTCTTCTTTGCTACCAGAAGACAAGTAATGTGTATAGAGTACATCTGAAACTTTCATTCTCTGTACTATTACTACAGGATCATATTAAATATGATTAAATTGTACTTTGAAATAGACTTAAAGCTTTGTAAGTTGTAGCCAAGTATATTGAGCATGTGATACGATGTTCGGAGGTGAGAATGTAAGAGAATAATAGAGAAATGAGATAATAAAGAGATTAAGTGAGAAGAGAATTGTTTATGTGAAGAATAAGTGAGGGAAGGGGGGTATTTATAGGATAGAATTTAGGATTTTTTTAATTTTAATTTTTTTTAATGGTGGTTCTATTGCCATCTCTCTATCTGCTCTTCACATACTCTTTTTAAAAGTATAATTTCATTTAAAACTAAAATTAAATTTGAAACTTATTATTCCTAAACTAGCCCCAATTTAATTTAATTTTTCTACTCATAACTCCACTTTTTTCTCACGTCCCTTCTTGAGACTTCTTTTCTTCTTCCTATATCCACTCTTTTCGTTTTTTTTTCATGTGTGTGTTTCTTATACGCTAGGTACGGATAATTAAGGAATATATTTCAAATTTCAAATAAGTTATTTAAGATCATTTCAATTCTTCCTTTAAAAAAAAGGTCATTTTAATTCTAATAAACTATCAATTTTAGGAAAATTCTAGTGTAAGAAGGACAAAATCCCTCCTACCTGTAAGAGCGATATCTACACCATTGGATAAAAATTAATAAATATCTATACAAAAAGTTAGATACACCGCATTACATGAGAGAAAAACTTGAAATAAAATAAAATAATGAAAAAAAAAAGAAAAAAAAAATCAGAGTGCTTTTTCTTCTCTTTCTTCCACCGCTCCCTATCTTCACTTTTAAATCTCTATTCTCTTCCTTGCAAAAAGTACGGAGAAAACCTCAATATAAATTAGGGATTGTAGGTTCAGGAATATGAGAATACTTAAACTTCAATTTATCTTCCTAAGCTTCTTAAGTTCTTATAAATTCTCCAGAGCACAAATACATGATGGCCGTCAAAAAACAACAGCCTTTATCTAAGATTTAACGCATATATATTAATTTTGAAGAGGAAGTTTAGACAATTGGTATCATGAATCATATATACATAATTATAACAATATCTCTGATATAATATAAAATACAGAAGATGTACACTATTTTAAAATGGGAAATGCAATGAAGAAACAAGGCCATAAAGACCGGAAACAACAAAACAGACTGAATCGTAAAGTTTTATCCAAATGGTATCATATGCATCTCTCCAAATAAATCTTTTCCCCAAATTTTCTTTCTCACCAAGTTTAAATCGCTTTTTCGCCAAATTCATGTCATTCTCCCCCATATTGTCTCCGACTTGCAGTCATTTGATTGAGTAGAAACCACGTAGCTACGAATTTGAAAAAATAAAAAATACAATCACATTTAGAATGCTCTTTAATTTCCATCTGCAAATTTCGTCCATGGTTTATATTTGCAAAAGTTCCATAACCTTGATGCAAGTCGAGCTCATATTTCTCATAGATTTGATTTTTTTCTTGAATAGATTACTAAGAAAACAAAATAATTCAACTTAAGATTATTAGTTTTGTGGTAAACTCATCCCATTTAAAAAGTTTTCTAGTGCTGTCCTTTCAAATTTTTCTATTTTATTTACTTTTCTTGAAGAAAGGCTGAAAGACAAGAGACGATATTTTTTTTTTAATGGAAAAGATTAGTATAGATTAAATAAAGCACAACTCACTATTGAATGTAAATCTAACGATTGACATAATGCCCCTATGTAGGAGTGAAAACACTGCTCCTACACTAGAATTCTCCATCAATTTTATTGTTTTATTGTACCACCAGCAAAAATGTAAATAATATAAATTAATTAATCTCTTTGGTTTTAGAATAAAGAAATATAACATTGAGCAATGCAAAGAGTTACTGAAGGATTTCTTCCCACGTGGTTTGATCATTCGGAATTGGTAGTCAAAATCGTTAACACTCGCAAATAGTCAATTACTGGTTTTAAAGATCAAAACCAATTATTTTTCAAATAAATACCAACTAGTACTCGACCATATAGATCTTCTCGTGTAGGTGGATTTTTTGACATTTTTGGTTGGTTTCTTAAAAAATTGAAAAAATGAATGATGATGGCCGGATGATAATGATAAGAATAACTCTTTGAATTTGTTTAATAGAAGAGAGTACTCATGGAACACAGAGTGAATAAAGAAAGAGAAACATGTGAGTGGGGTGGGGAGATGGATAGAAATAGGACATCTAAAATTAAATTAAAGGTTATTTCAAATTTCAAGAATAATTAAGGTATAATAAGTTTTAATAAAATTTTAAAAAAAATTATAATTTTAAAAGTAGTGTGGGGAAAGCACACAGAGAGATGGTGATAAAACTATCCTTTTTTTAATTTAAAAAAAATAAAAAACTAAAAGGCACCAACGGCTATTATAGCCAGTGGGCACACACAAGCTTGGCAGGTCTGTGGAAAAAAAAAAAAAAGAAAAGAAAAGGTCTGGGCCGGCTGAGCCGAATGTGATAGGTCTAGTCCGACCCTGGGAGTATGGCCGGACTAGGTCCAGGCAGCCTGCAGACCACAATAACGGGCGACGGGCCATTTTGCTGGCATTAACTATATCCATTAAGAATCAACATCATTACAAAAAATCTGAACCTAGTTAGCAGCTAAGGAAGATACCAAATCTGGTAGAGAAATACCAAATCTGGTAGAGTTTAATTCTGTATAAATTTTATCTAAATCTCAGCTCATCTACGCACTTGATGTGCAACCTCATTGAATATTATGGGTAACCATTTAAAAGATACAAAATCAAAATTAGGTGATGAAGTTTTAGTTGCAGCTATGACTGGATGTACTTCCCGGAGTATCAAAATCACACTCAAAACTTTAAAAACAAATGAGTCTTTTTCAAGTGTAACTTTGGTCCAATTCTTGGAAACATCAAGTATCACACCCTTTAGTACTGTAGCAACTTCAGGCTTCACCAACCTCAATAGAGGAACAAGGCCTTAAAATACCTGCATACTAATAATTTTATCCATAGAGTTCCTAAGCCATTACACCCAAATAGGCTAAATCACCAGGAATAGAAGCATCTACATTTGCCTTGATAACACCATGAGGAGGTTTCATCCATGCATTCAGATCACAACTTGAGTGAGATAAAGCTGAAGTGTTTGACTGTGGCACGTTCCCTTGAATAATGAACTCATTTACTCTTTTAAAACGACTCTCAAGATAAAGCAGAATTTAGCTTTGCATTATTATGTACAACCTCATTCTGTGTCCTCTAAATAGATTCTGAAATAACCACACCCGATAAGAGAACGTCTTTACATCTTCAATACAATCACAAAGATATTTGGGGAGTTTTACAATATTCTTTCTTTTATATCCGGACACCTCTAACATGTACACTCTTGTCTCAATGAAAAAAAGATATCATTATGACACAGATGACAAGTAGGATCTATATTGGAAATGAAAACAACAGTTGTTACTTTGAGAGGGAGAACATCAGCTGCTACTCTCCTCAAGAAATCTTTAAATCTTTCATGAAGTTTGCAGTTCCAGATATTTCTCCAACAATCAATTGTGAGGGTCTTGATCAAATCTGTCACACTAGTTGATCAAATAAGCAATTTAACACTAAATTTCCTAGTTTGAGATCCTATCCAAATGATCTTATCAAAGTAGTACCCATCCAACGAATCTTCGAAATCTACTGCACAGACTGTCTATCAATGATTTCACACAAAATATCAATCTTCCATGAGTTAGAACCTGGATCCCATAAGTCAGCAACTCTCATATTTACATCACGAACATAAAATTTTTTTGGAAAAGGTAGAAAATGATTGGCTTTCATCCACCATATCCAAGCTCTTCCCATATATTAATTGGTACTTGTATTAGTTATGTTGTAGTAGGAAATGACTTTGGTTGTTGGTTTCTAAAAGAGCTAGTTGTGTATGAAACATATGTTAGGTCTGCTCTTATGGACGTAGGACTAGGACGTCATCAACATAATATGGTAAAAAACTTGGTTTTAGCCTCTAAATTTTAGGCCAAATCTTATTTCGGCCTCTGACTTTTAAAGAGGCTCATTTAAGAGATTTGCACATATGGCCCTTTCGTCACTCTCAATTATAAATAGATGGAAAAAAACCCCTACATTGGCCCCCGATTATTATAAAATCATATTTTTGGCCCTCAAATTTTAAAACGTCTCTATCTTAGTACATAATCTATCAAAGTATCTTATTTACATCTCTACAGTCATTTTGTTTTTAAAAACAAACAAAAAAGAGCATGTATCATACACATAACGGTTTTAATAAATATCTATAAAGTAATTTGCAAGACAAAAATGAGATAGCAGAAATATTTTATTTTATTTTATTTTAAAAATAATTTTATTAAAAATAACTGATCACCTTGTGCTCATGAATTTTCAATTTTTTTTTTTTTAGTTTTTAGATTAGGATTATTGTTATAATGCGAGACCTACTTTAATTGGAATGTGTGATAAATTTCAATTTAATTTAATTTAATTTTTTTAAAAAAATTAAAAATAATTCCTAATATGAGACCCATTAGTGTTCAAATTTGGAAATAGAGGTAGGCTCCCTACTATTGAGTGCAAGATTAGTAATCTCACATTTTTTAATGAAATTAGTTATCTCATTTACATGAGATTATTTTGGAGTTTTGGATTTTTATCTTAATGCCAAGTTGGTATCAAATATGAGATTAGAATAAATAATCCTTATCTCAACCCTAATTTCTTATACCAGTTGAGGCCTTATCTGAAAAATATCGGATTTGTTACAGCAAGTAACTTGATTGGTTATCTTAAGTATCTTTGACAAATTCAAGTTTTTTTTTTTCTCTTTTGAGGAAAGATAATTTCAAGTTTTAAAGATGTAATCTAATTAGTTATCTCAAGGTCCCCTAAAGTGATAAAAATTGTATTTTTCTAAATAAAATCTTTGAAGTGATATGTTTCTAAATTAATCTTTGATTTTTCAGAAAAATTAGACCATCTTGGAGTTTTTATTTAATTTTTTTGAAATTTTACAACATGAAATCTAATTTTTTCAGAAAGTAAATTGTTTGTTAAAATATACTTCCAATAAATATAGTATTTTTTCTTCGGAGTATAGCTAGATCATAAATCATAGTGTTGTATATATACTTATGGAGGTTAAATAAGGTAAGATACAAAGTGTATTTTAATTATTATGGGAGTTGTTTTTCCATTCAAATGGTAATTCTAACCTAAGGATGTCAATTTTATTGAACGGAGTAGTGCAGCTCGGTGTACCAACTCGAATGGAGCAGGTTTCCACCGTTATAAATAGGCAGAGTATGAGGAGAGGATGCCCCAGTTTAATATTTAGCGGGGCAGAGCGGGCTTGGAATTGAGTGCCCCGCACCAACTCCGACCCTATTATATATAAGTTAATTTCTATATTTTTATATAATAATAATTCAACTAGATGTTTTATTAAAAAATCTAATAATATATAGTCATAAGCTAATATTATTTGAGTTTAAGTATTTAGGATTGTGTTATCTTTTTAAATGAATAACATGCTATATGATTTTAGTATTAAATATTTTATATTTAACAACTCTTAATATGTTAAAGCTTTATTTGAATGTGTTTTTTTTTTAGTTATTTAGATCTTTTATTAAATTATAATTATAATAAATTTGAGCAAAAATTAGAGTTTTTAACGAACTTAACTTTAAATTAATTTTTTTTTTCGATGTATTTAGACTTTAAAAGATTTGGACTAACATAAGATTATTTAATTAATTCAAGATGACGATTCCAAACGGGGACCCGATATACTAATGGGGAAACTAATCCCCGATAAAGATTCACCGAAATTGTCCCCCACCAAATTAAATGGTGAATGTTGCAGGAATGGTATAGTAAAATAATAATGTAGACGGAGAAGGTAAACTCAAAATTAGTTTTGCTCTGCCCTATTGACATTCCTAAATTCTAACCAGACACTACACTTTTGTTTTTGTTGTTGTTTTTTCTTTAAAATTTTAAAATTGTTGAATTCTTTAAATTTTAATTTAACACCACATATTTGATTTCTTTCTTCCTTCTCTCTTATCCGTCTTTAGTTTCTCTCTTCTCCGTTTCACGACTTTTTTTCTCCACCCTATTCTCTTTATGGTTTATACTTTTTCTTTCCTCTTTTTCTCTATTTCCTTTCTTCTCCATTCATCTTGACTTAACTATATATTATCTTAAAATTTAGGAGTATTCTTGTCGAAATATTATTGTTTAGGAAATCAACATGTAATAACATAATCACATTTCATATTTAAATCTAAAATTTCAACCAAATAATTAATTTTTTTTTTTCGTTCTATTCTTATTCTCATATTACTACGTTCCATTTTATTTAATCCAACCAAGCATTGCCTTAGAGAATTTTATGGAATTCACCACCCGTGTGTCTTTTCTTGTCCAATTCCATGTCCATAAAAAGAATGTCAAGCAAACAATAATATACAAATTCAAAACCAATTAATTCGTTTCTGAATTAATTATGTTATAAAATCTAAAATAATAGGCGACCATCTACTAAGTGGACATGAAATTCGACAAGAAATTTGGACAAATGATTTCCATTCAAGATTTGTGTTAAGAGACTAAACATTACTCCATGGTCATCTTTACTAATAATAGATTGTAAGGAAATGAAAATTAGGAAAGTCTTTTTGTTGCCCATATATTCATATATTTACATATTTGGAGCACTTACTTATTTGGAGTATAAAGTTTAAAGAATCCTTCAAATGATTACATTAGAAATGGACAATTCAATTTTTTATTTATACTCATTCTTCCCAAATCTATTTTACCTTTAAATCTCTTTTCATTAAGGATTAGTAAAAATGCCTTCATTGTAGACATAATTTAGCATAAACCTTACGTTTTTAGCCCTTAAAACTTTAGTCCAAATCTCATTGTGGCCACTGACTTTTGAAAATGGTCCATTTAAGACACCCAATTTTTGAAACTTTTCCAGTTATCTTTTCACTCTTCTGTTATAAATAGATGATAAAAGATCTTGGTCTCCGAATTGTTATACCACACTAAACATAAAATACTATACAGTGCATCACAATCCAATCCGATTCAATAATCCATTCTAAATTCTGCATACCAAACACACCTTTATTGTACATCTGAAATTTTTAAAATTTTTTTGACTTTGGTTCTTACTTTCCATAAGAACCCTTACTTTTTCATAGACGATATTCTATATAAATTTGGTTTAAAAACATGTATATCATTTTTAAAGGCATCAATTAATCTCAACATAAGAAAATCAAGGTAGTTACCATTCTCCCTCTAATCCCTTTAGAAATCGTTCTCTCACTCCCTCGAATTATTCAATCAAGTTCTTGATTTGTGTGACTAATTAACTCTTCGGGCTATAGCAATTCTTCAAACAATCCAAAATCCTCCAAAGCTTTGAACAAAAAAGAATAAAATGAATAAAAGTTTGTTTTGTCGGTCAATCGTTTGTAAAATCTTTGGTCGGAGAGAACTATATATTTATCCCAGTTTTTTTCTAAAATTTATGCATGTAAATTAGTCTCTCTTTTATTTGTGAAGATATGTTTTTGTTTAGTATATTCGTTCTTGAGTTATTTGTCTAAATTTTAGTTTTAGATGTAAATTTACTTTTTAGGAAAAAGTACATCGGGTACGATTTTTGGTAAAATAATTGCTAAAAATACGGTCCAACTCACATGATTTATGTTTATATAATCTTTATTTAGAAAAATACCACTTCTTTTAACAGTTAAGAGTTAAGCCGCAATGACATTTTCGTAATAAATTCATCTGAAAACGATTATAACAATTAAAAAAAAAAAAAGGTGTACTAAAATAACCAAGAGCAATAATAGCTCATCCCTGTGGGTTGGTTTCTTGTTCTCTTTTAGTTTTTTTTTTTTCAAAATCATTTTCCTACTTTTTTTTTTTTCTCATTGAACCCTTTTCGTGCATCCACTTTCCTCATTTTTATTTTCTTCTTTTCTACTTTAAAATTTATAAGAAAAAAAACATTTTTTTCTTTACAAACATAGATTTTTGTCTCTCTTGATTTTTTTAAAGCTTTTTTACTTTTTATTAAAAAAAATGCATCTCTTTTCTATTTTTTTTTCTCTTATTTAACCCTTTTCCTCCATCCATTTTTCTCTTTTTTTTTTTTTCTTCATTCTTTTAATTCTATTTTTCGTTAATATTTTATGAGTGAAAAGAAAAAGTTTTTTTTAAAAAATGCCTTCGTCCATTTTTCTCTTTTTTTTTTCATTTTTAGTTCTATTTTCCTTTAATATTTATGAGTGAAAAGTTATATATACATAGGGCACCAATCCGATAGGTTTTTTTTTTTTTTCCCTATACGTAGGTATCATTTTGGCCAATTAAAATTTATCATGCACATTTTTTTATATTAAAAAATAAGAGAGAGAAATAACATTAATGATGCACGTCTTTTCATGCATATCATTATAGTCGTTGGATTATCAACAGCTAAAAAAAATATCTATATATAGATAAAAAAAAATACCTACTGGATTGGCAACCATATATATATATATATATATTAAAGTTATCCACTATAGTTTCAACAATCTCATAAGCGCATGTCTTGGTAAAAAGTGCGTAGGCAAAAATACCAGTACCATATGCAGTAAGAGACTCTCGAGGTAATGGAACTAGTAACTAGATTAGCTAGTAGAAACTAGAAATAAGTTTGGTTGTTAAAAACTAAAAACTAATTTAGTTAATGTAAACCATAAACTAAATTGGATTATACTAGTAACTAGAAGTCAATCTTGTTGAGAAACTAAGGTTTCAATCTTACTCATTATTATTTCAAAAATAACAAATATTTGATTTAGTACTAATGTTTTAACTTGAGTTTGTAGTGAAATAGTTTTAAAAGTGCTAACTCAAGTTGATCAAGGAATCAAGCTTGAAGATAGATGCATATTGGACCGATTAGAATCAAGTTTGAAGATGAACAATTAAGATACAAGACCATGCTTAGATAAGGTATATTTCGTATTTAGTCTTGTATTTGATTTAGTTCATTGCACATAAATTCTCTTTGCATTGGCTTATACTTTCAAAAAGAGTTTTCAAACTATCTTAAGCTTAAAATGATTATTTTATTTTAGAAGTTTGAAAATAGAAGATAATGATTTCTGTAAATGGGCAAAATATTATTTAAAACATGATTTCTTAGGTTTAAATAAGTTACAAATATATTTGAAATCATGATTATTTGACATAGACTAAAAAGAGATTTTTTATTTGCAAAGGGTATGAACACTTTTTGAATTATTGCTAAATACCTTTGTAAAACTAAAACAAGTTTACAATAGCCAAAATACTCTTTCCAAATTGATTTTCAATGTTTTTAAAGTGTTTAAAATAAGTTTAGAAGTCAGTATTTGAAAAACGCCAAAAGCTGTCAAAATCTGAAAAATGGCCAAAAGCTGAAATGGTCAAAATGAATAGGATTTTCGGTCTACCGAAAATATTTTCGATTTATCAAAAATGGCAACTGAAAAAAATATGACCGTTGCAAAAGCACTACCAACAGCTAGTATTTTCGATCTACCGAAAACCCACTTTTGGTCTACCAAAAATGGCAGAAACTATGTCCAACGGTTATAAATGACTAGTTTTCAGGCAAACTTATAAATAGAAACTATTTTAAGACTTGTAAAAGAGATTGCACGAACCTAAATTGTTATCCATCTATTTTCAAAGTGCGAAAGCCTATTTCTACATTGAATCAACTTTCAAATCATATTGAGTCAATATTCGATTATCCATTGTGCATTATTCTCAAATCTCTTAAGTCAAAATTGTATTCATTATTTCGTGAAGAGAGTTATTGAGTATATTCACTTTTGTTTATTGAAAAAACCATTTGAGTGTAAAGTGAGGTTGGCACTAGAATCATAAACAATCCGCGCATAAGTGAGGTTGCCACCGGAGTCTAAACAACTCGAGTTAGGTAAGGTTGCCACTAGAGTCTAAACAACCTGAGTGTAAGTGAGGTTATCACCGGAGTCTAAACAACCCGTGAGTTGGTGAGATTGGTACCATTATCTAAACAATCTGTATAGGTGATGTTAGCACCAGAGTCAAAATAATCCGAAGTTATGTGTGATAGAGCTCGAGTCAAGACTATTATAAAGGTGTGGGTGAACCTAAGAAGAATTTACTCCATTTGTAAAAAGGTCGGTCAAGTCCACAATCTTGATCCGATAGTGGAAAACTTAAAGCAAGTTGCCGAGGGCCGGGGACATAGGCAAATCGCCGTATTTGTCGAACCTCGTAAAAATCGAGTTTACATTTTCTCTATCCCTACACTCTTTACTTTATTGTAAACTATTTGATTATGTTTTTGATATTTATTGTGCTTAATTGACTTGGTATTATTGTTATATATTTTGTATTATTGTTCATTTAGCCTCAAAGTTTCAAAATAGTGGTCTATAGTTTTACATAGTTGAAAAGTTTCTTAAAAAATTTTAAAACCCAATTCACTTTCCATCTTGGGTTGTCAATCTTAGGCTAACAAATCTGTCAGCAACTAGTTTTATAACTGATAACCATCAGTTAACAGTTTTGTAACTAGCCATTAAATTAGAAACCAATAAGTAAATTGGTTACTAAGTACTTTTTTTATTTTATTTTATAGTTAATTGATTATCATAGCTAAATCTAAACCAATTGATTACTTGAAATTAGAAACTAGATTAGTTACCAAGACCCAATAACCATATTAGTTTCTACCATAAACATCTGAACTATTTGGTTAATAGAAAATGAGAACTAAATTAGTTTCTACCATAAATAATAGACCTATTTAGTTAATTAACTAATTGGTCCAATTTAGTTATTAGAATCCACTAAGTAATTTGGTTATTAGAAACTAGAAACCAAACAGATTTTTAACAATAACTAGTAATTAAATTGGTGACTTGAAACTGAAAACTAATAAGCACTTTGATTACTAGAAACCAGAAACCGAATTGGTTTCTAATAGAAATAAGTAACTAAATCGGTCATTAGAAACTAGAAACTAGTGACAAAATAAATTATTGGAAATCAGTAAAGAATTTGTTAATTTGGTTAGTGAAAATGAGAAACGAAATTGGAATCCACTAAATAATTTGGTTACTAGAAACCATTTCAAATAGATTTTTAACAGTAACTAGTATCTAAATTAGTTACTAGAAATTGGAAACTAATAAAGCACATTAGTTACTATAAATCAGAAACCGAATTAGTTTCTAATAGTAACTAATAACTAAATCGATTATTGGAAATTAGAAACCAGTTTCAAAATAAATTTGTAAAAATAGTCGCCAATTTGTTAATTTAGTTAGTGAAAACGAGAAACAAAATTAGTTTTTACCATTAACAAATAAGTAGCGATATAAGTAGTTACCAAATATGTAAAAATAAAAGAGTTAGTGCTTTAGTTAAAAAATAAGATAAATAAAAAAGACAATGAAAAAAAAATATAAAAGGGAAAAAAATAAAGAGTAAAAAGCGGAAAAGGGAAACTAAAAACGGAAAAGAAAATTAAAAAAATGAGTAATAAGAAGGGAAAAAAATGAAAAAGAGTAACAATAAAAAAGGGAGCAAAATAAATGAAAACTAAAATAGTAAAAGGAAAAAGGAAAAAAGAAAAAAGATGAAAAATAGAAAAAGAAAAAAAAAAGAGAGAAAAGTGACTTTCCTGGGGCTTGGGTACGGAATAAGAAAAAGGGAAACAAAATAAATGAAAAAGTTGAAAGAATTGAAGGAAAAAAAAAAGGGAAAAAAAAAAACAAAAGGACGAAGAACCAAAAAAAATTACCAAGAAAGTAATTCTATCGTGGTTCAAGCATTAGAACAGAGTCAAATCAGTCAATAAACTAGTGTTATTATTATTATATTAAAAAAAAACACTAGTGGGCCTAACCATGCTGGTTACAGAATTCTTAGTGTAAATCGTTCTTTTTCAGTTAATAACGGCACCGTAAAATGATATCTATATTTATAAGTTTGCCTCCGCGTTCTTTAGCACCAGGTGTTGGAATAATATCCCTTTTGCTTGTATAAAAATAATATTTATATTTTAGGTCGTATTTTCGTCTTTTTAGGTAAAATTGTGCTAAATTCTAGACTCAATCAGGTTTTATCATCAGCCAACTGGGGCTAGCTCAGTTGGTCCAAAGTTTGAGGGTTGTGTGTGTGTGTTTGGGGGGGTCAAGAGTTCAAACCTTGGTAATGTGTGTGTGTGTCATTTTCCTTTAATTTGAAGTAAGTAGTGGTCATTAGTTAAGCCCTACTTTTTTAAAAAAAAAAAAAAAAATCAGGTTTTATCATCTTTGATAATTTATCTTATCTCTGGGTGCTACTTGTTATGATTTAATGAAGTATATATGCTAGTAAACTCTAAGCTGAAAAATCTCACCCAAGTTTTCTTTTATGTACTGATTAAATCTAGTGAATAAAATGATCAATTTTTCTCAAATAAAAAAACAATTTAAACGTTTTTCTTTTTTTACTTGAGGTGGAATTCAAATTTAGGACATAAAGTCATTTTTGGTATATGGTAATTTCTATTATTGTTATAGATAGAAATAAAGGAATGATCCCAAAAACATTCTTTCTGTTATTCTTAAATAATTATAATTAACCTTATATTATTGTAAAACTAAAATTATCCATCTATTTTAGGGATGACAATGGATAAGAGTATTTGCTTATTCCATTAGGGTGCGTCTATGACAGGGTTGCCCCAATATAGCCCTAAGTGAGGCTACGCATTATTGACCGTGTGATTAAAATCAAAGAGACAACAACCCATAGGTGCAATTTACTTGTGATACTCCTATTCACACACAATTTATCTCTAAACCTTGGATCTAACCCAAAAACAAATGCAGTGGTACTCAGATGCGTGATGTCATATCCACGACCCGATGGACTGGGACGTCGTCTCCCTCGTCTGTCGCCACTGGTACAAGCTTGACGCACTCACGCCCAAACACATCGCGATTGCAATCGTGCTCTACAACACGACTCCTGATTTGCTCCGGAGCCACTTCGGTTATCTTGAGTCCCTAAAACTCAACGAGGAGCCGAGGGCTTCCATGTTCAATATAATATCGGAGGATTGAGGAGGTTATGTGATACCATGGGTCACTGCGATTTCTTAGTCATTTCAGTGCTTAAGGTCTTAGCACTTTCGGCCCATGATCGTCAAGGATTTGGACCTCGAGCTCTTGGCTCGCTCTCGAGGGCACAAGCTCGAGGCGCTTAAGATCGATAAGTTTGTCACCAAGGTCTAAGCCCAGATAATACAAATTACCAAAAAAAAAAAAAATCAAACCAGATAGACATAGACGTAGAGAGGGATATATGGGTTTTTAAAATTTTTTTTTCTATATATCAATATTGATGATATACCTTTAAATTGTTCAAATCTAGCTATGAAAGTCCCACATAGGTTAGGCCTTGGGGTCGTTGGAGAAGGAATTACAGGAATAACTTGGCAGTGGTACCTAACCATGTGATAACTTTCTTTATCTCTTTTAACAAGAAAAGCCCAACAGCGTATTTGTCTAAGTTGAATCAAAGCTCTTCCTTTTCCGTTGATGGAGGAGATGGAGAACTAGACACAGGTGGGTCTCAAGTCTTTATTAGAATTATGGCAATTTTCATAGTCATAGAACAAAAAATTGGATATTGTTGTTAGAGCTGTTCGAATGGCTTGGTCTCGAAAGAGGTAGACTCCCTCTTGGTTTAGATAAGGTATGAGAGGAAATGAGGGAGAGAGTGAAAGGAAGAAGAATAAATCGTGTATTAGTCGGTCAATATTAGGCAACTTATTATAAGCTATCTAAACCATTCATTTTAAATCAAACGGGGTGGTCTCACTTATGGCTATATTTTAAATGCCCCCATTCAGTTATCCTGCCCACCAAAAAAAAAAAAAAAAAGGCTAAACCTTATCCTACTCATTTTCTCTCTTGAAGGAAATGGGTAGGATACTATATATTACCCATCATGGATATAAGTACCGGCAGATACCCCATTTGCCCATTAAGAAATGAAAATAATATTTGTTATTTTATATTATAGCCTATATCCGTATGTATCACACAAAAATAAATAAATAAATAAATAATAACTCTAACACAATTAAATTCAAAATTAGTAATCTAGATAAAAGTCATAGTGTAAAATGAATGAGCATATATTTTTTCTGTATATTTGTCATATTTTTATTTATACTGTCCTATATTTATAATGATACACTTTGACCTTTTAGTGTGTATATATATATATATATTTATATTAATCAAGTAGGATAGGGTCGGATACTAAGTATGGATATCTCTATATCCTTACCCTACTTATACCCATGTCAAGTATTAAATTTTGTACCCATACCCTATCCTAAACCCAAATAATCAGGGTTTTTTTTCTATCCATTAGAGTAAGCCACTCACGAGTGAACAGGTAAAATTGTCATCTTTACTCTATTTTCTCGAATATGAAAAATTAACCTTTGTTCCTTTATGGTTAAAGTCATAACTATTGACATCCATCTGTTTATTCTTCTCACACTATTTCTAAAGTCACACAATAAATTAAAATTAAAACATTAATTATTACTTTCTATACCCTTTATTATTCCTAAATTATCTTTTAACTTCATTTATCTTCTTTTTCCACACACTTTCCACTCCAATTATCTTTTAACTTCATTTATCTTCTTTTTCCTCACACTTTCCACTCCTATCCCTATCTCCATCCCCTTCCCTCTATCTCTCGCTATATACCCATCCCTCATATTTTATTTTTTTAATTCTTCCATGATTCTCACCCTTTTTTAAACATACGAATAATCTCCAGACTAACTGAAAACTAGATCTTTATGTTGAAGTCATATACTCATATAACTCCTTTTCAAAATATATATATATATAGGTTGCCAATCTGGTAGGTTTTTTTTTTTTTTTACCTATATGTAGGTATTTTTTTTCTAGCGGTTAGATCATCATCTAACAATGATCTAACGGCTAAAATGAGATGCATGAAAAGACGTACATCATTAATATTTTTCTCTCTTCTACTTTTTAATATAAAAAAAATATGTAAAAAAAATTTTCATTGGCCCAATTGATACCTATGCATAAGTAAAAAAAAAAAAAAATACCTACTGGATTGGTGCCCATATATTATATATATATATACTCATATAACTCTTAATTAACGAAATCGCAAAAAAAAAAAAAAAAAAAAAAAAAAAAAAAAAAAAAAAAAAAAAAAAAAAAAAAAAAGGATGCTGCAATTTTTAACGGAACTTTACATATCATGCGAATATAGGAGTATCGATTAGTGAAGGCTTAATTTCTAAAGCTTAAAAAGTTATTACTATATATATATTCCTAACGGTTACTGTTCCCTAAACAACAAAATCAAATAGAGTATGGCCTCAATAACCATGAACGATGTGCAGCGAAAGTTTCTAATTATTCAGGAAAACAAAAAAAAAGCATCAGATCGTATAATGAAGAAAAGAAAAGGAAAAAACAATAATTATTGTTATAGTAGATTCGTAGGCTTCTAAATCATAATGCCCATGGTAAAAATACCTTTTGGTACAAGATTACAAAATAGATTTAATTAGTCTAGGTACAAATACCTTTGGTACAAGATTACAAAGTAGATTTAATTAGTCTAGATGCAAGGGTTAGGGACTTAGGGTTTAAAAGTTTAGACAATTACCTTTGGTACAAGATTACAAAGTAGATTTAATTAGTCTAGATGCAAGGGTTAGGGACTTAGGTTTAAAAGTTTAGACAATTATACTATGATTTGTGTTCAAGAAAGGGGTGTAAAGAGTTTTTTTTTTTTTTTTCTCCTTAATAAAAGTTTTTGATGGAGAGATGTGTAAAAATATTGCTTTAAAAAATTAATATTTTATGTACTAAAAAGTAATTTCATTCAAAGTTCCTTTGGTACCAAAAATAATAACTAAAAAGATGTGTGTGGAAAGCAAACAGAGGGGTGGTAATAGACCCGTTAGGGATGGCATTATAACCCACGGTTACTGATATCCGTGGTTATCCGATCCAAATAGGGAGGAAAAAATCACTCAAGCAAAGAAAATGACTCGGACGGGTAATAACCACACCGTCAATATGTGGGTATGGTACAGGGACGGTATTAGTATAATCCGCACTGTACCCATCCCGATATATATATACATTCACATAAAAAAATTATTATACATATAGATATGTATTGAACTTTACACTACTTATATTCTTATATCTTTGGTAAAATAATAAGTTTGGAGAGTTATATATACTTATATATTTAAATTTTAGAATTTGAAAATTATTAGTGTATTGTTTTGTTTAATATTTTGTTAATTATGAAAAATATTTAGTATTTTCATCTTAATTTTTTTAATATTTTATTATTATCAATGGATAATAGGTAACTACAGTTTTCCCCGTTAACCGTTGGTTAATACTTGTACTATCCCTGCATCTAAAAAAAATTAATGGGTAAGTATGGTATTATGATTGGCTTTCAGGGATAGATATGGTAATTGAAAAACCATCCTCGATCCGCATTTTGGGGGTTATAAAATTTTATAATTAGTCATAAAATATGAAATCACAAAATAATGTGACAATTAATATTGCATGGATCAATTAAGAAAATATGATGTACCAAAATTACATTGAATAAAAAAAGACCATGACATCCGAGACAAATAATAATATCTTATTAGAAATTACCGAGTTCCATGCCACATCACTCAAACTTGGTGCCACTTCATCAAAAAGATGTTATTTGAAGACCACGTTATAATGAGATGCTAATACCAAATTTGAAGTAAGTATGTCCACATATACCAATGAAGCTGTGCCACCTCAAACCATCAAACGCACCACCTCAATCTTGGACAAATGTCACACCTTAAGAGAATCCCTATCCATGTGACACCTTATGGTTGAGGTGTCAACACACTTACCACCAAGCTTCTTTCAAGAATGCAGGCTAAATTGTATAATCCAACAGCCAACCAAACATAGTAATTTAATTAGAGTATAATTTCAGTTTAAGCAAACAATAGAATTAGAATCACTTAGTTGCTCCCTAATGGAGCGACGGGTGGAAATTAAATAATAGTAGGCATTTTTCTTTAAGATATAATAAGTAGAATGCATTAGTTAAGAAGTACTTAGTTGCTCCATTTACATATTCTGATTACTCTATTTTAATCCTATTGTTATATTTTTATCCTAAGTTCATCCTTTCAAACCAAACTAAGCCACATTAGATATGAAATGGAATAACTTTCTTCTCGTCTCACTGAGGTGATGTTTAGTTTGGATGAAATAGAATAGTATAGTACAGGACTAGATATTTTATTTTTTGGGCCTTAAATATATGCATGAAAATAGCTATTTTAATGAAGTAATCTTCTTACAAAGTACAATCCATGAAATTGTTATTGTTAAAAGAGATGCGAGAATTATCATTTGATAAATAGTTATTCCCATGTGCTATTTGGTTAACATTATTTTAGGTTCTATTGCATTCCATTCTATTACATTGACAACTAAATCAAGTATTTTTCTTAAGTGACCACTTGCTAAGTAGTTACAAAAATAGCATAAATTATATTTATAATGATATTAAATGATGAGGTTTCATTCAACCTTACTTTTATTTTCAAACTTTATAAAGGGTTATATTATTTTCCTTATAAAAAGAACCATCAGTCCACCCAGTTAATTTTAAGGATTTTTGGCATAATTAGTCCCTGAATTTTTTGACGATTTGTAATGTATCCCCTGAACTTTTTTTTTTGGCAATTAGGACCCTGAATTTAGAATTTTTGGCAATATATCCCCTGAAATTTTATTTTTGGCAATTAGGACCCTGAATTTAGAGTTTTTGGCATGATTGCCCCTGAATTTTTCGTTGATTTGTAATTTATTTTTTAATTGTTTAAAAATCTGCATATAACTCAGGGGATATATTGCAAATCAGCGAAAAATTCAGGGACTAATCATGCCAAAAATCTTAAATTCAGGGTCCTAATTGCCAAAAAAAAAAGTTTAGGGGATACATTGCAAATCTACGAAAAATTCAGGGGCTAATCATGTTAAAAATTCTAAATTCAGGGTCCTAATTGCCAAAAAAAAAAAATTCAGGGGATACATTGCAAACCATCGAAAAATTCAGGGACTAATTATGCCAAAAACCCTAATTTTAATTCATCTATTCACTTTCACCGTCTTTCTAGTTGTATAATTGCGATAGTTAAGATAGTCCCTTCACAAAATAAAATAAAATAAAAAATACATTTATATATATAATGATTTTTTTTTTTAATTCTCTATCGATATAGAAATTAATTTTGACTTTTAGATTTTAATCTAATGGTTACAATTAAATATATTGGAATGAATTCTGTTATGAATTAAATGATAGCATTTATTTCTGTAACTGTTAGATTGAAATCTAATGGTCAAAATTAGATTCTTTATACATAAGAATTAAAAAAGTTCACCATTGTACTACCTCCCACATTTATATATATTTAATATTTCGTCTTTTTTAGGTACATGACATATTTGTAGAATTAATGATGCAACATGTGAAACTGAGTAACTGACCTAGAAAAATATTATAACTTCTGGAAAAAGACATCAATATGGTTTTACGGTCACATGGTCAAATTAATAATTATTAATTGTAATTTAATATTTGAACTTATGAATAATATTCTTACAATATGGATAGTTGGAATCAACCAAAAACTAAAAATTAGCAATTCATCTACGAAAAGTAAAGTAACATAAAAAGATCTTATTTTATGAAGAGAAGCAATAGCCTCTTCATGTGATGAAGCAAGAAAATATAAGCCTACATGTGGCAGAGCCGTAGAGTGCATTTATAAAGCAAAAAAGATGGTAGTTTGAGGGGTGTAAGTTGAGAAAGGACAACCTAGAATGCAAAAACTGAAAACAAACATAAAACTATGCATAGGATTTAGTCTTTTACTCGTCAGCGCTGAATGTTCTACTTAGAAAATCAAATAAGATTCACATTCGTTTTTATACATAACCCAAGTAATTTGGGAATCCTTACCAAAAAAAAGTAATTTGGGAATCACATGATTCTAATTCCTTTATCATTGCTTACTTTAGTGCTCATCATAAGATTTTTAATTTTATTTTCTTCCCTTGGCTTTTTGAAAATCTAGAAGAATCCATAGTGGGTCCATAATGGACATGTGAGGAGAGGGAAGCGATCTGGCTATGACATGGCAAAATTACCTTTTTCCCAAGGAAGAAATTCTTTTGTCTCTATAAGTTTCCTACTTGAACAATCCCTTAAAATATTGTTGCTCTCCTAATAAGTATTTGTTATTGACGTATGGAGACCCTAAATTTATGAAAATGTTGTTATTAATGTGAAAATGACATTGAAAGTTACCGAAAAAATTATATAAACAAATAAAGAGCTATATATACTATATTGTGCCGACACTTGGTGGATAACTAGTCCATAATTTGTTGAAGTATCTATGATACTTGGGAAAAACACATTATCAGCTACCTAAGTCGATATTCTACGTAAATTATCATGAACTATCAAGGTTTTGCCGGTCCTTAGAAAAATAACTTTCCCCACGTTATTTTTCATGCTGATATTCATGGAAAGTCGATAGTGTGGAGAATCACCAAAATTATCGATATTTCAATTCTATACTTGATGATAAACATCAATAATCTTTGTAATAATTGTTATTAGTTTACTATGTGACTTCTCTCTCTTTTTTTTTTTTTTTTTTTATAATATAGATCACAACGTAGTCAGGAGTAATAAAAATTGTCCAAATCTAATGGGACCCATTTGAATTAATAGCATTTTTAATTCTAAATCTTTTGTGAGTTCATTGCTGACATGGGGGGCTGGAATTTAAAAGAGGGTAGGTGATATTTCTTCACTTCTTCAGTTTTAGTCTTCAGGGGCCTACTGCCTACTCACTAACACATAAGCTTGAAAGATGAAAGGCTGATACAAAAGAGTCCCAAAAAGGGTGTGACTGTGTTCCACATAAGCTGATGTGCACCGCCCCTATCAATTTGTGACACTGTGAGGAGCCTTTGTGTTTTGACCAATCAAGTCACACTTCCATTGGTTGCTTCTTTTGAAATTGCCTCCTATTTTGCTACTGCAATTTGAAAATGAATAGTCCTATTTATTTCAAGAGCCGTCATCTACATAGCAATAATGTGTCAGCTACCTCATGAAAAAATGGGGTAGTATTCCTATTCGTTACAAGTCATTCTATGTGATAATAACGTATCAGCTACCACATGACAAATATGAAATCGTGCAAATCCCGCACTGTTATTATAATATTGTTACATGAACAGTAGAAATTCTCCTAGCCTAATAAATTGGATAAGATTTTTATTCTGAGAAGAAGTTTGAATATGTTCTTGTTAATCAAATAAATGGTCATAACCACGTCTTAAGTAGCCTTGGAATACCGAGAAATATGGAAGTTTCGGGGCTAAGTTTTCCAAGAAAAGGTCAACTTTTTATTTCAACATAAATTTCTCGAAGGTCAATTTTGTGCTAGCTGGAGCTTTTGTGGGTCATGGCAATTTTTTCTAGCTTCTCACACTGAATCTTTGTGATCATGAGAGTGTGACTCTCCCTTAGAAATGGGACTTTATAGACATGAAAGCAACAAGATTACATTGCTGTTCAGCCATGTCAGTTTGATGTAATCTCTGATCTGTAATGAACTATACATCACAAGACATCTCTAGTTGTTAAAAGATCATCACACTATCATGTCTTTTGAAATTTGGTAAATGACAACACAATTTGGTCACAAATGCCTTTTTTTTTTCCCCCTTTCTCTCTCTTATCTTATCTTATCTTAGTAGTAATAAAAGACGGCTGAGATCACAAAGCCAAATGGCCAGCTCAAAAGGCTTCAATGACACAGTCTCATACAGTTAGAATAAGAAAAAGAATGGAATTGAATGGGGCTTGTTGGGATTGTATGATTTAAAAGTTGTCCCAACTATATGGACCTTTTCTTCGGTCCAATTTTGAGAAATTCTCTAGCAAATTCATGAAATATGTCATTTAAAAAAAAAATATGGAAGTTTTCTTCCTCCTTAACCCTTTCAAGTTCGCAAAGGAATTTCTAAGAAATTGGTCCCTCAGAATCACAGGAAATCTGGCTTGTCTGCCAATAGAAATTTTAAGTATGTGACCCACAACATCATTTGGTAATATTCTCTATCCATTGTAACACATACAATGAATATCCTTAGCTATTTGATAAATTCAATTCAGCTATTATTCATCAAGGTCTTTCTAAGCCAAAAGGTTCCATTACTCATAGAAAACAAAAATATTAGTTATCTTGAATATAATTCCAAAATGTGGGTCCTTAAATTTTCATACTCCAGCTTTGAAATTCCATGAACCAATGCCAAATGGAGTCTTATATAACAAGAAACTGACTTAATTCAGACACCCCAAATCTACCTTTCCTCCAATACCTTGGAGAAACCACCAAACAAGAATCGAACCTTTCCACATTGTCTATGCCTAAAGCAATACCCAAACATGCCATCTTCTCTCACCATCTTTTTCTTTTGAAAAAATTACCTTTAAGGAGGTCTTATGTCTGTGCCTTTATTCTCATTGATGAGCCACTGATGACTCAGGCAACCAAAAAGTTGAGAATCACCAACAACTTCTATACCCCTTTAAATACACCTCTTCATCAACCTCAATAGGCATCAAACTCATCAATTGCCTTCATCTGAGATTGAAGAACATTCTATACCTGTCCACAACAGGCTGCTCCAACTAGCTAGCGGTAGAAGCAACTTCCTTTGCATAATTTCCATCCAATATGAAGACTTCAATTCAGGGACAAGTTATTGGAATTCCAATCAGCTCCCTTGCATATCAGTTAGAACAGAGGTCTGCAAAGGCACTCCTAACTGATGCTGCTACACAAAACCATACTGATAAATTTCCTCAAGATGTATCTTCAACTTTGAAAAGAAGTAAATTCTCCTTCTCTTTCTCTCTTCTATAGACATATATATACATAAACATATGTAAATGAGTAGATCAAAAAGATGCGCTTTACTAATGGAAGGGTCTGGATATTACAGGTAAAGTGGATTCAGTACTCAACAGAATGAACAAGCTTGGGAAGAAAGCTGACATTTTTGCACATGGAATCAAAGAGCATGGTAAGTGAATTCTTGAAATCTAATATTTCCACTAGATTTATACTGGCCTCAATTTTTCTGAAGTAAATTAGATAAAACTTAATACATATTTTATATATATATACATATGTATATATATATATATATATGAGAAAGGCTTTCACCGGGACTGTTTTCTGTTGTTTGGTTGGCTTCATGCTGGTTAACAGAAAACTTACAAGAATAATTATATGCATGTATTACAACAAGCACTGTTGTGAATAAGCTCATGGAATTGAATAACTAATAAACTTTATTTATTTGTGTTTTCGAAACTGCAGTGAGACTGGGACCTAAGATCACAGAAACTGTGAAAGGAAAACTGAGCCTTGGAGCTCGGATTCTTCAAGTTGGTGGGGTGGAGAAAATCTTCAAGCAATTATTTAGTGTAAGAGGAGGAGAGAAACTATTGAAGGCTTCTCAATGCTATTTGTCAACCACAGCGGGACCTATAGCTGGCCTTCTCTTCATCTCGACGGACAAGATCGCCTTTTGCAGCGAAAAATCGATCAAGTTTTCATCCCCAAATGGAGAACTGATTAGAGCTCGTTATAAGGTAATATTTCAATAACTATCAGAGTGTTTCAATCTCTTTCTCTGTATTGCTCTGTATAATATGGTGCTAACAATTTGCATGATCATTTATCTTATTGCAGGTTGTGATCCCAGTAAACAAGATAAAAGGAGTCAACCAAAGTGAGAATGTAAAGAAACCATCACAAAAGTACATAGAGATAGTTACAGTTGATAACTTTGACTTCTGGTTTATGGGATTCTTGAATTACCAGAAAGCTTTCAAGTATCTTCAACAGGCAGTTTCTCAAGCTTAGAGAAACGGTACTTTGCAAAAAGCAAAAACCCCCCAAAGAGAACTTACTGTACTTCAATGCAGAGTTGTCTATTTCATGCAATTCTGATTTGTCATATGTATTTATCTGAAGGTAGTACGTATGAGGTCAATACGATTACAAAAATTGTACAAATTTTTGTTAATGAGAAAAAAAGAAATCTCATTGTGTTCTTCCATAATCAGTCCATCGTACTATGACAATTAAATTTCTACTCGACTTTATGATGCTTTCATGTGTTAACCAGGTTTGAAATGGTAGCCCTCTGAGAGGGTGGATCCGCTAGTAGATACCTGATAAAGTAAGCTAGTCCTACTCTCCACCGAAAGTTTTGAGTAATATAGTATCAAGAAACTAGGCTTTATTGGCACGTTATGATGAATTGCATGGTATACTTTTATATACAATAAAGTATGATATAGTTTATTAGGATGTGCCAAATCAAGCCTTAATTTGCATAATAAGATAACTCAAAAAATGAGAGGTGCGTGAGAGTTATATGAGAAGGAGATAACCTGTCAAACCTACTGTTTGTGTAGTTGGGGATACTTATATAACAAGAAATTTAGAAGTTTACTAAGATCATGCGCTTTTGTTTTCTTGGATCAATTTTGATTCGGGATACTTCAGCACAAAAAAATATTGGACTTTGCTAAGATTACATATCGGTGTCATAATTGTAACACTAGCACTTTAAGAAACAAACAAACCACCAAAACTATGGAAATGAATAACCACTAATAACATAAATTTAGGAGTCGCAATTCATGTTTTGTTCGTATTGACCTAAATAACAATGTTTATTTTGAGTTGATCCTCTTGTCATCCATTTAATGAAAATTTTCATTCGGATTGATGTTTCATAACAGAACTAATCAATATAATTATGAGTTTACTTGATTTTTAATTTAACTTTTACTTTATTAAGTCAAGTTAGCTCATTCATTTTATGTTTATCAGTTTACTTACATGAAATTCATTAAAGATTTTTTTTATATATATAAAATAGCTATTTAACATCTTGTGAAATATTTTTAAAAAAAAAATCAATTAATCAGATTAATTTGAGTCAATTTTGTGTCAAAACGTGTCAGCTATACAGACTGGGTTTGCAACGATATCATGTTCCAAATTGTCACTGCCACATGCAATTATCAGTACGTAATAATAGACATGCAATGCTGTGATTGATAGGAAAGGTCATGAAATAATTTTCCTAGAACATTATATTTCAAGTTTTGAATTCCTTAAACTATCAGAGACAACGTTGGCAGTAGGAAAGTATTACCATTACAAGACTCTAGTGGTAGAGGTGCATGAGATTTGGTAGTTTCGAGCTCAGGGTAACATTGTAGAGGTATTTAGTTTAAGCCCAAGTTTAGCATCCGATTGTCTGTATTAGTCGGTTGTCATTTAACATGTGAAACCTATTCAGTTAATTTTTAGTCATTTAGACTATCATAATGTAGCTCATTAGGGGCACCACATGCCCAGCACCACTAAACTAGGACCCACCTTTTTATTTTTGTGATGTTGTGGGCATCGTTGTGCCCCCAAGTACTTTCCACCCTTTACTACCATAAGAAGATAAAGTGTTGGTTTAATATCTGTGTCAAAACACCATGAGCTAATAACGTTTGCTGGTAAAATTTATACTGGTAAAATCCACAAGAACCCTTTTTTCTTTCTCTTTCTTTTTTGCCTTTCTGTTTTTTTTTTTTTTTGTTGGAAGAATGGTAGTAAATACTTTGCTGTCGAAGTTCAGTTGAGAGGGTGCAGAAGTAAGAAATTCAAGCCGAGGTGTAGTGGTAGAGGGCTAGAGGCTGGTGGCTCTATTCTAAAAGGACCTCGATCCTCTCTCAATTTTGTCTTCCCTTCTAACACGGGTCAGTTATTTTATTTTTGGTAACTTAACGAATTGAATATATGTCAAAAAATTAATAAAGAAAGACACCGAAAACGGCAAGAAGTTCTTTACACAAGAGTGTAGATAAAGGAATGGCTGTAAATTGAAGGAATGACATCATAAAAATGGGGAAGAAACTTTCTTCCCAAAATTTTATTCAGCGAACTTGTTTGGGATTACTTAGGAGGCTGTTTTCAGCTTTTAGAATAGATTAGATAAAAATATAATAGAGGAAGACATTTGATAAATTTCTGCTTTGGCTAGCTTAAAAATAAAATCTGTGTAATCGCTATTTTAAAGAGAATTTAAAAATTAGGGTACATGTCATTTCTACGAAGCCAAGCCAACTTCCATAATACAAATTTCCTAAAATATCATTCTATAGAACACATAATCTCTACTTTACCAAAAAATTGAATATAAATATAATTTACCAAATGTCTAACCTTTTTTCTCACGAGTACTTCTTACACAGTATGGATACAACAAAGCTTACAACACAACAAAATAATACCAGAGCCATTATTAGTTTAGGGCCATTCTTCCACAAAAACAAATAGAAAAGGAGAAAAAAAAAACTTTCAAAAGCAGCACCAACATAGCTTATGCCACAAGCATTGGCTTTCTTTTTGCATTTTCGTGCAATTAAGTCAAAACCAACAATAGATGCAGGAGTAGTAATTATTTCACAAATATTGTTCCTAACTCATTAAGGAATCTCTTTACACCAGCAAGGTAGCCCCTACCAAACCCTTATTAGACAAAATACTAACAACCGGTTGGCAGTTTCTAGCCGAAAATAAAAATAAATAAATAAATAAATAGACTGGGGAGCAGTCAGACAAGAATATTTTTGAAAAATTAAGTAGAGCAATTCATTTTGCTCTCACACCAACTTCACAGGAGAATATGTAACTGTTGTTTGTCATGTCCAGGTCCAGCATTAGCATCATAAATGATATTAGTAACATTTATTACGCAAATTCTACATCTACCATGCCTAAGCCAACCACGTTCAGCTCAAGCGAAAAGCATCATCGTATTGATAGAAATTGAGTGAAATGGTTCTACAATCAAATAATTATCCTTTAATTCAAACCCAGACCAGGAAAAAGTTACAACAGTATCTCATCCAAAGTACAGGGGGAAGATAAAACAGCAATAGGAAGACAATTTACAGAAATTTACAAATATGTTCTGAGAGATAAATACAAATGTTCCTTGAATCCTAAGACAGAAGATGATGCACACAAGTGAAAAGAAAGATCAATACTCACAAGTTGTTAGTAATCAATCTCTCAAGACTTCGGGGGCAGTGCTTGCTTTTTAATATTTAGCGAAGGAACCCCCTGATCTTTCTTTCTAAAGTAAAACATCCGGCTCAGATAAGCTTCCCGTAAAGTTTACTTTACAACAATCAGGAAATCGCAATCCTGCCTCGTCACAATTTGCCTTTGTAATCTGTGGGCAGGATCTCACATCCAGGTACTCTAAAGAGTTGCATTTGTCTAGAAGCTTGCGTATCCCAGCCACAGTGATCTTGGGGCAATTACTAACCTTCAAAACCTTCAAAGTTAGCTCAGTTTGTCTACTGCTCAACCTCTCAAAGGCAGCATCTGTTACCTCATCACAGCAACCAATATCAAGGGCCTCTAGGTTTCTGCACTGAGCGAGGATACAGCTTAATGAAGAATTAGAAATGTTTAAACACCAGTCCATCCGCAAATTCTTGAGACAATTTTCACAAGCAGTGGCCAGCGATTGTATTGATTCATCAGTGATGTCCCGGCAACCACCAATTATCAGAGTTTCAAGGTTTTTGCAGAACCTGGCCAGAGATAGTATTGATGCGTCCCCAATTTTGTAACAATCCAACAACTTAAGTGTCTTCAACGAAGACGCACAGGCCTCCGAAACACTAGAAATGCCTACATCTCCAATATTACTGCATTTATTGACATCTAAAAACTTGATCCCGGGACACCCACTTACAAGATCAGTAATTCCTGAGTCAGATACGTTGGTACATCCTTGGAGCCCCAGCTCTTCTAGATCGTGGCAATTCTTGGAAAGTGCTTGCAATACTTCGTCAGTAACAAGTCTGCAGCCAGTAAGATGCAGGCTTAGAAGATTAGGACAACCTCCAGCAACAACTATTAATCCTTTGTCTGTCAATTTTCTGCAATATGATACATCCAAGTACTGTAGTGAAGAAAGACCACTTCCAATCGCCACCATTCCTTTATCTGTGATTCCTGTATTTCAAAAAAAAAAAGAAAAATAAGGTTCAAACGTCAAATTTTATAATATTAAGATCTATGAGTTTCTAAAATTAGACAATGTTTCACTCAACAGATAAACAATGAACCCAAATAAAAATCATATGATAACCAGTCGATGAACGTTTCAACTTCGATATCTAATATGAATTTGAATAAAGCTAAAATAAAGTACGAGGCCGAAACAAAATCATCACCCAAACCAAAACCAATTGACTTTCATATAATAGAACATATGAAGTATTGATTCCAATTGGCACAGAAGTCCTCATCTCATAACAGCAGGAAAATAAAAATCATGTGTTTTTTTTTTATTATAAAAACAACATGAAATAACAATTGGCAATGATAAACCAAAAGCAGATAGTGCATCAAAGACACTGAATTTTGCTCTCAAATGTATTGCATACAAGAAAATAATATCAATCAAAACTAAAACCATTACAATTCCAAGAAATTCAGAAACAAATTGTAAAAAAAAAAAAAAAAAAAAAAAAAAAAAAAAAAAAAAAAAAAAAAAAAAAAAAAAAAAAAAAAAAAAAAAAAAAAAAAAAAAAAAAAAAAGGAGGATCGATGGAGCTTACCTTTACAATTCTGCAAATTGAGAACTCGCAAGCACCTAAATCCATCGGCAATAACAGAGAGATCGGAGTCGGTGACGCCGGGATAGAAGGACCGAGAAATGGACTGGGAGAGGTCCAGCTCCTGGAGCCGAGAGAACCTTGCCGCCATTCTCCGAAGCATGTGGGGCCCAGCACGTGCGAAGAGCTTCTTCCTCTCAGTGCTCTGCAAGTGGAGCCACCTCTTGCAGACCAGGCCAAAGACCTCCTTATCCTGCTCGCTCTCCAGCTTCGCCAGTACCGACCTCAGCTCGTCGTCGGTCAACGCGTCGTTTATGCAGGCCGCTCCGGACGGTGCCTGGGCTTCGGAAGCCATTGATGGGACGAGAAAGACTACGAATTTCTTCAGAGCTTAACCTCAAAGCTTATCCCCAATCCGGATCCTAACCCTAACCCTAACCCTAAACCTAATTCTTCTTTAGGATTAGAGATTAGGATTAAGAAATGAAGATGAGTCTGGCGGCGGAGGTGGCTCCGGGGGTCTCCAATTCAAATAGCTGAGTCACTGACTGACGTTCACTTTACTAAAACAGCCTCTCTGGTGTCGAAGGAATATATACATACAGGGATGGCTACGGTAGGGGCGTCCCTACATAAGTCATGCCTTAATTATCGTTGGATGGGAATCTGTGGGGAATAACGGAAATCTGTAGAGAATCTATTTATATACAGATTCTCATTCAACGGTGAATAGACAGGGCCCTACGTAGGAGCGCCGCGCCCATATATATATATGTATATCGCACCAATCTAGAATTTTTTTCTTTTACCTACGTATATTACAAAGTTGTCCAATAAAAATTTATCATGCACATTATTTTTAGGGGATGGCTACGGTAGGGGCGTCCCTACATAGGGTCATGCCTTAATTATTGTTGGATGGGAATCTGTGGAGAATAACGGGAATCTGTGAAGAATCTATTTATATACAGATTCCCGTCCAACGGTGAATAGACAGGCCCTACGTAGGGGCGCCCTAGACGCGTCTTTATTTTTATTATAAAAAATAAGAGAGAAAAATAATATTAATGATGCACGTTTTTTTATATACCTCATTATAGTCGTTGGATTACTATTAGATAATAATTTTATGACTAAAAAAAATATCTATTGATAGCTAAAAAAATACCTAAATTGGCAAACCATATATATATATATTATTAAGCTAATTCTTAAATTTTTTTCTTTTTTTTATTTTCTTTCCCTTTTGGTGTTTATTCCCCCTGTCTCTCTCTCTTCTTATTAATTATAATTTTTTTTTCTGATTCTCTCTTCTTATATATTTTTTATTCTTTTATTTTGTTGGAAAAAGAAAATTTTCCTTGAAAATTTCTTTGCAAAATAAGGAATACTATTGATTAAGTTATTAGCATTATATGTATTTACTATATTTTTTGCTTGAAAGTTGAAAGCTAAGAACTTGTAATTCATTCGTGGGACCCAAAAAGAAGCAATAAACCTAATATTAAATATGTGTAAAAACTAAAAACTATGTCTAGCGCAATAGATAACCAGGTCATATCGTGCCGACCTAAGTACATTTAGTTAAGGCACATTCGTGCCTTGTATTGTGCTAATCCGAGCACGATTAGTAATCGTGTCGTGTCGGCCCGAACACAATTACTAATTGTATTGTGTCGTACCCAGGCCGTTATGTACATGTACATATGCTTGTGCTCGATTTCGTGTCGTTAACATGCCATTATCGTGCTTGTCTACTTTCGTGCCTAATTAATTCTGTTTTCGATATTATGCTATTATCATACTTAATCGTGCTCGTTTCCGATATTGTTCTATTTTTATGCCTAATCATGTTCGTTTCTAACATTATACTATTTTTATACTAATTGCATCCATTTTAGATACTATGATATTTCTAGACCTAATCGTGTATATTTTTTATTATATTATTTTTGTGCCTAATTGTTTCCAATTTTAAACTTTTATTGTTCTTATTCCATAATCATTCTCATTATTGATTTGTTTTTTTCAAATTTAGTTATTTTAATACTATTAGACATATTTCATTTTAAGTAATTATGAATTGTTAATTATTATGTAATAGAAAGAAATTATTTGAAAATTGAGATAACTTTTATATAAAAACAAATCTAAATTGAAATATTAGAGTATACGTAAATAATGATAGTTAATTTAAATGTCAATAGTTAAAGTATATTCCAAGAAAATTGGCATCTATATTCCAACAAAATTGGCACCTACTCAAATTATATCAAAATGTATAACTCAAAAGTTATAATTGGCACGTACCTAACCTGTATTATTCTTTCTTAACATTTTAAAAAAAATTTATTGGATGTGAGTTTTCTTTAGATTCTTAATATTTTTAAACTCTTTGGCTCAAACTTATTAAATTTTAGAATTTTTTTATTTTAAAAAGATTAGAAATTGATTTAATATTTATAATACATATTATTTTTACTTAGAAAATATTTTCTAATTTTTTTAAAATTTATTGTATTAAAATTATTTCCAAAAAATTAAAATAAATTTAAAATAAATATATTTTTTATAAACTAATTATTTTTCTTAATCGATTCTGTCGTGCCTGTGCCCGTGTCTGTGCTCATGTCGGCCCGAGCA
Source organism: Trema orientale (assembly GCA_002914845.1). Taxonomy (NCBI): domain Eukaryota; kingdom Viridiplantae; phylum Streptophyta; class Magnoliopsida; order Rosales; family Cannabaceae; genus Trema; species Trema orientale. The sequence goes on from JXTC01000454.1 coordinate 148,954, forward strand.
CGTTTATTTATTGTGTTGTGTCGATCCAAACACAGTTATTAATCATGTCATGTCATGCCGGCTTATAATCGTGTCATGCCCATTTTGATACCACTACTTATGGTAGAGTTTTAAGTTAGAAAATTTGGGACCCAAAGTGGTATAATTAGAATTGGAGGACAACTAGTGAATTTAGATTATGAAAGGTTTTAAAACAATTTGCATTAGCCTTATTTATCAATGAAATTTTTGTACATTACCTTACCGGCGAAAAAATTTTTTATTTTCCTGGGACATGGCGGCGTGCTCACTCACTGACTCATTATAAGTGTTCGATTTAGTGGATGCCATGGATGCAGACATAATTTGTTGGTAAACTACACTTCCATCCAAGTTTCAGTGTGGAGGACTTGAATTCAAATCTTCCTTTCCTAATTTTTTTTAAAAAAAATAATCAAGTAATGTATTTATTACATTCATGTAAACTATCTATCCACTTAGTCCGTATTAGGGGTATTCATCTGTTTAAAAAAACAACCTATTTTGGCTAAACTCCAACAAATCCAATCAAAGGTTGTTTATGTGTGAATGAGGCTCTCAAATCATGTAGTGCTATCGGATTGTTTCCCCACAAATTCCTTATTTTATTTCATTTTAGCATAAGAAATCGAAACGAAGTAAGGACATACATGTCAAGAAAAGGACCAGGCCAACGTTACCAAAAGCCTCACATAAACACAAGGTATTTTGATGATGAGATACAAGAAAAAGACTCAATATCTTATCTGCAATTACTTGCCTCAATAATGTGTTTAATCATTGTAATAACATCATGTCATGAGCATTTTAAAAATGCCCGAGTAAAATCTAACTTAATACTCGTTGTACACTTTCAAGAAAATGTAGCAGTAAGACATGAAATGCACAAAAAACGAGAAAAAATTGTTAGGTAAATAGCGAAAATTAGATTCTTGTTGAAATAAAGCCAATGCTTGACTGTGATGAACCATTTCACTTGACACATCAAATAAACTAAAAAGTTTTGGATGCCAAAATGTTAAACAATGTTCAGAACTGAATGGGATGTATAATTACAACCCCTTTTCCAATATGTTTGCAACATGTGGACAACAAACAATTGGAATATCCCCATGCTGCACTCCACCAAATCTACAGCAACGAATTAATGAATTTTCTTTACAGTTCACAGAGAAAAAGAATTTGAGATTTATTTGTCAGTAACTCGAATGTTTCAAGCTTCAACTAACTGGACATTTTGCAACTAGTAAGCACACAATCCTCCAAAAACTGGGTTAGCTGAGAAGTATAAAGTTTAGGGTCATTTCTGAAATGATCAACATGAGGTGTGGACACAAAATTGCAAGCCCTGACCTCACGTCCAGCCCTCCTTTGCTTCTCAATGAATGACTCCACAGACCCTGCTGGAATAACTCTGTCAGCAGAGCTATAAATATATAATTGCGGACAGCTTGGTTGTTGTGTCGACAATAAACCCAACACATCAGAAAGTCTCCTGCAATGCAACAAGAACAACGTTCATAATAGTTTCCGTGGATCTATAGAAAGTTAAAAAGTGAAGCATAATAACGCAAAGACTCAGCAGGAAAATGGTATGTACAACTTCCTAGTCTAGTATCAAGTGTTACGAGGCTATTTTAGACTACAAAATGAAAACATCATCTCTAAGCAACCACTCCTTCCATGCAACAAAACATAGCAATGAAAAAGAAAAAGGTTTTACATTTACTATTTTTTATTTTTCATAGACATTTTACCATCTTGAAGTTCAGTATTTTATGTCGACCTCTTTTCTAATCTACCAGTTGAAAGACTTCCCTTCTAGACTTTGATGTTTTGTGTCAATTCACTCCTATCAAAAATTTGTTTCGAATACTAAAGCTTGGGATCATACATGACAAGCATTTTTGGCAAACCTGAATAATGTGTTATAATATAAGATGTTTATATCATATAATAAAGTAAGAAAGGGTGCTTTATCCTTGATCTTGAGAGAAGAAATGATTTATTTTTTCAATAAAGTACTGACTGAAAACTGCGCATTTGTATTATAGACTACTAGTCAAATACGAGCCCTAATGATTGACATGAGATTTAATACTGCACATTAGTCGGAAGATAGTGAAATTGACATAGCAAATTTCAATGGACAAAAATTATGAAATGCAAAGCTATAATGTGAGTATGTGCTTGGGCTCTATATTTTAATTTTCACAACTCTATGTCTCCATACATTTATCTCTAGACATTGTAGCTGGAAACTAATATCTCAATTAAAGAAAACTCTGAATAAACTCCAGTTAAACAGGAACACGCTTTCTATTTTATGGAACATTGGGCATTGAATTTTGTGGCAGTTACCTGTTCAGTGCAGGAAGATTCAAAACCACCTCAAAAAACTTTTCCAGAACTAACATCAAAGCTGCTTCAGTTACTGCTGCTTTTGGTTCGGCAATTTCCTTGCTGTCAACCAATACCTCCGTTCCCAATCCATTTAAGCTTACAACTCCTTTTGTCGCTACACTGTTCTTTTTCAGAAAGGCTGCAGAGAAACCTGAAGCCCATACCTTCATATAATCAAGAATACACAACATATTAAAGACACGAAATTGAAAATAGAACCGCATAATGAACTAGAAAAACACTAGACTCAATTCAGATGCGCATTAGACATGAAGAATCACTCTTCAAGTAAAACAAAATCTTGCTGCCTACAACTAAGAATATGAGCGGCTAACATATAGTCTTCCACAATGAAAGGCACATGTTTTACTCGTATATCTTATTAAAAATACATCCATAAGCCAGAAATTTAATTTACCTGCGGGTCAGGTGCCGCAACAGGTGCAGAATCCACAATGCAGCCCCTAATCCTTCCCATCAGAGAAGGATCTTGCTTCTGGAACTTCTCTAGGATAGCCCCATACCTGTAGCAATTAGAATATGATTACGGAAATTAGATAGACCTTTAAGAAGAGACGAAACATAATAATGGCTCCAACGAGATGTTCTATATTATCTGAGTCTATTGAGAAACAAAAAACAAAGCGGACTCACGTTAGCCATCCAGTGTTGCTGAAAGTGTGAAAAACCAGGTTCTTTCCATGTTCTTCTTCTAACCAATCAGCCAAATGGTCCACAAGCAAGCTTATGTGCTTTTCAGCTTTTCCCCCGACTTGATAACTAAGAATCTCAGACATTGGAAACGTGAAGGTAATGACATGAAAGCCCCTTGACGTATACCATTCTGCATATCTCTTAAGATGCTTCTGCTTTGCTCCCAACCATCCTAGCAAAACCACCACTGTCCTAGACTTTGCCGACGAACAATCAGAACCACCAGAAACATCTATAGCACCTGGTTCGGGCAAATGCCATCGGTACATAACATCCGCAGGGGACGTAGATAAACCATGTGGATACGCAGTTGGCTCTGGTGCTTTAACCAACTTAGCAGATTGAAACAAATCAAGGAGGACAGGGGAAGAGGCAATGGAAGGACAAAACGAGTTAGGAATAAAGTTGCTACCCGAATGAGGAATTGGGAAGTGAACGCTGGGTACAGGCACTCGTATTCCAGTGACAAAAGATAAGTTTGCAAGCTTAGAAACGGAAATATGCGAAGCCCACAAGGACTTGGATTCTTGTAAGGAATTACGAATTGAAGAATTCAACAACTCGGGGGAAGAACAAGTCCGGGAAGATTTATGAGAATGAGAGGGCAGTTTATCAGAAAATTCAGCAGAAACTGAAGCAACAGTAACAGCAGCAGCGGCAACTAGAGGTCTTTGGAGGATTCCAGACAAGGAACCCATATTGGAAAAACAAAGAAAAGTATCAAAACTCTCATGCCAATATCAATCAAACCCTCATAAAACAGTAAACAGCTCCTCTCCCTTCCCAGAGCCAGAAACAACCCAAAATCCTGAATACCCAGAAAGCCAAAAACCAAGAATGAGAACCACTTAATCAAAATAGTTGATGATTTTGACGATTACCCTTCAACAATAATACCAAGCAAACCACCATAAAACAACGAACAGCTTTCTCCAAAGCGAAAAATCCTGGTTACCCAGAAAGCCAAAAATCCAAGAATGAGAAACACTAATTCGAAATATTTGAAGATTCTGACGATTACCCTTTAACAATGTGACAAATATACAATATGGGTTTTCTACTTTATATCGAATTGGAATCAGAAAGCGTCAATAAAACGACTATACGCAAAGGAGAATAGACGCAAGAATATGGGCACAAAAGATAGGTATATTCCCTTATGGTCACACACAGATATATTCTTACCTGGATTCTTGGACCCTTTTTTGTTCAATCAAGTCGGGCTGTCAAAATCTCCTTTGACAGCCCGACTCTCCGCCAAAGAACCTTCCTTTAAGGAACCCCAAGACGCGTTTCTATGTAAGGAAAATTTGATTAGGACACAGCTTTCAGACTAAAAATCGAAATTAACGTATATAATTAGTAGAATTTTTTATAAAATATTATAATAAATAACAATAATAATTAAAGCACAATATAAATATGTTTTGACTAGGATTCAACGGGTCTACGAAAACGACAGCCCAATTGGGGAACGACACGTATGTGTTGTAAACCCGAGAAAGGTTTAAGAAAACGATTGAGATACAGTCAACCCAAAGTTTGGTGTTTCCGGTTAATTAGGAGTCCCGAGCCATGACTCCCACCCAACACAAAAATGACGACCAAGTCCGTATTTTGGAATTGAAAAAGAAGTGAAAGGTTAAAACTGGAAAAGCAAGTTGAGCAGTACGGTCAGGCGAGGTTAACGAATCCTTGGAAGAAAGCTGAGCCGCTGGAAGCCGTAAAGCGACAGGTAAGAAAGAAAATCGTGCAACACAATGACGATTTTATCCTCAGAGAATAACACCCATTAAAGAAAAAAAATATATACAGGAGATAATTGATTTTGGATAAAAGAGATGTTAGTAATTCAGAATTTGGTTGATGAGAGTGTCTGAATAAAGGAAAAGAATCAGAGTATTGAAAAACTCACCTATTAAAGAAGGAAGAAAAAGAATGAGAGATCTCGTCGGAATTGGGAATTATGCAACTATAATTCTTGATTGGGAAAATAGAAAGAGGAGGAAATAATGAGGTAAAATGAATAGGATAGGTAGGAGGTTTTTTCTCACCCAAAAAAAACAAAAAAAACAAAAAAAACAGACAAACAAACAAACAAATGCTGCCACGTTTTCTTCGGGGTTTCTTTCTTTGCCCCCAAAATTTCTGTCGCGTGTACGGCAATAGGGGCCGCTTGACTGGCGAGCGAAGCATATGTTTCACTTTTGTTTGAATTTATGGCATGTTTGCGATTACTTCTATATGTTGTTTGCCGCTTGGTAACTATATGTTTTGGGCTTTGAAAAATGTTGTATAATCGCTGTTGTTTGGCACTTGGTAAGTACATGCTTTTGGCTTTGAAAAATGTTGTATAATCATTGTTTTAAGTAGAATTTAAGAATAAAAATGTTGTATAATCCTTATTTTAAGCAGAATTTTAAGAAAGAATGCTCTGATTTTACTTTTAAAATAATTATTTTACGGCACACATAATCTTTATTTTACTAAATTAACATATTGTCTTTTGTAAATTAAATTTATTAAACGTCTAAACTTTTTTTTCTCACTGATACTTTTTGCACACAATATAGATACAAACAACAAGATTACAACACAATAATACCAAACTCTATGACAAAAATAGTTCTGAATAATCTAACTTGTGATAATTTTGGTTTCTAAAGTTCTAATTTTGGTAATTACAAAGTGAGATGAGTTGGCAAAATAGCTTCTTTTAAAACACATAATTACAAAAAGATTTATGTTTTTAATTTCTTTGTAAAGTAATCTTTACAAAAAGATTTATGTTTTTAATTTTTTTGTAAAATAATCTTTCTCAACGATGTCTGACCATACTCAATCCTCCATTCGACAACCTTCAAAATCATATTCGACAATACAAAAAGATTATTTTCTAAAGAGTTTTGAAACATAGACGTTTTGTTAAAATCACTTTCAAAAAGTTCATTTCACCTAATTTCTCTTAAAAGGTCCCTATATTTTTTGATTATTTGCAATTGAGTCCAAATTACAACCTGCTGTAATGCTATTAAATGTTTGACAAAAACACTGTCAACACGTGTGAGTAGCACCTTCTCGTATATGAAAGAGCATTTAAGGGATACTCTCAGGATTTTGCACAAAAGAAAATAAGAGAGGAAAGTGGTAGTTCTCCTATATTATACAAGTTAAAATGCAAAATTGTATTATATAGAATAAATAACCAAAAACATGTCAAATATATACATATATATATGCGCTTATTTTACATTATGATATTTTTTACGTAATTAATGTTACATTTAATTGTGTTGGATTTAAATTATTTGTATAATATGTATTAACTTATACAATAACTAAAATTAATAAACGAAAAAAGAAACTTATTTTCAATTCTTAATGGGAAACATGGAATACCCACAAATACCTTTAACACAGTGATGGGTAATACCCGTGCCCTATCCTTTTCCCTTGAGAAGGTAAATGGATAGAATAAGGAGATAACACTTTTTAGCGAGTAGGATGGGTTCTCTTTTTTTTTTTTTTTTTTTTCGTTTGGTTTTTTGAAAGGTAGGATTCAACTTTATTAATTCAAATCTTCAAGTGCTACAATTATTAATTCAAATCTTCAAGTGCTACAATCAGTCATACTTTTGATTTATTCAAACATATCTAATATAATTTCTTTTTTCAATCCATTGTTGTGTTGTTGATAGAGATCTTAGTCTTCAGCTTCTTCACCTTCTTATTTCAAAGTCCACCATATGGTTCTGGAACTTAAAAGGCTGTGACAAAACTACTCTCCTGGTAGAGTCTCTCTTCCCATCCCCCTGGGCCTCCCCCTTTCAAGTTTCACCCTCCCTCACACCTTCCATACCTTTTCCCAAATACCCAGTCACCCACTCTACCGCCCATGTCCCCATACCCTCTTACTAAAACTTACTCCCCTCATCGAAACTAGAGCGCCCTCTTACTAAAATATACACCCCCCCACCTACGCTGAAACCATCTTCTCCTAAACAGGGTTTACCCACTTTACCCCATCTTGCTTTGAAACTATTCACAAGATTCGCTACCCCACTAACCTGCTCTCATCCCAACCCCCTAGGACTATAAGGTATCCCTAGGCCCTAGGAACCACATCAAGCATGGCTCAAAATGATGATGGTGCGATTACCAAAGCAATAGATTCTATCATCCAAAAAATCTCATCTCTCAAATGCTCTGACTCAACCTTATCCCTCACACCTGATATCCAAAATGCAGAAAATGCTTGTAGAAAGTCAGTGGCAGTCAAAATCATAGATGAAAGAATCTATCGAAGACAGGCCATAAGAGACCTCATATCTGCAGCTTGGCACCTCTCATATGCTTGGTCCATTAGTAGCGCCGGACTACATGAACAAAACATCTTCCATATGATCTTCGAGCATGAGGCGGACAAGAAAAGAGTCATGGACCTCCGGCCATGGTCCATTAATGGTGCTCATATAGTGGTTCGTGACTCTTTCCCGGACACTCCAGTTCTCCAAACAGATTTCTCTCACTCATGCTTTTGGGTGCAAGCTCATGGAGTCCCCCTCAAATTCGCCACTGAAACCAACGCCAAGGTAATTGGTGAAAAAGTGGAAATTTTCCTGGATTCTCAGCTTAAAGCGGAAGGCCATATTGTTTGGTCACGATATCTACGTATTAAGGTTGACGTGCCTCTGGATAAACCTCTGATGGCAAGGTTTTATATTGACAAAGATGCGAGAACTAAAGCCTGGGTTCAGCTCAAATATGAGAGACTCTCAGATTTCTGCTATAAATGCGGGAGAATCGGTCACCGAAAGAGTACTTGTCAAGAGCTGGCTGCCACCACAATGGAGGGCCTCGATGGGAAGGACTATACACTCTATGGTCCGTGGCTGAGTGCTAAATGTGAGATCCCCAATTGTTTTAACCCAGGTAACCTATCCCCATCAAACCCAAAATTCAGTCACCATCCATCCCATAAAACTGGTCACCACCTCATTATCCCTGAACCCACCCCACGAGGGGGATCAAGCTCTCACATTCACATTACAGGGGAAGACATTCTAAAATCCCCGGAACACTTTGTTGTGATGCCACTCAAAAGCCTTCCCGCCCCTCCTTCACCACCGGCACCACCATCTTCACCCGCTATCCCTCCGACTGTAAACATCAATACTGCCCCTAACCCCCTCCTTTGCAGTAAAGCTGTTGCAGATCAGAACACCAGCCCTCCTACTAACCTGACAGGTGGACCCAACTTACCACAGAAAACCCAAGTACCAACCCCAACAAGGCAGCACGCCTATCCTTTGGTACCTGCAAAACAGCATGCCCACACAACGGTCCTTTGTCCCAGACCTTGTCTACCCAATTCCACTGCAACCCCTCACCAAAATACCCCTCTCAATATTACCACCCAGTTGGTTAACCAAAACCCTGTGCCCAAAACCCAACTTGTCCCAATTCGCAAGAGAAAGCCCATTCACCTGAGCCCAATCCAAAGCCCAACCTCAAAAATGTCCAAAGCAACGCTCTCTCTCAACCCAAATATTGTGGACGGGTCGTCAAGTCCTAAACATGATCAGGTAGCCAGCCCATCCAACCTTAGCCTAAATCTTGCATCCATAGCCCAAACTCCACCAGATATAGACCCTAACTTATCTCCAAGCCCAGTTGGCCATATCTTTCAACATAACCCAGTGGTTGTTTTTCCACCTGAACAACTCCATATTCCACGTTTCTGTGTTGGCTCATCACCTAGCCCTCATCCCCCAAACAGAGATCTCATTCGTTCCCACTCTTCCTGGAAGAAACGTGCCAGAGCCACGTCTGTCACCATCCCTGCCAGACCATCACTTCATGACCTTGAGCTTGTTCCCAATCATGGTGAAAATCCAAGTAATAGTCTTTCCAACTCTTTTGCCGACAGCAATTCCCCTGTGGAGGCCAAACAGGTGCCTCCACAGGAGCCATGATCGTCTTGGCCTGGAACTGTCGAGGTCTGGCCTCTCGCTCGACAGTTCTGGATTTAAAGGCCATCCTCTATTCTTTCTCTCCCGATATAATCATCCTCTCTGAAACCAAAATCCCCACTTCTACCCTCTCTCTAAAACTCAACTCTCTCCACTTCTACAATATTGTCCATGTCCCTCCCATTGGCTTATCGGGAGGCCTCTGTATTGCTTGGAAAAATGGTGTAGACTTTGAACCAACTTTTCAATCAAAAAATGTCATCTCTGGCCTCATTTACTCAGATCCCCCAAATAGACCGTGGCTCCTCTCAGCCATATATGGCCCCCCAAATCTCGCTGATAGAACTGATTTCTGGAACAAGCTGAGTACAATGACAACAAATTTTAATGGCCCTTGGCTGTTACTTGGAGATTTTAATGGTAACCTCTCTACTTCTGATAGAATGGGTGGCAACCTATCAGGCCCATGTTCGTCCTCTGTTCCCTTGAGAAGCAATGTTAATGAGCTAGGCTTAATCCCTATCACCCAGAAAGGAAGTCGGTTTACCTGGAATAACCATAGAAAAGGGAAAGCAAACATTCGAGCAAAGTTAGACCAAGGAATTGCTAATGAGGACTGGATTGCTCTCTTTCCCAATGCATCTCTGAAGTCTCTCCCGGCGTGCTCCTCAGACCATTGTCCTCTACTGCTAAATACCTTAGGTGACCAGGGCTTCCTAAGGAGGCAATTCAAGTTCGAGGCTATGTGGACTAGAGACTATCGGAGTTTTTATGTCGTTGAACATGCATGGAGGTCTCATCTCAACTTCCCACCAGCAGCTGCTTTTTGCCGGAAAATTGCTCAAACCAGAGTAGCTTTATCCAACTGGAATAAAACCCAGTTTGGAAAGTTAAAGTCCAACATTATAGCCATCAAAAAGGCTATCTCAGAAATTCAGGCCACTGATAACCCAAAGGACCTCCGAAAAGAATTGAACTTGAAGTCTTCCTTATCAGAACAACTGTTAAGAGAAGAACTACACTGGAAGCAGAAATCCCGAGTTAAATGGCTACAAGAAGGTGATAATTGCACCAGGTTCTTTTTCATATCAACTCTGACCAGAAGACGGAGAAACTCAATTGATTTTATAAAAGATCAATCCGGAACTTGGAGAAACTCTAGAATTGAGATTGGTAATGCATTCATCAACAAATTTAAAGCCACTTACTGTCCGCCAGCTTCCGGACCTTGCCCAGATCTAGGAAATATTGGCCCCGTTTGGTTCACCTGTTCAAATGGGTGTATTTAAATGGAAATTCTAGAATGAGTTATAATTGGAATGGGAGACATTTGAATGGAAAAATATTAGAATGTGTTGTAATTAGAATGGGAGTATTGGAATGGACCATTCAAAAACACCTCCTCCCCTCCATTCTCATCCAAGACACAAAAATCCATTCAAATAGTTGATGTGACTGATGAACCATTTGAATAGAAAAACCGAATTGTTGAAACAAATACCCATTCCAAAAGACCATTTGAATGGAAAAATTAGAGTTGTTGAAACAAACACCCATTCAAATGAATTTTCCATTCCATTGGAATGGAATGGTTGAAACAAACAGGCCCATTATCTCTCCAATCATAACGGATGCTGAGAATGAAGCCCTGAGCAAGATCCCATGTTTCGACGAGATAAGGGATACTCTATTCTCTATGGGCTCCCTCAAGGCCCCAGGCCCGGATGGTATGGTCATATTTTTCAAACACTACTGGTCTATTGTCGGCCCTGATTTCGTTCATATGATTCAGAATTTCTTTCTCACCTCTAACATGAATCCCACCATTAACTCTACAAACCTGATCTTAGTACCAAAAGTTGAGTGCCCTATTTCTATAAACCAATTCAGACCAATTGCCTTATGTAATGTGGCCTATAAGGTGATCTCTAAAATTCTCGCAAATCGGTTAAAATCGCTCCTCACAAATTTGATATGCCCGACTCAATCAGCATTTGTTCCAGGACGTTCTATCCATGACAACAGCATACTCATTCAAGAGGTCATCCACTCAATGAAAAGGAAGAATGGAAAAGGGGGTCTCATGGCTCTCAAGCTGGATTTAGAAAAGGCATACGATAGACTTAACTGGGATTTCATTATAAAAGTCTTGAAGGCCTTTGGTTTCCATGAACGTTGGATCAATTGGGTGAGGAACTGTATTACCACTACCAGATTTAATCTGCTACTCAATGGAGCAACATTCCAGTCCTTCTCTCCACTTCGAGGGATTCGACAAGGCGATCCCTTATCCCCTTATTTATTCATCTTGAGTATGGAAGTCTTATCCAGATGCCTCAATGCAAAACTAGAGGAAGGGACACTACACGGTATTAGACTGGCTCGAGCAGGACCCACTCTCCACCATTCATTTTTTGCCGACGACCTGTTCCTATTTAGAAGAGCAACAACTGTGGAAGCCACCTGTTTCCAAGACTGTCTTACTCATTTTTGTGCGTGGTCTGGTCAGTCCATTAACTGGGAGAAGTCCTCAGTATTTTTCAGCCAAAATATGAGCTACGATGATAGAAGCCATATTTCTCGCATACTGGGGATAAGGCAAGCTTTTAGAACAACCAAGTACCTTAGTCTCCCACTATTTATCACTCGCAGGAAAAAAGAGGATTTTCGATTCGTTTTGGAACGTCTGGAATCAAGGCTTGCTAGTTGGAAAAGAAAGCTCTTGTCTAAAGCCGGGCGTCTCACCTTAATCAAGTCAGTGGGCCAATCCATAGCCTCGTATGCTATGTAAGTAGTAACCCTCCCGATGGCAACCTCGAACAAGATTGACTCTCTTTTAAGGAGGTTCTGGTGGGGATCGAATATCAGAGGAAACTCAAAGCCTTGTTTGAAAACTTGGGATTCTTTATGCTCACCTAAATCTGTCGGCGGCTTGGGAATAAGAAGGACTGCAGATGTTAACCGTGCCCTCATGGGGAAATGGGGATGGGGGCTTTTAACTAATGAATCTTCTTTGTGCTTGCAGGTACTTAGAAACAAATACCTCCACCAAAGGTCTTTCCTCAATGCTAGTCCCTCACAAGGAGATTCTTGGTCCTGGAAAAGTATTTGTAAGACCAAATCCCTCATTCAGAAGGGTGCTTGCCGATTCATTGGTGATGGGCATAGTACAATTATCTGGGAACACCCCTGGGTTCCTAGCTGTGAAGGTTTTAAACCAATTCCCAAGGGTAGTCCGTGCCATGGAAACTTCCTAGTAGCAGACTTCATCTTGGGGGATGGTTCATGGGACCTATCCATACTCCAAAATTCCTTCGACCCCTTAGTAGCCTCGAAAATAGCTAATATCAGAATCCCTACTATTCATAGAAGGGATTTCTGGTTTTGGGTTCCAAGTGCAAATGAAAAATTCTCAACAAAGTCAGCTTACCTAACTGACCAAGGGCATAGGTTTGTAAACGCATCTCCCCTTCCTAGCTCTCATTGGAACAAGCTCTGGTCCGCCAAAGTCCACCCTCGTCATAAAATCCTTTGGTGGCAGGCCATCCATAATATCCTCCCAACAAGAACTTGCCTTTCCCAATTCCTAGAAATAGATTGCATCATGTGCCCTATATGCAACCAAGCCCCAGAGTGGGAAATAGATTGCATCATGTGCCCTATATGCAACCAAGCCCCAGAGTCCCTGGAACACTTGTTCTTATTTTGCGAATTGGCCAATAGAATCTGGTTCTCGTTGCCATGGAATTTCTGACCTTCCCAATCTAGTATTCCCTCTATGGCATCCTGGTTTCGCTTCATTTGGGATATTAATTCCTCTGCCTTCTCCGAATGCCTAATCTTTGCTTCAGTCACATTAGAATTGATTTGGAAAGCTAGAAATGAGGCTGTGCACCTGAATATCGTCCCATCCATGAATCAACTCATCAACTCAATCAAGTCGTCCAGTGCTAGTTTTGTCTCAGCTTTCTCACCTCCAACTATCATCCCAACTACTAATATTTGGAAGCCTCCTCCCGAAGACTGGTTAAAGATAAACTTTGATGTTGCGATTAAACCTGAAGCTACCATAGGATCGGCCATATGTCGTGACTCAGCAGGATCAGTCATCGGGATATCAGCTCACAAATATGATCCTTCCTCTGCTTTAGTTGGAGAATGCTTGGCAGCACTTCAAGCGATCAACCTTGCTATATCATTTGATGCCAGACATATTATCCTTGAAGGAGACTATGCTGGTAATTCGTAGCTTACAAGATGGTGAAGACAACTGCCCTTGGGAGATCTCAAATATTATTGCAGATTGTAGGAATAGTCTCAAAAGGTTCTCTGCTTAGTCTACATCTCAGATTGGAAGGTCCTCAAATTTTTCAGCCCATAATATTGCTAATTGGGCCTTTTTTACTGCAAATTTCGGATGTATTGATACCTCCTTGATCTCGGAAGGAGTTATTTCTGATTGTAATTGCCGGTTCCCTAATCCTTCTTGACTTTGTACTAAACGGGAACCTTTTTGTATGTTTATCGTCATTTTATGGAATTCCCTCATTTGTTATCAAAAAAAAAAAAAAAGAGTAGGATAGTGGATAGGCATACCCGAATTCTATTATACCCAATGTCATCCTTATGCAACATTACGAAATTTAGAAAGTTTCTTCCACAAACCCAAAGTTTCTCCAACAGGGACCTACGAATTTGTGGAGAAAGCTAACTTTTAAGAATCCTACACTCCCTTTTGGCAATAATTATCCGTTAAAAGGCTCCCCTTTTTTCTCCAATTTGTTATTGTACATATTTTGGGAGCAAAAACTTAAAAAATAAGTACAAAACGGAATTTAATACAAAAATACAACAAAAAAGATATGAGTATTTATACCTAAGGGTCTACTGATGTCCTCATATAGAATAAGAGATTCATCCACAAATGTTATCAAAACTAATCTTATTGCCATATTACACGTCTAAAATTACTTCATACCTCATTTCCTAACAAGCCTTAAAATACCTTCCTGCCACCACTACTGATCTCCCAGTTGTGCCTCCATTCGACCATGTCAAAATATTTTGACTGCAGTCAAATAAGTTAGTTGTCGACAACCAATTGCGACTGTTTCAAAGGATTTGAAAATTTTCGATTAATGGTTGAAAACTTTTCGACCACAGTCAAACATAGTTGAGCGCATTTCCCTACTGCGTCTCATTCACCTTCCCTTTTTCAACACGGTTGAAAATTTTCGATCTGGGTCAAACATGAAGGTAATTTTGAAATTCCAAAATTTTCATTAAATGAAAGCTTAGTTTTGTAAATGATATATAGTTTGTCTCTTTTTTCTTTTTATTTTTTTTTTTACTTTTTAATGACAAGCCTCAAAAGAGGGTCAAATTGATGATGTCTAAAAATGTCTCGTCATTTTAGCTTTTATATTTTGTAAAACATTTTAGCTTTTATGTTTTGTTTTTATGAATCTATTTACTTAGGTATAAACAAGAATGATAATGTTAAAGGCACTTATTTAGTATAAACTTACAAAAAAGCACAATGTGCTAAAACTTTTTTCTAATTTGCTTTAACACACAAACACATTATAGGATTTCAACTTAACCAATCCCAATTTTTGTCTAATTCGCTATAGGGAAAAGATAATTATCATCCAAAGTAGTTATAACCAATCCTATTTTCTAAAAAAATTTGCTACAAGTAGATGCTAATTATAATTACCAGGAAAGCTTGGCATTGTTTTGAAAATATGAATTTATACACAGAAAATATTTAAAGGGAAAAATGGGTCTTAGCAAAAGAAAAAAGATTTTGTGGTAATACTAACTAGGAAATTATATTCAAATGGTGATACTCGATACGAGTGCCTTCAAAAGATTGTGTGGTAATACTAACAAATCCAAATTGGAGAATATCACAAGACTGTGGGTATAAGCACTGTCTTAAGAATTTTCCATAACTTCTGAGCTAAGCACCACATGATACCTAACACTAGTTGCATTTGTTAGTATTGTTTCTACTAGTTATTCAGAATTACATAAGTCCTAAGCCTGTACTAATGGCACACAATTAGAAAGTAGTGTTAAAAAAAAAATAAATAAATAAATAAAGCATCTCACCCATGAACCACTTTTCAAGAATGATATGGAACCAGGACATACGAAATAAATATAATCAAGATTGTGAATAACCAAATTCAATGCACAATAACTTCAGGCCTTCCGAGCCAAAAATACTAGATGCACCTATATCATCCACTTCCACATGGATTTGGGCTGTGTCAATAACCACTCTACCTGGTACTAGTTTCTCACCAACAATTAGAAAACAATTCTCATATAGACCCTCCTTTGGTGCTAGATTTAACAAACATGACTTCGGAGCTGATATTTTATGCTTAATGCAAGTAAATACCTCTTGATTATTTGCCTTCAATATAAGACGATGTCTCCGACCCAAAAGCTCTGACACATATTTCATGTCTCCGACAGCAAGAGCACCGCGAACACGTGTAGATGAGACTTGTCCTCTGTCCTTTGGATTGCCGGAGTTTATGTTGATGGAGCACTGATTTTTGTCCATAACTGAATTTATTATGTAAGCCCCTATACCATATTCTTCACAAAGCTTGACTAGCTCTGCTGCATCACCAGCAGCTCTATATCCAAACCGGTAATTTTCACCTGCCAGAATTAACCATTACCTATCTATTTCAATGTCTATCAAGAGTCTGACTGACTCAGAAAACGTGGAAGAATCTGCAATAACTCATAAATCAATGTACCTGCCACAACTCCACACACACCAAGATCTTTGGATAACTTCTCAACAAATTCTCGAGGTGAGAGGCGTCGAACGCTCGAAAATTCAATCTCAAATTCTGTGAGGGCCAAGTTACCACAATAATGGGACCAAGAGGAGAGAACCCGCTTCCTATCACATTTGGCAACTATGGGAGGCCTGTTCAATTTTTTTAAATTAAGTGAATTAACAAACAATCTCTTCTGCATTTATGGAATGTCTAGAGAAAATAAAAAACTATAGGAACCCGAACTATATTTACTGGGTTCCAAATAATAGAATGTCTAACAAGTACAGTAAATTAGCCAACTCGACTTAGTAATCTAGGTTTACAGTTTACACGGTTTTATCACCCTAAGAAAAACAAGCAAGTTCAGCTACACAAGTGCTAAGCAAATATTCAAATTTTAACCATCTTTAGTTCTATCATGAAGTAAAGTGTTGGTACCTCAACTATAAGAGTCTAATACCAACATAAAGGCAAAAGCAATTGACACACTGCTCCACGAACAAAGGAAGAAGATGATTCAAATAAATAAAAAACAAAAACATACATAAACAAATTACCTAGATTCCCAACCCAGTACTTCCGCCATTCCAACAAATGACAAAAGAAATGGAGTTCCAACTTTTGATGCTTGAATTGCAAGTTCTCGATGACCAACATGAAGGGCATCAAACTTTCCCAAAGCAACTACACCGCCTAAGAATGATAAACAATAAGTGTAAGAATAGAGTACATAGTACACACATAAATATAACATAAACAAACACAAACAAAATAAATAAATATATATATATGCCAATAGACTTTCATCAAAATTAGGTTCCCAAGACTTCAGAAAGTGGAATGACAGGAGAACTCTTACATGCATAATTTGCATGTGCTAATGACAGAAACCACAAAGACCAACATACATAATAAAAAAAAAAAAAAAAAGAAGGTTCTGATTTTCATAGAACCAAAACGGATAAAAAGGGAAAGCCGGAGCATTTCTCCAGGATATAAAGGAATACACGAATAACCCGTTTACACTTAAGAGAGTGCCTGACAACATTACACATGACAACCATACTAGAAATTCCAAAATTCTTGGAAAAGGCCCAATAGAAGTATTACTGAATATACTCCACAACTTTCTATGGAAATAGAAGACGAGAGAAAGGAAGGCATTCAACAAGGAACTAATCATAATGACCACAATATCTTCAAGCAATATCAGAATTCAAATTCCATACAGAAACTACACAGAGAACTGAAACTTACTAAGAATTGATCTCAATCAAATATTTGATTGAGATTGCAAGTTTCTGCTTATAACAAATGTAAACATTACTCTGTCTGGGATCTTTCTTTCTTCTATTTCTTTTTTTCTTTACGGGGGGTGAGGATGGGATTTAAATCTCTGCACAAGTATATCGTGGTTTCACCAGTTCATTCATCAGTATGGTAGTTGATTTTAGACTTGTTTAGCAGTTCCAAATTTTAGTCGTACACATTCTTATTAAGTCGTGACTGTTAGTCTCAGCTTTGCTTGCCAACAATTTGTCTGACTTCCAAGTTTACTTTCCAATAACAAAATGACAAAATTCCTTGACTCAGTGATTTCTTGAAGCAAAAAGAAAAAAGAATGAACTTTATTCTTGCCTGCTGAGTGCCTACTTTCTCTGACAATGATTATGACAAAAGCAGAGTATCAAAATACTGTTAAAAAGGTCATCCTTCTTATACAAATTTGTTAATTTGCATATTTCAGCTTCCGTGCCATGAGACACATCATAGTCCAATAATTTAAAGAGTTCCCGGCATCTTAGTACAATAATACATTATCACAAAAATTACACCTTCACCTATTTATGCATAGATTGCTTAATTTTAGCTCTCATTTTCAGTGCCACTAACTACAAATTAATACAAACTAAAGTTCTGTTTCTATTTAGGTGTAGCACAGTTTACAAAGCAACTAATCTACAAATCAATTATTTTTACGTAAACTTCATAGCTAACATCAATGCCCAAGTAGTAATTCCTAATGCATTCAATGCAAACAAAGTACACATTCCAACATGATATAGGAATTCTTGAAATAATAAAAACACTTGATCACGGTAATTCATTGCAAATGAAGAATATGATAATGCTGAACAAATCCTTCTAAACTGAATTAGAAAAATCACTAGTTCTGTTCCTAGAATTCTAAAAGAGGCAGTCCATCTGCAAATTGTTTTTAGAAATGGGAAAAGCGAATTTTTGTATCCCTAAAAGTCTTAAATTTGGGGCACCATGAGAAATACAGACAAACTTACTACCCACAAAAACGAATGTTAGAAATTTTTAACGCTTGCTTTTCTATTAAGAAGACATCGAAACATAAGGTAACAAAATTACCGAGCTACAGAAAGACACATCTGCAAGAATAAATCATACAAAACTTGCACAACTGCCAGAATGAACAGAACCATATAAAACATTGTAGAACATTTGAACAGAAATAGACATGTTCTAGTTTAGAGTAACACTAAGCCATAAACCTTAGATCTCATGCATTCGTATGAAAATGGAAGGCAGAGAAACAGGAGAAAAGAACCTGCCACTGAGGACAATCCTTCAGAAAGAATCTCACGATCAACTTCTTGTGGGCTTTTGTAGGGGGAAAATAAAAAACGAATCAGATTTTTGACAAAATACAACAGAAACACACACTGGTCCATAAACAACAATGTAGGCATACATAGATACAGATAGATAAATAGGTAAATAGATAGATAAGTTAAAGATTTCCCCAGCAAACTGGTTGTTTCCAGTTCGGCATTCATTAAGAGATCTTACATCAATGTGAAGCATAGTAGGCGGCTCTAATTCTAATAATCTATCTTCTAGAGTGTGTTTGCTAAGAGGGAGAAGTGGGCGGAAGGAGAGGTGGCATAAAGCTTAGGGCATGGATTTGGGGTAGGACCGCTATTAGGCATAAAGGATTTTGAGAGGGAATGAATTTCAAATTCTCAGTTTGAATGAATTTTTTAATCCCTTCCCAATTTTACGGATTCTCCCGTTCCTCTGGTACCAAACACAACAAGAGAAGAATCCTTCTCTTCTACTTTCCTTCCATAGGTTACGTAGCTCTCCTTCCTTCTTATATCCTCCCCTCCTACGAAGTTCCACCAAGCATAACCTAAGATCCAAGCTCAAGCTCCTAATCCTTAGAATTCTCAAGCTTTTCATTTTTTTTTTTTTTAAATTTTTTACAGAGAGCAGACAGTTGGGTTATTGTCAATTTTATTAAAAGGGTCAATATTTCATAACTTCCTAAGTCTTAACTCTCTACATTTCTCTTAGCAGCCAAAAGAGGGGCAACTTAGAATACTCAGGTCAAAGAACAGAAATAAAGGGTCTAACTAACACAACAACAATTCTGAAATTCTCTGTCTTTTTTCTTTTCTCTTCCACACAAATTTTCCCGGCATCCAAACAAGACGACAAATCTCAATTAGAACCCCAAAGAAGAAGTAGAAAGAATGGAGTAGAACCTGAAACAACCGGAGAGAATGGGAAGTTCGCTGGGAGATTTGGAGTAGACGAGCGAAGAAGAAATCATCCTCCGCTGAAATCGATTGCGGAGGCAAGGGCTGAGAGGCGAAGAGGAAGAGGAAGAGGAGAGGCTGTGAAACCCTAAGCTAAGGTTAAGGTCGCACTCTCGAAGGTGCAGAGAGATGCGCGAGCCGCCGCTAGCCAACATTTGCGGACCAACTCCGCAGCGCGCAGGGCTTCTTCAGAATAACCACCAGAAACGGAGTCGAACTGTCTGTGTTCCACTTCTCCTTTGGTTATTTTGGTTTAGTACTTCCTTCCTTGGGTGGGTTGCTTAGACACGTGTGTGGGACTTTCGGCCACATCATATGCATGCCTTTTCCCTTCTTTTCTTTTCCTTCACACTTTGTTTATTGAGGACTAAAGAGCCTCTCATAGCATTTCTACTCAAATTCTGATTTCTTTTTTCTCAATGTTCATTTTATTGGGGGTTTCTCATACTAATAATTCCTAAATAATATTTGTTCTACAATTTTAGTTGTTGAATTTTTAACTTACGTAGTAGATTACTCGTTATGTAATTGTTGTAGTCGTTACTCATTTGTTACAAACAGTTAATTTTTTAAGTGAAATCGGTTAAGTGCAAAGTATGGGCTTAGTTTAACAAAGTATCATTGTCATTTTACTCAAATGGGAAGATAGGGTTAACTAGAAAAAGCTGATATTAGATCTCAACATTATCCTAATCTTATACAGCATTGAAGTTACGTTTTTTCTCCTTCACCTTTTTTTTTCCCTCATAAAACATTCATGTACTTGGCTTGATTCTTTGATTCAACAAACGTTATGTGAGAAATGAATAGAAATACAATGAGTTTTGGACTCATTTCAATTAATAAATTAATAATTTATGATAAATGAATTATTGTTGTAATAGTTACATATTTTAAAGTAATTCATTTTGTAAGTTTGAAAGTTGAGGATCAAAGTGGAACAATGGTTATAATTTAAAAATTAATACTATAATTAACCATTTTTTGGAGTTTTTTTTTTCTTTTTTTTTTAATAATAGATTATACCAAACAAATCTCTCTATTATGACTAAATACCACATTACAACCTCCACCTTTTAAAAGAGGAAAAAAGTTTCGTTCCCTCACTTTTTTGTATTAATCAAAACTAGTTGTTTCTCCTTTGTTTGAAAAATTAATAGTTTATGTCTATTCTCTTTATCATTTAATAAAAATTCTTAAGGTCTGAATTGGATCTCAATTGTGAAATTAAATATTAAATCTTTTCAATTTATATTTGTCTTCAGAAGTAGGGGAATTAAGAGTAAAGCCTTAAGGAGATGCACATTTCAAAGTATTTATAATTTGACCCAAAAATGAGGAAGAATATACTTTATTCCTCTTTTCAAAAACAGAGAGGACATTTTTTGGATTTATGAGGACATAAGACGTAAATTGGTATTAGCTATAACAAGTGTCTAAGTGATCACACTATCACTTAGGTGGGTAACTCCCATTAATTGTCTGACCAAGTCATGTACAATGTGTCCAAGTGACCATATGATCACTTTGCGGGTAACTCCAACTAGTTGTAAATGGGTCACTCTTTAGATGACTAGGTGACCACCTGGTGGATGACTCGGTCACCTTCAAAATTCTTGCTTGGCTAGGATGTTATTCATGGAATCATTGTCGACAGTGTGGGTGATGATCGTCATCTGTCGATTGATCTTGGCACATAAAAGGTGAGATAATGGTTGAAGCTCGAAAACTTTAGGTGCTTAACTAAGATTTCCATGAAATCGTAGTTATCAAAGATGGAGATGATGATCATTATTAGGGGTGAACATCGCTTAGATTGGGTTAGCTTTCTCTAATTTTTGTAGTCAACCCAACGTATTCGGCATGTGAAGATTACAATCTAATGGAAACCACAAAGGCCTGTAAATTGAAGTTGGCCTAGAGATGTAGGCCATGGTTTAACAAATATAACGCGTTATTTTTTTTTTTTTCCTTTTTCATGAGTCACAACTGTGAAGCCAATGAGCCCCAAATAGCTTAATTCACCGAAAGCGTCGAAAATGCTAGGTTGAGTAGCTTGCAGTCACGGCAATACACCTTTCGCATCTTTAATTACATGGGTTCTTATAGTTGTAAGTCCTACATAGTGAATGAGGCAGTCATTTTCTAAATCTACTTACATGGCTACATGAGTACATGATTATTGGTTACCCATTTGATCTTCAGTTTCCTAGCTAAAATATAATATCAGATGTATTACCATACGCTAATAGAGTGCAAGTCACAAGAATTGTATAATGAATATTGATAGAACAATCAAGTATCAATTGTGTACATTATTGGTTGAAAATCAGATTTGCAGCAGAAAACACAAGTTCAGGCCTATTTTAAAAATTTTCTGAAAATTTTTTATCAATATATGGCATTAATCATAGAAATTGATTATAAAAAAATAAAGAACATGATTCATTATCTCTTAAGCCTATCAGCGTATCCTCGATTTTTTGTCTTCTAAACCCAGGGCTTTCAAGCCAAGTCTCCAACACCCAATGAGATAACTTGTTGGCGTAAAAAACAGTTCTCACACTTTTCTGATATTGCAATATTCTCAATACATGAGATTGCAAGGTTTGATTCTATAGAGAACAGGAAAACTCTTTTTTTTTTTTTCTCTAGCTTTTATAGGCTTGAAAAAAAATAACACATATATTTTATGTGCTAGGGTTTCTCTTTTCTTAATAGGTTTTTAATTAAATAAAAGAGATAAAAATTCTCCCCTTATTAAGGGGTTACACGCCACCTACATGTTCCTATAATTTGCGTGTAACATCCATACACCCTAACATGGTGTTTTACTTTTTCAAAATTTCATTACATTATATTTTCCTAAAATACCTTCATAAAGTGAGAGCCATCCATTAACAGTATGAATTTTCCATATTGTTAATTATAAAGATATTTGTTACGGCACACACTTGTGAGCTCTGACAAAATTATTTTGAGGAAATTACATATTATACGACTTTTTGTGATTTTGTTGTAACAATACGATGTACGGGCCGTTAATATTTAAAAAATACGGGTACATGTCAAGTTTATTGTTTTTATACGGGCTTCTAATACTCTTTACGCAGCTTGATCCATGTCAGGTTTTAAAAATAAAAAATTAAAAACAAAGGATGTGCGCATGGTACTCGAATAGTATTGCACAACCCAACGTGACGCATTCGACTATTTTATTATTTTTTTGATTGTTTTTTTTTTTTTTTTTTTCTTTTTTCGCATTTTCAAAGATAGTTATTTGTGTTTAAATTTTTTAAGGATATAAATATTCTTTTGTCTTTTCTTTTTAAAATAATACTTTGACCCATAAATGTTAAATAAAGTGCAAAATGTAGTGGTTGTGAGTATGTATTTTGGTTATTGTGCTTTTTTTATATAATTTTAAATTTTCCTATTAATTTTTAGTTAGAGTCAAAGAGTATCCAATTTTACATTTAGAATTTGAATTACGAATATAAATTAAATTTATGCTACTTTAAGTATTTATCCAAATTATCAAGCTATCAAGCTATTGTGCGTCTTATATAAATGGTATAAGATTCACCCCCTTGGATATCGTCAGTTCCCATCACCCATTTGGATACTATTGGTTACCCATTTAAAAAATTATAAAATTATTAAATTATTAAAAGAATGTGTGGTAAATTTAAAATTTTAGTTTTGAAATTAAAAAACAAGTACACTAGTAAAATAAGAAATTTAATTTAGAGCGAAAAATGTCAAAAATTATTGATCATCAACAACTTGGTTACCATTATTCACCCACTTGGATACTAGTAATCACCTACTTGGATGCCGATCACTCACTTAAAAAGTTAGAAAATTATTTCAAGAATATGAGGCAATTAAAATTGTTATTATTATTGAAATCTAAAAATAAGCACATCAATAAAATAAGAAATTAATTTTAGAGAAAAAAAAAAATTATTATATATCAACCACTTGTTATTGAATATCATTTGGTTATCGTTGGTCACTCACTTTGATAATTGATAGTCTCCAATTGTGATACCATCAGTCACCCACTTGGATACTAATGGTATCTAATTGTGATACCATCAGTCACACACTTGGATACCTATGGTCTCTAATTGTGATACCATCATTCACCCACTTGGATACCTATAGCAACAAAAGTAATATTCTATTTTTAGGAGAATCTTGTTAAGTTTTTCTCATTGCAAAATTTACTACAAGTACTATAAATTTTTTTTAAGGTACCATAGATCCATAACTATTGTACAATGATACTTGTGGTATCATAAATATCTTTATAGGTACCATAAGTATTTTACGGTACTTATGGTATTTCACAATGATACATAAGATATTCAAGTAAGTGAAAATAAATGAAATAAAAAAAAAAAAGAAAGGTTACAATAATACCATGTTACCTAAATTTCTAGGAAAATTGAATGGGAAAAAAATTTAATCATATCTATTCTACATATTACTATAGATTTTCAAAAAAAAAAAAAAAAACTATGTTACCATAGGATCTGGGATATGACAAAAGTGTTAGAGGTTTTTTATTGCAAAATTTATAATAGTTATCCAAAGTATTTTTGTATATACCATAGGCATCTTACAAGGATACTTGTAGGTCCTGTAGGTATTTTACAAGGATACCTATGATATCTAAGTAAATTAGAAACAAAAAAAAATAAAAAATAAAAATAAAGGCAAAAGCAAAACAAAAACAAAAAGTTGTATATGTTACAATATAGGTGTCCTACCTATTACCTAGATTTTTCAATAAATTTAAAAAAAGTTGTCATAAATATCCTACTATATTACTAAGTATCTATTCGAGATACCAAGAGTATATACTTATATCAATCTAAGTATCTGTTTAATTTACTATAAGTATTTTACCGAGATATCTATGGTATTCGAGAAATTGGAATGTATTACCATAAGTATCCTAATTAATATAAGTATCTCATTTGGATACTCTCAGTTACCTAATAGGATACTTATAGTAACTAGAAAATTATTATTATAGTTTTGCTTTTAATATGAGAATGCCAAGAAAATTATTGTAAGTGTTTCTTATTGTTAAAAAAATATTTTGAATTATTTTTATTAAGAAAATATTACATATATCAGCCAAAAAATTATTTTGAGAATGTTTAGTTGTGCAATTAAATATTGATAATTGCTAAATTTAAAAATAATCACACGTGTAATTTTTTTTATAAAGCAAAAAGTGGTCAAATGGGAGAAACAAAAAATTAGAAAAAGTAAAAAAAAAAAAAAAAAANCTCTAGTTCTTTAGTGTGGAGGCTTGGTGAGGAAGATCGTGGTCTCATAGCTGTGGTAGAGTACAATCTCATCATCAACTAAAGAAATTCTAAAATAGAAAGGTTAGAGTGTTCTTACTTTTCTCTAAAACCTGTTTTTATTCTATGTATTAAAACAAAGCTTTATTGATCCTAAGCTGTCTTTTGTATGTGTAAAATTTTGATTATCATACACACCACCTTCCGCTGCATCATATGATAGTTCCCACAGTAGATACTATTGATGTTCTCTTCTCTAGATCGAGAGTAACAGTTCGGCAGAGAGCTAATTTTGGCAAAAGCCATTCATCTATTATTTGGATTCACTGATCTATTCTTTCTCTTATTACTAAAAGCTAAGTCTTTTTTTTTTTTTTTTTTGTGTTTGCATCTTATTAGATAATCTTCTTTAATTCAAATTCTTGTTATGAGTAATTTCTATTTGCTTAATTGAGATGATTATGATCTAGTAATACTGCTCAATTCATTATTTTCCATGTTTAATTTTTTGAATATTCTTTTTGGAATATTTTTAAGGAAAAAGGAAACTTGGAAGTTTCCCATTTAATTTTTTCTAAATTGATTTTCTCACACGTTACTATATTATGTTAGGTGATCTAATTCTGGTCTCGTAGATACTCATTGAATAAAGTTATGTAGAATACTTGTAAGTATTGGAAGTTACTCTTTTTCAGTTTTTTTTTCCTTAATGGTCTTTGCTATTACAACAGTTGTGTGCCAAATAGGTAAAATTAGTTTTTGGCTCAATCAAACTTGTGAGATTCATTTCTATGTGTTCCTAAGTGCTTACTGAAATGTGAATGTCATTATTAATGATTTTAATGCATAAATATATTGCAGAAACCCGTAGTTTCCCATTACTTGTGTTTTTTTTATAACAACAGTGTTAGATTTGGAAACAAATTAATTATTTTCTTAAATGTTTGAGTAATTGTAGATTTTCATCTAAATTTACTCTTTTCTGCAAAGTGAGACCCAGGACATTTTGCCTATAAAAAGCTTAAGGATTGTGAAGTATTGTGTGCCCAAACTAAGTGAATTTGAGAGCTTTTGAATAAGGTTTTTGGGTGTGAGTTTTTGTTTTTGTTTTTTTTTTTTTTTTTTTTTGTATGAGCCATTCATGCTCTTGGAGTGATAATTCTAGGAAATTTTTTGTAACTGAGAGTGATTAAGTTTTTCGAAAGAAGATCTTCGAGAGAAAATAAGTTATAAACATTAGAGGAATAAGTCCAAGTATATAGAACTGAAGATACGCCAAAACAGAGAAGATTGATCTAACTTTTGAAGGGAGTTCAATAGTATGGAATCAAATAAGCTGAGTGGAGCTCGCAAAACATAGAGTGATAGAATCAAATACATTGTACTAAGAGATAAGAGGGAGTCTTACTTTGAATAAGTCAATTGGTATTTGTACTTAAAAAATTATTACTAATACATTTCTTTCTCTAGGCATGGCCCCGTGGAGTAGGATTACTGAACCATGTAAAAACGTTGTGCGTAACTTTACTTAATATTATCTTTATTTTTTATTGTAGTTGTTCAATTAAAATTAGTTTTTGGCAAACCATTATTGCAACAGCAGCAACACACCACTGTTACAATAACAAAAACAAACAGATTCTTCTTGATTAATTATTTGGTAAATATAAAATTGTTAATTAAAAATTGGCATTCCTATGACTCTGATCCTTCAGTATTCATAATATCCTATTAATTACTTCAAAATTAATTAAAAATAATAACAATTATTAATTATAATATGTTATAACATATTATCAATTGTGTAATAATAGATATACTATAATATCCAAAATAGTATTAAAGATATGGTATTGGGGACCTATAGACCTGTAATTCAAACTCCAATAAATTTTGATAATTAAATTAAACTTTTTAATTAATTTGTCTAATTTATTAATTTTAGTATTACTTCACTAAAAATCTGGAATTGCATTCTTAAAATTACAGAATTAATTATACTCAGAAATTACTGACCAATCTATTAATTTAATCGCTATATATAATTCAATTCTTTATTGACGATTCATAAATAGAGCTAGGTTAAATTTCCATTTACTTCTCCTATGACCTCTTTATTTTTGTGTTCATTAATTCTTCAATGAACAGTTAATTTATAAATTTATTATAAATTGAGTGCTCAAATTATTCAAATCTAGAATTAATATACAAGGAAATCATCTTTCTTATTTCTTTTCCATATTTGTAAGTTACATTCCTATATATCCATCTCATTATGTTCTGAGATAAAGGTATTTCGGTTTGTTTAAAAGCAAACCTTAACATGTAGGTCAAAAAACATAATATTATAGAGTAGAAGCCTATAACTACTCAAGATTAAAATTGATACATATATGATCATCGTTTGACGCTATTTGAGTTCTCAATAATTAGCGGAATTTATGTAAAATTTAAATTACGTTTGGCCTAGTACTATATAATCTTGTTATATAAAGTACTTTTATATAATATCACTACATCATTAGACTAGATAAGCCTATTACATTTTCAATATTAATAGGTCGTACTTTTTAATTAAAAATTTCAATTTTAATTAATTGTTACAGATTTTGTTTAGTTGATTATCCATAAACTTAATCATCATATTTATATACTAAAATTATGGCCACTTTAATAAACGATGGATTTTTTGATATTTATAAGATATATAAAATATGCACAAAATCAAATAGAAAGGTGTTATTTATTTATTCAGCAAAATATACAGATACATACTTTAAGAGCACTAACCCTAACATACATAAGAAATGAAAGAAAGGAATCAATTAGTCTCTTTAGTTTATGATAATATATAACTACACATGACCAAAATAATGCTACGTGGTACCGTATGGTGTCCAACACTATATGATTTGTCAGTTGTTACTAGCTAGTTATAATTGCATTTAAAGTGGGGCTCATGTAGGATACAATTCATTAATTAGAATTACCAGTAACAGACTGACATGTCGTTGTGGTGTTGGACAACACTAGTACCCTATAGCATTGCTCATAAGGCCACCAATCCAATAAGCTTTTATTTTAACATATCTATGGTTATTAAAATTCATCGTACAAATCTTTTTATAATAAAAAGGTAGAGAGAAAGATAATTAAATAGTGTGTATTTTTTTTTCAACTACTCAAATTGTTATAACTATTAGATGATGATTCAACGACTAAAAAAAAAACATACTGATTGAAGCCCTATATATAGATAAATTTTTTTCTAAGGTTGAGGTTTTACAAATTATTAAGTGAAAGCACTAATCGAATAGTTAGAGATACTGCGAGCAACTTATGTGCTTTTATGAAAAATACACGTTAAAATTTAATTTTGTTTTCAAAATATCCTTCCTATGGAGAAATTAAGAAGTTGATAAGGATTGACCCTTTTGAGCTTTGTGTTGTTGTTGTAGATTCTTTGGTTTGAAAGGAATAATTTAGAGATTCATCAACCAAAAGTAAAATGTCAATAACTATAGTAGAGGGAGCTACTTATTTTCTAGCTGAATTTCGTGATTTGCTGCAAAAGATGGTGACCTCGAGTCCAACCTGTAGAGTAGGCTCTGGAGCCCTTCCCCTCTAATGGATGGTCATGGATACCCCATGGTGCCTCCAAGTATTACTTAGGAAGTATTTGTCTATTTTTAGTCTATGTAGATTTCTAACCTAATAGAGCCTTATTACTTGATGAAAAACACTAACCATACATATAATTAATTAGTGCCCTGAAACGTCCTATCCACATTAGACTTTACCACTTCATAATGCAATCAAAATTATGTGTTCTATTAAAAAATAATAAAGAAAACTTCATCATAATCAAAAACCCTAGCAATTATTTTATGAAAAATTACAGCCTTCTTTGCAATAGCTCCTATTTTAAATAGCCTTTTTAGTAACTTGTCTTTTTCAATATTATTATGCAAAATTGGACTTTTTAAGTTCATTTTTAAAGACTAGAACATATCCTACATCAAATACAACTTGACACTATTGTCAAGTACATCTCGACGCTACTTGACAATATTATCAAATTAAGGTCAATAATGTCAAGTACAACTTAACACTGTTCGATAATATTCGATAGTATTATTGAGCTAATCAACAAGTTGGACAAAAGGATAATGTGGTAATTGCTCATAGTTATGTTATCAATTATTTTACAATTTAAAATACTAGGCCTCCTAATTGAATAAAAATTATACCTAAAAATCGATATACATTTCAAAATGATATCATAAGTATAAATTGACATTATAAATGTAAATCATAGATAAAAATTTATACTATAAATATCTACCATACGTATTCTATGCATTTTCAAAAATAAAAATAGATTTTTTTTAATATAAAGCACAAAAACAATATTGGGTGTAAATTTCTCCCACATTTTAGGTATGCAGGGGACATATGCCGCTGAACTTCTATAGCTTTGAATTTTCTTTTATATTTTCTAAAAGTTTTTTTGTCTCACATTTATCCCCTTAAATTTTTGTAATTTTATATTTTACTTACTTTTTTTTAAAATCTAATATGCTCCTTATGTGCCCCCATTCAATTTTGTGCTTTTAAAGCTCTACTTATATGATTTCGAAATAAGTAATTTTGCTCTTACTTTCTTCATATAATTTTTAGAGTAAAACTTATTTTTAGCCCTTGAACTTTAAACCCAACCTATTTCAGCCCATAACTTTTGAAATGGCCATAACTTTTGAAATGGCCAATTGGAAAGCTTTCCAATTGAGAAATTTAGGTGAAAGGTCAATATTTTAAATTTGATAATGTAGGTATCCTCATTTTATAGCTAAATGTCTAAGGATATATATGTTTATACTTGGTAGATATACACTTGGTATATAAACATATACATCAGACATTTTGCTATAACATTTGAAAAACGGACACTTACTTAAATTGGGCCTAAAATTCGGTCATTTTATTATAAGACCCTTCCTAATTTGGTTCTTCCGTCACTATTTTATTACAAATAGATGGAAAAAGTCTCAGTTTTGTGCCTCACATTATTATAAAATCCTATTTTAGCCCTCAAACTTTAAAATATATATATCTTAACATTCGATCTATCAAAGTGTCTAACTATTATTTATATAGTTACTTTATTGTGAAAAACAAATAAAAAATAATATGTGTTATTCACATGAGGCATTCAACAAAAATATTTTAAGCAATTTGAAAGATGAAATGGTGTAATAGAAAATTTTCATTTTATTTAAAAATATTTTTTTTCAAAAAAATTTATTTTGATGTAAAAATTAGTGATTATCTTGTTAGCACAATTTAATTTTAAGATTTTCATATTCTTCTTTAGATTCATCATACTAGATAAGTGTAACATTAAGTTCAAATATTACTATGATGTACTACATTTTTAAGTTTTGACACAAAACTATAAGTTATCTTATATAACTTTTTTTTTAAAAAAAATTGATTAGAATATTCAAAGTGCAGTGTATCCTTATATTTGAATTTATTATAACATTCACTTAGCATGATAAGTTTAAATAAGATATAAAATGCTTTCAAAACTAAATCATGATCATAAATGGATCACTAATTTTTGTATCAAAATATATTTTTAGGTAAAATAAAAATTTCCTACTACTTTTTTGTCCTACAAATTGCTTAAGGTAATTTTATTAAAAGACTCATGTGAATGACACATACTTTTTTTTGTTTGTTTTTTTAATAAAATGGCTGTACAGATGAAAATGAGACATTTTAATGGATATAGTGCTAAGAGATAAATATTTTCAAATTT
This sequence comes from Trema orientale, assembly GCA_002914845.1. NCBI lineage: Eukaryota > Viridiplantae > Streptophyta > Magnoliopsida > Rosales > Cannabaceae > Trema > Trema orientale. The sequence goes on from JXTC01000454.1 coordinate 179,590, forward strand.
GGGAAACAAAATATGATTTTATGATAATTAAAGAGCCAAACTTGAGACTTTTTCTATTCATTTATAACGGAAGAATGATAGAAGGAAAAAACTGGGACAATTTCATAAATCAGATGTTTCAAATATGTTATATCAAAAGTCAATAGCCAATTGGGATTAGGTCTAAAATTTATGGGCTAAAAAGTTCTACGGTAATTTTTATTTAGACATTAATTTAAAAACTCTTTTAATCCTAGCGTTAGTCTATGTTGACTATGTGTGTTCAAAATTACTAGTTTAGATTTTTATGAACTACTTAATATAAGTTTATTTCAAGAAAGTAGGTTGTACATATATATATATGCACACACACAAACAAAGAGTAAAAAGAACCAAATTTAGCTCAAAATTTTGTTAGTTTATGATCCAATTGAAACTTTTTTCTAATTCCATCTTTGAAGAGAAATGAGAATGAATCAAAAGTTGAACTGTCTCTTTCTACGTTAACTAAGTATGTGAGAGATTCACTAAAATTTGTTTTCTACAACACAGGAATAGATGGGAAAATGAAACAATTTTTTTCTCTTATTCCCATTACTTCTTTCTTTTTTTTTTTTTTTTTTTGAAAGGTATCTTAATCCCATTTCAGTTCACATTATGGAAATAAATATATGGCCATCTTAGATTAGCTCAAATATCTGAAAATTAGACTAGTAGATGGTGTCGGGGTTCCTACTGGGAGTTTGGATAGAGGTGGGAGTAGGCAAATTGTACGGAACGGGGGGGAAAAAAGTAACCATTGCCTTTTACTTTTTTTAGTATATATGCTACATATCTTTACAAAATATATCTAGAAAAATAATTGTGACAATCTGAAACTAGTTATTAGTTAATATATGTTTTTTCAACTCTTATTCGTTACTACTTTGGAAATCGTATCATTCAAGTACTTATAGATCTATAATAAGAATGTTTAGAATTTTCTGTAATCGATATGATATTTTTTCCTTGAATTCATAATTATAATTAACAAGTTTCCCTAATTAAAACCAAATATACACTTTGCTTCAGTTAACAGCATTATCCAAACGTTTTACTTTTCTTTTTTTTTTTTGGGCGTACTTCCCTATAACTTTCATCAAATTAACTCAGAACTATCCAACTTTATTAGATTGGCACTAGTCCCTCAATCTTTTTATTTACGAAAGACTTTAGAAGAACAATTATATCCGCATATATTTTTCATGATTTTTCGGGAATTTAAACAATATAACATCTGAGGTCCATGAATGTTATGGGGTTTAGATTTCGCTCCCCTCAATCTGGGAGGCCACGTGTCTGATTTGAGTAATTGGAATGACATTGACGTCCGATTGGAATTTGGAGCTTGAGTCTATCAAGAAAGTTTATCATTCTAACCAAAACAGGCCAACATCATTAGATCAATAGGAACTAGAATAATCATATTGTATCCCAATGGGAGGATTCAACCAAGAATACTCCAAATATTGTTGTTTGGTTCAACTTTAATCAACAAATTTGGGGCGAATTTAGTTGCAATTATCCCCTCGAAGGAATTATTAATATTACTCAAATTCAATCGAGTTATATATTCATATATATATATAGAGAGAGAGAGAGAGAGTAGGCTTCGTTCCTTCCAATAATTACCCTGGCTATATGTGTGTCGAGACCCAGTTTCGGCCATCTTTTTTGCAGTTGACTCAATTTCAGTACTCACACTTCTCAAGACCAAGGGTGTGGTACGTACAGTATTAAGCATTGTTATAATTAGGGTCAATGAACTTTCATTCATCCCATTCTGAGATGAGTCGCCATGTTAACCTCCTATTCTTCAGAGAGGATCCTATTTCAGTCATCTCGGTAGATTCATGACTTGTTTTCAGATCATCACAATACTGATTTAGTGAACAATCCAGCTGATTAAATTTGTGATCCAAAACGAAAAATAATTCATCATCATTAGAAATTAGGGGTGTGAATTTTAATGAATCTATAGGAAAGTTGCATCGTCTTTGTAATCAAACAAGTGTAAGAGGGTTTGCAAAAGCGGAATCCATGACATGGTAGCTGTTATTACTAGGATAATTAACTATGAAGTATGAATATTACTAAGGGTACATATCGGTATTAATGAATATTTATGAACGGTTAGATTTCATAGCTATTCTATAATATTTGAGTATTATTTTATTTTGACATATACTTGAACTTAGTTTTAAGAAACAATGATGGTTGTTGTGCCTCTGTAAATCTTAGGCAATTAACTTGTACGTGTGTGCTTCGTTTAGTATTCGTTTGTCTTTTCCTTGCATGTGATTGAGCTTTGGTTCTTGTCGTACGTTGAGGTTGAATTTATTATTGCAATTTATAATCTCCGTTTCTTTTTAGGACAAAACAAAAAGATCGGTCTGTTCCACATTAATTATACAGTATTGTATAGGGACGTGTTTATTAGGACAATACACCTTAAATCTCGGGCGTAAAATTATAATATGGCGTCAAACTCAAACACACGTTGGCTTGTTCAACCGCATTTCATGTACCGCTAAATCTAATGCCACTGCCGAGTCATCGTGATCAAACATTCTTTCGAAGGACATTAAATTCCTTCTTCCTATTATATATATTGTTCGTATATCTTGTGGCAGTTAGATATTTAAAAGATTAAAAAAAAAAAAAGAAACAAGAAAACAAAACAAAACAAAACAAAAAAAAAAGATAGTAGGTTACGAGGTTATTAGAGGTTCTTTCTTCCCGTTTCATAATTCCTTATCAATCTCAGTGAAGATGGATTTTGATATAGGGCTTTAAGTCTAACTAAGAATTGGTATCTACAGAAGACCCGACTTAATTTCTTCAGTTTATAAACAGCTTTTTATATATAGGTAATTCTATAAATTCGGTCCTGTTGCTATAATCTTTTCCATTAATAGTTTAATTTCAACAATAAACAACTTGCGTTGAAACTACAATACGTAATTGAATATTAATTGACACACGACTTGTACAGTTAATATCAGCATCACATGACCGGCCGCCTAGTGGTTTTTGGCCGATCGACTGGATTCCAAACCAATTTTTAACGATATTAATGGCTCTACGCCACTACCAAGTGATAATATTGAAACTTTGTACGGTTTACAAAAGACAACTATTTGATTATAATGTTTAAAAGGTGGTATATAACCACTCTATTGCGGAAACACGATGACATAATCATTAAATATCGTCTAAAATATCAACGAAGATAAGAAAAAAAAAAATAAAGAATTCAATGTGGCTAGACCAGCAATATTGCCCACGTTCACAAGGCATAACTCAAAATATTATCATCATTTAATCAACAACATCATAAAAGTATTTATTAATATTCATTACAATTCTCTCGTAACCACACACAAACTCATTCGCGCCACTCATTAAATTAAAGACCACCATGTAATTTACCCCTTATATCTATATAGGCCCCAGAAGAATCTAACTCAAACCAAAAATATATTTACTAGATAAAATAACATAAATATATACTAGCACTTTAAATTTAGGGAAACAAATTAAGATTTCATAAATATAGGATATATAGGATGAATAAAACACTGCCAACTTATATAATTAAGACTTCCATGACAAGAAAACTTGTACGTAACACACTGATCAGCTAGTAAAATTTCTCAATAAGCTGCATACAGAAACCAAAAAAACCTGCCCATACACGTATACGGAATCCAGATATTATCATGGCATTATTATAATCTACCTGTTCTTTCTTTGAAGTTTTCTTATATTTAGTACTTAAGATCTATAGATATATATATTTTTCAATGAAGTTTTCCTGGCTTAAATGAGCAACAAAATAGCAATCTGATAAATTATGCACAACTCACGTTAAAAAGAGCTGAACCACTTATGATATGAAAAATATATATATCTTTTTCGCAGAATAATATCCATCAATTTGCTCTCTTAATTTGAAAAATAAAATTAGACCCGTTGTATTCCGAAAAAGTAAAGTCATATATTTTTAAATGACAAAGCTATTCTATTTGTAATTATGCTGTATATTCATGCCCGTTTGAAATTTAAGTACATGGCAAAATTATAAATTCATTTTTTTGATCACATGATATAATTATTCTATTACATGACTAGGTTATTAAAAACTACACGATACTAGGGCATTTTGGACCTTTTCATGAATTAGTGAGGCAATCAATTTTTTTTCTCTCCCCAAAGGAAGGTGGGGTACTCTTCACTTTCGGAGAAACAAAGATTGAAACAAAGATTTATTTTCAAACCAAAAAAAAAAGAAAGAAAAAAGGAAAAAAAAAAACTAAAGCTTTCCTATGAATCACCATTTATAAATACTCATGTACCCTTTCATTCTAATGTGTACTTCTAATACGTTCTCTCCCTAGGTCTATTATCTCTTAGTCGTTATCATCACAATTCACAACGAATTGTACAAAGGTATTACAGCCAAATTTCTTTCCAATAAATGGCTTTAGCGGACTATAACCACCATGACAAGAAGTTCAAATCATACGACATTAAATTCCACGAACACCAAATTAGAACCACTGTCACCGCGGACCCAACCATTGTTGATCAGTGGATTTCCGAAACCTACGAAATCCACAGAAAACAACTTGATCAAAACAAGATTCTAGTAGGCCTAGATACCGAATGGAGGTTCATAAAACCCGATAATGCTACTAATCTCTCAAAGTGCTCCAAACCCAAATCAGATCAATTCCAAGTGGCAATTCTCCAGCTTTGCACTCACCAAAACCGCTGCCTCATATTCCAACTCATCCACGCGCCTATCTCCTTCCTCGCTCGCTAACTTCCTCGGCGATCCAAACTCGACGTTCGCGGGCGTCGGAGTCAAACAAGACAAGGAAAAGCTTTTGAGGTTTTTTTTTTTTCTTTTTAAATAAATGAGATTAGTGACTGGATGATCACAAGCAAATTAGATCTTCGTCTTTATTTTATTTTCAAAAAAAAATAAAAAACAAAAGTCCAAACAAGTATCTAGTTTTCATAACGAGTAACTATTTTAAAAATAGTATTTTTCTTAGAAAAAATTAAAGAAGTGATATTTTTCTAAAACAAACGGTACAAAAATTGGAAAAAAAAAAAACTAACGTACCATATTTTTATAATTTTTTTTCGTTTTTATGAGTAAAAGTGTTAAAAACCCTTTTATAGAAATGTGCATTTGTGATATGCTAAAATCCATGGGGCCCAATGTGTCAAAGATTGGTGGGAGGTGGTATGTGGGACTTTTGAGCCCATGTGCTTTTAATTTTTACTTTAATTTAATGTTAGATTAAAAGAAGCAGCAATTTTGAATTGGCAAAATCCTTAGACCTACATGAGAGAATTATGTGTATTGAATATGTGAAATTAGTGTGCCCGTGTTCTTTTATATATACCTTAAATTATTGTTTTTTATTTCGTTTTAAAAAAGATTGTTATGGGTTTTTCTACTTAATCCCTTTTGGCAGCCCTTTTTCTTTTCCTTTTCTTTCTTATTTTTTATTTGTTAACTAAATGGTAAATGGTGTGCTGCCTATTATACATATATTGTTTTCCTTTAATATATACATATATTTGGGGAAAAAAAGGGCAATGTTTTTAATTTATTTGCAAAGTAGTTTTTCTCTACAATGTTGGACTACATTCAACTCCAAACTCGAATATGCCCAATACCAAGGACAGAGCTGCTACAATAATAACATCCCCTCCCCAATTAATTTTTTTCTAATATTCATTAAACATGTAAAAATAATTAATATAATTAGAAAAGTTTGAGAAAAATAATTAAGCCCCTAGAAAACTTTGGAAATACAATAAAGCTCCAAAAGCCCACAATTAAAATTTTATTATATTAGATAATAAAAAAGAAGGCTTATGTCCATTTCCGAATTAATATAGCTCATTATTTTATTTTAATTGATTTCGAATAAATTTAATGAAGAGAACATATCCACATATGCTTGATGCTTCCATTAGAACCGAAAAAGGCTTGTCAAACACACCTCATCTAATTGTAGCCCTAGTTGCTCCATTGGAACAATTGGTACCAGTGTTACACTTGATAACTCCTTAAAGTAGAGTTCCAAGATTCAAATCTCTTGGAACATGAAGAAATTCTTAAGGATATTGTGGGGCTTAAAGAGGACATCACAGATTAGTAACGGATACATATGTATAAGATCCACAAATCCGTATGCCAAATAGCCAAATAGAGGCTTGAAGCAAGGATATTAATATGGAAAGATATTTCAACATATTAAAGACTAATTCATCAAAATCTACAGAGAAAAATGGAGATATACAATCAACAAGTGTGGATGTTAATATGGAAAGATATTTCAACATATTTAAGACTAACTCATCAAAATCTATAGAGCAAAATGGAAATGTGCAATCAACAAGTGTAGATATCAATCTTGCAGAACTTTCAGTAGATCCAGGGTTAAGGCTTCCAATTTCGAAGTATCATCCTAATATTCGTGATCAAGTTCAAAAAATATATCTTCAAAAAGATCTTTGTCAAACTTATGGCCATAATTTTCTATTGACTGAATATGGAAATCAATTTAGAAAATTTAAAATTTGTTTGGTTTAAGAAGTATCCTAATTGATAAGAATAAAGCACAAAAAAATACGGTGTATTTTGCCTTTGTTGTTAGCTTTTTAAATCAAGTATTGGAGATCAAGCAAGTGGTGATTGTTTTGTTGGAGAAGGATTTTCAAGTTAGAAAAAGGCTTTGGAGACTTTTGATGATCATATAGGAGACTCTAGTAATGCCCATGACTAAGCTTGGAAGAAATGTGAAGTCTTAACGAATGGAAGGTAACATATTTAAAATATTCTCTCAAAGCATTTAGAACATGTTCGTAGTGATTATCAAAGACATTTAAATATAATAATTGATTATGTTCACTTTCTTTTAAGACAAAGCTTTACTATCCGTAGTCGTGATAAATCTAATAATTCTAGCAACCAAGGTAACTTTCATAAGCTTTTGCAATTTATAGCTGAACACAATGAGGATATCAAAGCTATTACATTATAAAATACTCCTGAGAACTTGAAATTCACATCATCGAATATTCAAAAGGATATTGTAAGTGTGGCTATAGCAATTGAATCATTAATGTCACTATCAAAGACATTGGTGATGCTTTATTTTCAATCCTAGTTGATGAATCTTGTGATATTTCCATGAAAGAGCAAATGGTTGTTGTATTTCGTTCTTGATAGGTGTTAATTTTAATTATTTTTTATGCTACTTTGTTCATTTTTATGTTTATCTAAGGCTAATTTGCTTTATTTTTATGTTTCTAGATATTTTAGAGATGAATGAATAAAAAGAGCTGAAATTGGGCTGAAATATACTAAAGTCAAAGTGCTCAGCTGAAAATTGGTATAAGTCTAAAACCCGGGCTGAAAAGTGGTATTTTTGCAAAAACCGAGAAACTTGCCAGTAATTTAACGCCTGTAATTGAACATTTTATTTGTGATTGAACATATTGCTAGTACTACATCTTTGTCTCTTAATGCTGCCATTGATAATCTTCTTTCTAGACACGAATTAAGTATATCTAGACTACATGGACAAAGTAAGTAATATCAAGGTAAGTTAAGCAATCTAAAAACACTCATTTTAAAAGAAAATTCGTCTGCCTTTTATGTGTATTGCTTTGCTCATCAATTACAACCTCCTCTTGTAGCTACGGTAAAGAACTATATTAAAGTAGCATTACTTTTTAGTTTAGTTATTAGTGTGGTAAATGTTGTTAGAGCTTCTTCAAAGTATTGTGATATTCTTCGACGAAAGCAAGATGCCATAGTATTTGAAGTACTTAAGAGTTGTGACATCTCAAGTGAACGAGGTTTAAATTAACAAAATACTCTTAAAAGACTTGGCGATACTCATTGGGAATCTTATTACGGTACTTTACTAAGCTTGATTAATATGTTCTCTTCTATAATTGATATTCTTTAGATAATTATAGATGATGAAATAAAATCTGATCAAAGATATGAAGTAAGTAATCTATTAGAATCGATACTATTATTTGATTTCCTATTTACTTTACATTTGATGAGTACATTATTGGGAATGACAAATAAATTGTCAAAAGAATTACAAAAGAAAGATTAAGACATTGTGAATACTATGCATTTGGTCAAATTGTGTAAACAACGATAGCAAATGATGAGGGATGACAGATGGGATTCTTTTCTTAAGTTTCTATTTCTTGTGGAAAGCACAATATAAGTTGTTCCTAATATGGATGATATTTTTCTCGCTCAAGTTCAAACACGATGTAAAGCTCAGGATATACAAATTTACATCACTTTCATACGGAGTTATTTTGTTATATCATTGATATACAATTACAGAAATTGAATGATCGCTTCCATGAGGTAAATACAGACTTGCTTCTTTGTATAATCTGCTTATGTCCATGTGATATATTTTCAGATTTTTGACAAGAAAAGGTTAATTCAATTTGTTGAGTATCATCCAAAGGATTATTTTATCTTAGAACTCATGGAACTTGATAATCAGCTTGAAACATGTATAATTGATATGCGTTCCAGTGGAAAATTGAATAGATTGAAAAGTATCAGTGTCTACGCTTAAAATATACTAGCGGCTATCGTAGTATAGATTAAGGTGCGGATCCCATAGAGAAGTAAATCAACAATAAAAAGGTAACGAAAAATAAAAAAAAAATTGAAAATAAAAATAAACTGAGCAAGAAATTGAATTAATCACAAAATAATAAATGAATATACCAATATGAGAAAAATAAGGCTTCAAGATTAACTTAATTTTTCGTTTAACTGTTACCAACTTCAATTCTTATTTATTACTTAATTATATGTTTCACATCCCAAACACATAACCGGAAAATATAGCATTTAAGAACACATATTAATCTAAAGTATTCAATATAAAAAACTCTTCCAATTAAGACCAAAAATAATTTATCTTACGAGTTATCTAAGATCGATAATATATCACAGAGACAATACTGTAGTAAAAGATCAACTAATAAAATAAATATAATTATAATCTAGTTTAAATCACGATATAAAGAAAGCATGACTAAATTTATATGAGAAACTATAATCTAGTTTAAATCATCACATAAAGAAAGCATAACTGAATTTATTTGAGAAACTAAAAAATAGTATATTGAAAAATAAAAATATTGAAGAATTTAACAAACTACATTTATAAGCATTGAAGTACTCGCAGGAATCAAAGGTAGAAAACAGAAAAACTACACAATTAAGATCATCTCTACACCCTCTCTAAAAACTAGCCTGACATTGAACTCGTCTTATACTCTCTCTCTAGAAAAAGTAGAATTTTCTCTCTCAAAATTAGTGTCTTTTTTCCCCCTCACATTCTGGCTATTTATAGCTAAGTTTAGAGTGTTATGCAAGTTCCCACGTTTCTAAAGAAGTAATCTGATTGGTCATGTGATGTGTCAAACTCACATAATTTTCTTTCTCTCTTTCTCTCTCTTCCCCATGTTTTCTGAGCTATAGGATATGATCGGGTACGGCGAAATCTCGTGAGCGTGGCATTTAAACGATTCGTGATCAGCTGAAACAAAAGGTTGACTATAGGAGCTGATGTGACGACGTTTCAATAGGCGGAAAACCGAGTGCACGGATCTCGCGAAACACTGGAACACACACGGCTTACAGGCTGCTGATGATGCGTGGGCCCCACGTGTTCCCAGGTTCCTCGAATGGTCGGACGGTCAAGATCGGGCCTGCACTTCTTTTTCCCACTTATGCATTTGGTTGTTCATTTTTCTGATTTTTCTATTCTTTTCCTTTTAATCTAAATCAAAATAAAAATTTAACTAAATCATAATTCAAATTAAATTAAACTTAAAACGTAATCTAAATCAAATAAAACAATAATCCGAATTTAACTAGATAAAACTAAATTATCCTAAACTAAATTAAATTAAATTAAATACCTAAAATCTAATAAAATTATATCTAAATACTAAAAATCAAATTAACTATAAAATAACCTAAATTAAACTAAAATTACACAAAAACACACAAAATATATAAGGAAATAACATAAATAACTCTATTTTCATAGAGTTATCAATCGGTGATCTTGCACAAAAAATGGTCGAGACAGGAAGACACAGTATTTATTCTCTTATTTATCAATTCGTTACATTAGTATCAATTCTACCAATTCCTACTGAATCATTGATCAATGGATAAATGGCAATTATTTGTTTACATTGAGAAAGAAATCTTCAATTATAATGATAATAAACTCAATGTAACATACTTTAAGGAATGAAAATACATCGAGTATAATTGTAATACTTGTTATTATTTTTTGAATTATAATTATAGCTTATAAGAAATACTAGCTCCATTCCTGCTCAATATCCTATTCGACAATAGACAAAGAATATTTTGCAAAACTTTTTAAAACTTGATGTCAAAACTCACTTTCAAAAGGTCCATTTCATCTAATTTTTTCTTAATCTAGTGCATTAAATAGTAAACTTAATTTAAATACTTCACTGTGAAGAAACCATGATAAATTTGAGTACTTCATTAAGAACAATTAGAATACAACCAAATGAAGCCCTTAAAAACCAAATCAAATTCGCGAAATATGGTAAATATCTACGAAATAATTAAAATTTTCATTCTTTTTTGGTGGAAATAGAAGAATATTTTCAAGTTGTATGGTGATATAATTAAGGGCAATGCTATGGGATACCATATATTAAAATGTCACGATATTCTCTGTTTTTTAAAGTATAGATATAGATATTAGAGGAAAGATACTTTTGTCTCGTGTATCCGTAAAAATATCAGTAAAATATTGATAATATCATGGAAATGCTAAGGTCAGTAAAATATCGATAAAAAATGAGCTAATATCGAGATATTTACGGATATTATCGAGATAATATTGGTGACATTTTGAAATGCCAACAAAAATATCATTTTTTTTTGCAAGCTTTTCGAAAAAAAAAAGAAAAAAAAAAACAACAACAACAAAGGTAGTAAAAATAAAATTATAGTTTTCCCTCCATAATATATGGGCAAAATTTTAGAACTACTATTTTTTGTAATTAGAATCACAGCAACACTTGAAAGAAGATATCAATCAATATATATATAATCATCCTCAGAACTACTTAAGCAGTATAACTTGGAAAATATATTGTTTAAACTGAGACGAGAATGTTTCTTATGATTTTTAGTCTTCTAGAAATACTTTTGGTATTAAATAAATTTAAAATGCTTACATTATCAGTAATATTTAGGGATGTCAATTTCACCGAACAGGGTGGTGTACCGTAGTACACCGATCCAAATGGGGTGAGTTTTCACCGTTATAAAATAGTGCAAGGCACAGAGTGAGAATTCTCCATTTAATATTTCACGGGGCAAGGCGGGCTTTGGATTGAATACTCGCACCGACCCCGCCATAATTATATATAAGTTTATTTCTATTTTTATTATATAATAATAATTCAATTAGATTTTTTAAATCTAATAATATATAGTCGTATATTAATATTGTTTGCACTTAAGCATTTGGGATTGTGTTAGCTTTTTGAATGCATGATATGCTATGAGATTTTCGTATTAAATATTTTACATTTAATATTTCTAACATGCTAAAGCTTTATTTGAATATATTTTTTAGTTATTTAGGTCTTTTATTAAATTTAATTCAAATAAATTTGAGCTAAAATTGGATTTTTCCATAAAGTTAACTTTAACTTAGATTTTTTCTTCGATGTATTTAGACTTTTAAAAGACTTAGACTAACATAAGATTGTTTAATTAATTGAAGATAACGATTTCAAACGAAAACCCTGATATACTAAGGGGAAAACTGATCTCTGATAAAGATTTCCCAAAGTCGCCCTACACTAAATTAAATGATAGAAAATGCGGGGATGGTGAAATAAGAACGAGGACGGAGACAGTAAACACAAAACCAGTCACGTCCCACCCCACTAACATCTCTAGTAATTTTTAATTATTTTCATTGTACTCTGAAACTAGTTACAAATTATAAGATATAATATGAAATGTATTCAAAAAACTAGTGTGATATGCATTCTAATTTTAAAATTGTTCTATGAAATAAAATCCTCTCATTTTTCCAACTACATACACATATTATATTGTCACATATATAAAATATTAAACTTTTCGAATAAAAATTAGTGTAAACTATGTAATATCAATTGTCTAAGTATTTTCTAAAGTTTCACTTGAAAATTGTGTTTCAAGATAAATTTCTCGGATCTTCAATATCGACATTGTCATCGATATTATTCGTAAAATTAAAACTCACATCAACACTAATATCGACATTTTCATCCTTGTGACAAACCAAGATTGCCCAACACTACATGAGGTGTAATTTTAGTATTAAGTGATTATATCTCACATGAGTCCCACATGATATATAATTATAATCTGCAAATAACAAACTGACACATAATATTGAGTACCAATGGTGCCCCTTTGCATTACTCTAAAGTACTCTTCTAGTCGAGGAACAAAACGCAAACCAATTGGAAGTCTGGTTGAGTAAAATACTTCCATTTTATCAAAGAAAATTAACAAGTATACCACATAACCTATGGAATGGAACTGAAAGGTAGAGTACAATTTTAAGTCATATGATAATATATTATAAGGAGAAATAATAGGAAGCAGCTTACATTGCAATGACATCTCAATACAACCAAGTAAACTGGCTCATACTTCATGCAGCTTCACAGATCTAGGAATTGGTTTGTCCCTCTCAAAGGGCTATGCAAAAGAAAATGGAAAGAGAACCAGAACTATTCATCAACCGTGGCAAAGGAATAAGCACTCGACGACATTTCATCTTTGAACGCACTGTTACTATTACAGCAAAGAAATCACAGGTCGATTTAGATCTCGTACTATAATTTTAAAAATGATATACATATTGAAATAGCTACCTGTAGTGCACCAAATTGTTTGTAACAACAAAACTATTGTCACAACCTCTCTGTGCAACAACCGTGACCATAAACATAAGGGGCTAGCAAAAACAATGTGGGAAGTGACAACTAGCCCAATTACAGACAATAAATCTCGTAATCCTCCTTTCCAAACTTTCTTCGTCTTTCCGAAAGAAACTTCATTTCCCAGATGTGGATAATAAAAAATGGCTGCTGAATACTTTAGATTGATCATTGTAATCCAATTACAGTGATTCTGGTTTTCAATTCATCCTGGTGCTGTTCCTCCTTGTCCACCACTTCTTTTTCACTCGGTCAATTGCACCTTCTTCATTTCCAAGCTTGTGAAGAATGACCTTTGTTTCCCTCAGTCTTGCCCCATAATCTTTCTTCCAAGCTTCGAACATGTGCTTTAATCTTCTCAGCTCTTTGTCAGGATTTAGACTTGCATCAACCTGACCAGATTTAACCTCCACCAAGAACTTGGCATCGTCGCCAAAAACTTGACTCCTCTGCTCAAATTCTTCAGCCAAGCGGCTTATAACACTTAAACCTGCGCTCATTGGTCTTACCCCATTGCTCTCTTGGCCTTTATGATTACTACCTGTGTCCCAACTGTACTCTCGATCATCACTAGCATTGACTGAGGCATCGGAATTTCTCGCTGAATCATCGATTGCTAGACTCTTCTTGGCAATTGAGAGGCTTGACTGTAAGGATCTCATTTGTTTTTGCCATACTTCTTCCATGGATTTCATCTTCAACTCATACTCTGACCACCGACTCTCATACTGTTGGAGACGTTGATGGAGGATGTCATTCTCCTCTTCCTTCTCCCGTAAAGCAGCCTCAGCCTTTAGAACACGGCGTTGCAATTCAGCTAGCACAGACGCTTTTACTAGCACTTCATCCGACTCATTTGCCTGCATGAACAATGTAGAAATGATGTGTTGTATTAAGTCAAATTAATGGCAAGCTCAATTCAAAAAACCATTATAAAAGCAAATATAATAAAAACTGCCGTGAAGGGGGGAATATAACAGTCAGAAAGATGTCTAAAATTTTAAATTACAGATTTTGCTAGTACACAATAATTTTCTATGCATCCATTTATCACGCTAAAAAAGTCAACTCCATACTTCTTTTTTTTTTTTTTTGTTTTAATTTTTTTGTGGACTCCTCACAAACACAAGTAGAGATTGTGAAATACAACTTCAATATAAGTAACATATGGAACTTCGTCTCACTTGGTGTGAAAAAAACATAAAAATTTAGCATAATAACTCAAAATGGAAAAGCCATAGTGAGGATCCATTATAAGAAAACAAAAAAATGGAGGTCTACCTTTGTACTAGTAAGTTTCAACAATCCAATATCACCAGAGTATCTTCTAACCAACCAGCCACGAATAGCTGCAAAAGTTCAGAGAAATTATGAAAAATATACCATAAGTTGATATCAAGGTGGGGGTTTAGAAGGTAGAATTACACTTAAAGGCTGGCAAAGAGCGCAAGGATTAAAGAGCTTTTACTTGCATTGAGCTAAACAGCAGTTTTAATTTAACCCAGTAAATCCTTGTAGACGTTCCCCTTTCTTGTATACATACAGATTTTCTTACATTCAACCTTGATTTTTTCCAGTTTTCCAGATTTGTATAAGACAATTGATATTCTAAATTCAGGCTGAAAATAAATTGAAATTGGAATTGATAATAATCATCCCAAATCAAAGCACTATATAGTTTCTCGCCAAAAGTTACTTCTCCCTTCCAAAGGTGGAGATTCACATTCAACCGGCTTCCAAAATATTTGGTGTTTCATATATTTAAGAGATACTTCTCCATTCATAAGGTGGAGATTTGCACTCAACCCTTTTACAAAATATTTGAAGTTCAGTACATTTCTGTCATTTGAATACAAGGGAAGACTAACAAGATAAATAACCAGAGCAAAGAGTCAACATACATCAGAGACCATGCAGTTCAGACTTCAGCGGCAAAAATGAACATACCTGATTGTATCACGATTGATGCATCATGAATACTCTTCATATTCTTGCAGGCAACCCTGCTTTTGATCTTTCTTTGTATGATAACAGCGGCCCTACGCCTCTGTATTAGGACTTCATATTCCCTTCTAGCTTTCTCGCCCCGTACAACTGTATAAAAGATTAAAAGGTTTGTCTTAATGTAAGTCCTTAACTTTTCTTCTTAGTCAAAAAGAAACAGTTATCCATAAAAGAAAAACCAATAGATAATGCTATACATGATTGAAGTGTGGTTATTCCTCTTCGAAGCTCCTTCAGATAACAGCGAGCTTGGTGCCCTCTAAAGCAGCTTTGAACACGTAGAACACCATGAAGAGTACGGTTTCTTGTGTCCTCAAGCACCCCAATCTGCATGAATTATACTCAACATTTAAAATCACTAAAAAGTAAGGCACATTGAGGATATGCAACCATTTACGGAACATAAACAAAACTTCACGACACTAATTATACGCAAAATATTGATCAAGAGACAATTTTTTTTGCTCTAGAAAAAAATTCAATAAGCAAAATACTAGATAGTCAATAAGCAAAATATTGATCAAGATACTAAATTAAATTCAAAATTATCAAAACTTCTCATAATTTTCAATTTGATAGGTCCTATTTAAGGAGTGCATAAAATATTAGATAGTCAAAACATCACAATTTTCAGGAGTCATACAAAATTTTAAATTTTTTTTCCTTCGTCTTCAAGAAAAGGCAAAGTTTCCAAATTACCTGGCCGGTTCGGAAAAACAATTTTGTGTAGCCAACTTGATACATCTCGGGTAAAATATTGAACTGGTGAAGAATTGCAACAGAAACACTAAGCGGATCCTGAGATGCGACGTTCTCCAGCAGAAGAAAACCATATCTAATATAATTCAATACATACACCCCAACCCCCAAAGGAGGGAGGAAAAACAAGTTATATACTGTGCTTAGCACAAGATGTAAAAGGTAAATGTCAAACATATGAAAGCATTTTGTATTACCTTCTCGAAAATTTCTGGTGTGACATTCTTGTAGGAAAACCAGATCTTGATATTCGAACCACTTCTAAAACTCCACAACATCTAAGCTGCTGCAGCACAAGTTCTTGCTCATATAGTCCAGGTGACTGGAGATTGTTTGGCTTAATACAGCGTATGAAATGTGGGGTGGTATTTTCTAAACGGTGCATCAACTGGAATAATTGACCCTAAACACCAAAACAAGAGTTAATGAAATGAC
This sequence comes from Trema orientale, assembly GCA_002914845.1. Lineage (NCBI taxonomy): Eukaryota > Viridiplantae > Streptophyta > Magnoliopsida > Rosales > Cannabaceae > Trema > Trema orientale. The sequence goes on from JXTC01000454.1 coordinate 195,895, forward strand.
CATAAAGATCAGGCAAGGTTTTCATTGCCTGTTCCAGTTTATTTTGGATGCTTTTCTTTTTCATCTTCAGCAAACTCCTGACAAAGGTTTTTTTTTTTTTTTTCTCGCTAACCTAATTCGATACCTTCTATTGAAACTTCTACCTAGAAAAGGAGCAGTGATCCCATGCCGTTGACACATAATTACTGAAATAGAAAAATAAAATGTACAAAGAACACAAAAGTTTTCATATTTTTGGGAATTGAAAATATAAAATCCCAGAACGGAAATGCTTCCGGTATCTGAAACATTGTGGAACCAAAAGATTAAGAAATCTGTCCTTGTACTTAACAAGGGTCAAGTGAACATCATAAAGTAAGAGGGGATGTAAAAATTAAAAATAAATAAAAATATATATTTAAATAAAAAAAGACACACACAACATACTTGACTTTACTCTAAACTTTGTGCCAACAAGGTCGAGGATCCACAACAATAATACTCTGAACTGAGAGAATTCTAATATCCATTCAAAGAAACATGATACTTGTGTTATCAAGATCATGAACTACATTTAATTCATACAAAGTTTTGAGGTACTTAAGATACCTTAAATTTTGTTGCAACACTTAGTTTCTGGGAATCTGCTCCACCTGACTTATACAATGGACCAGCAACAGGCTTCCCAGATTGAGCAAGCATATTGGAAGCAAATATTTGAGGAAGATGGCATGAACACGAGGACATAAGTTGAATGGAATCCATATGTAGCAAGTCTCTGTTCTTCTCCAAAAACCCGCTTGTGTCATATGTTACCTGAGTTAAGAAACAAGTGCAACTATTAAATAGTCAGGCAGCAGGAACCAAAATTGTAAAAGTTGAACATTTACATGGGGTGAAAAGGATTGTCTAGTAACCAAAGCAAAAAAATCATAGTAGGATGCAAACTAAAAAATATTCATTGTCAAAGTTATAATGAGCAATAAAACTCGAATTGAACATATCATACTTTCCATGTCTTTCCAAAATTTTAAATTATTTTGAAAACATAGTGCTTCCTTATTACTTTTAAGTGCTATCATATATGAAGGTGCCAATTAGTAAGAAAGTATGATCAAAAGGCAAAAACTATGTATCTAGTATTTTTTTAGCGGGAAGAAAAAGGTTAATAAAGAAATTTCAGAAGACTTGTTGCATACAAGGAACCCAGTACGTTAGTGTTTAACTTGGAAACTAGTTCCATTTAAAAAATAAAAAATAAAAATAAATAAATAAATAAATACTAAAACTAACAGGAAATCAACTCCTTACAAGGAGTTGAAAATTCCGATAATAAAAGGGAAGGGTCTGATCAAAAGTGAGATGGAAGGAATATCAACAACGAAGACTTAAAAAGTGCCAGCTTCGGCATTATAGTACTGCTGTCACCAACAGAAGCTAAAATGGCTTATTGGAGCCTAGTTCCATTAGATAAACATGAAAGAGAAAAGCAACACCAATTTTGTACGAGAGGGAGAGAAGGACAATATTGATAGATGACAATGGGCCAAATGTAACTGAGAATGAACAAGATAAACAATTCCAGCGTTTAAATCCCAATTTAGAGTAATGAAAGACAATATTTGATAGATGGCAATGAGAAACGAAAACCATTCATCACAAGTTTTATATACCTCCCCTGCATAATGACAAACAGTAAACGCTTTGTCTCGTTCTCCTCTAAAGGAAGAATTTGATTTTAGATGCTGCTTAAGCTTATTGGCAAAGGTCAAATCTGTGCCATTAGGGAAGGTGGACTCCTCGTCTAATAAGGATAGTAATCCCAATGGTTTCTGCAATGGAAAAAACAGAGGTTCAATAAAATTATATACTAAATTGAACATAGTATTGCAACACTCAAAGGAAAAAATTAGACAGATAGTCAATTACTAACCTTTTCAAAAAGACTGAGACAGTCTTGGTTGTCTTCAAACTCAACTTTAGTCCAGTCAATCCCATCTTGGATGTATTCCTGAAGAAGAATAATAACAAGCAAAGAAAATAAGCATGTTATAGCTGTACTGTAATTCATAATGAATCATCACATTAAATCTTCAAAGGAAAAATGACACAACATATATCAGGATTCAAGTATCAAAAAAACATAGATCAGGACTTCAGTACGAAACTGGTAGTGAGTGGAAATGGAATCTTAAAAAATAAAAAATAAATAAATAAAAAATCTTCAAAGATCTGAGAATTGGTTCTGCATGTCTTTATGCTTTGACACCATAAGGTCACAAATCAATCAAAGATCATGATACAAATCAATTGTGTTGATTCTTGAACATGGTTTAAACCCATAGAACTCTGTATACTAAATAAATAAGTAAAATAGTGCGCTCTGAAGCCTGAACGCAAGGTCTCACACTGCCACATTCCAGATTCTTCCTTTCCAATAGTGTAATTAGCACATCAAGATATTACTCTAACTAAATAAATTTTCACACTTTTGTATGTCACTACAAAATCTGAGTTTTATGAAAAAGGAGTTATCATATAATGAAGTATTAAATCTATATACACTCCACTAACCAATTTTTTTTTTTCAAACATATATTTTTCAAATCTTGAATGGTCATTAAATATTGAACTGAGGCAAGTCTAAGCCACTTTGCATTTTATTTTTGTTTACACATAGAACTAGGACCAGATACAGCTTTATGTTACTTTGTCTGAGTTTTGAAAAGTATTGTCATCAACAAAAAGGAAGACATTTAATTTAGTGATCATTAAAGAGCAGCTTAACATACTGAAATAGAACTTCACTGGAAGACTTTCAGCAATCCTCAAGCATCTTAGATTATGACATCGCAGACAGTTTTTACTGAAAATAGTAGTCTTTGGAACGACGCTGACATTTTAATCCCTAGTAGGGCTGCATATTCTAGGTAGCAAATGGAAAATAAACCATCAAAAAGAAATTCACGCAGAGAGTTACTCGACAATCAGCAGTGGCATGTTTGCAGACAACATGGAAAGGAATGTAAAAGCATTCAATTTTGCAGAGTAGATAGCTAGTAACAGCATAACTGGAGTACAGGACATGGATTCTGATCTGCTAGTTACTTCCTCACCCAATAAATCCTCTACATCCTTAAGACAGATTTATCTATAAAGGCTATCAGAAAGCAATGATACACAACAAGAACCAACAATCACTCCACAATAGTGAGTTGAACTTACTGTAATTTGTCACAAGTATAGGATAGTTACCTCCTGCTCTAGCTTGAATAAATGACGATTGAAGTGTTGCTGCAATCTCTCATTTGCATAGTTAATGCAGAACTGTTCAAAACTATTCCTCTGAAGAACAAATTAAACGACGTAAATAACTATATGATTATTATGTGTGTGTCGATGTATATAAGAGAATGCGAGAATATTGGGTTTGAAAGGAAAAGAGTAGATGAAACATACATCAAATGATTCAAATCCATAAATATCAAGAATGCTGATGGATCTGCCAGTACGCCGTTTGCCGACTGCAAGTGATTTGTTAATTTGTTCAACCAGCCATTCAAACAGACAAGCATAAAGTGACTTTGCCAGAGCATCTCTTGTGTCAATGGCCTGGGTAAAAAAGAAAAAAAAAAAAAAAGCAAAAGATATTATATAAGGAGATGACTAAAGAAATAGGAACTTTGGTAGTAGATCGAACATAAGTATGTATGTATAAAATTGAAGAAAGCAGCTAGGTTCTGACTTCTGAGGCACATGTGAAAGCTGCTTTGCAGAATTGCAGTATGTTAAAGAGCAAATTAAACATTTCATGCAACAAAAAGTTAGGAGTAGAGGGCAAGAGAGAGAGGATCCATGCATTTTCCACGGAAGTCATATCTACAACATCACTCAATGGAATTTGAAAATAAATCCTCGAATGGTAACCGAACACATGCATGAGATAGGTCATTTAGGATAAGCCTATACATGCTTCCCAAGAATCTCATCTTGTGGAAACTAAAACATCAATGAGACATTAGGAGCATGATACCAACCCATTATTAATACTATATTGAAAACTGTAAAGTGATAAGAAACAAACACTGTGATCTTTCAATTGAAATTCAGCGTCATTTTGGTGAATCAATTTTTAGAATGGTCATTACATAGTAATGAGAGATGCAGATTAACTCCAGAAACTATTAGAAAGAAATAACGCACAAAAACATACCTACTCACTAAACCCTAAATATTCTTGAAGAAGATACCAAGAGTAATTAGATGACTATTAGCCAACAAATAATCTGTATTCTGTTCAATCTAAAACACAAACATATGTCTCTCAAGAATTTCTTACCTGTGATAATTTCAACTTTTGAACGATATTATCATTCCCCACTCTCATTTTGCGAGTTGACAAAGCTAGCTTAAGCTCCTCAACATCACATCCAATCAGTTCAGCAACAGTTAATAGACCTGAAAATGAGACTTGCAACCTTCAGCGAGAACAAAACTCAACAATGAACACAATACATTATGAATGCATTTTTTCTCCAATATTAATGTGCAGCATATCAGATTATTAAATATTATATGCATTCCCCCACCGCATCGTTCCTATTTTAAAAAACAAATATAATGTCATTGCATCCACAAAAATATTGAGGCAATTTCATGGTTCACAGTACAAAATCACAGGTAATAACATGCAAAAACTCTGTTCTGGAAAACTCGCTTCTATTTTGATTTTGAAAGATACTAACTTTCATCTGCCAGAGCTTCAACATGATTTTCATTATCTATCACATTAAATGAGACGTCTCCCAGCCATAATACTGCAGTAAGCATTGCAAATACACTCTGTTGGTCTTCTTTGCTTATATGAACAACATCCAGAGCTTCCTGAAATGGCAAACATGCTAGGTTCAAATGCAAAGTACATATATCTTTGAGATAAAAATTAAAAGATACAAGTTTCAAGTCTAGAAAGTATTCATGAAATGAGAAGAAGTTACCATGACAATACGAAATTGTTCAGCATCATTAACACCCGTAATTGAATAACAATTGCTCTGACTCAGATATTTATACTCACTTGCACTCTTCAAATTCAGCTTTTCTGTCAGAGAGACAGAAAATCAATCAAAAAAATGTGACAGATGGAAAAAGAAATATAGTAAGACAGTATTCAAAACTAAATAGTCCGGGAAGTAGCTTTGGTAACTAAGAGAGAGAGAGAGAGAGAGATAAAACAGGTATTTTGGATGCCTTAAATAGTCCGGAAGGTAGCTTTGATAAGATGCCTTAAATTTTCAGTAGAACTATAGATAAAAGACATCGTAAAAAGATTTGAAAAGGAAAAACAGGTATTTTGGAGATTCTGTAACCCTCTTTAAACAGTAAAGTGTTACCAGTGTACCGTACTTTGCTGTCTTCCCTTATTGGAAGATAAAAGATTTCTAATTCTCAAACTCTAATTAATAGAAAGAACACAATTAAGCTACATGCTCAAAGTATTATTTTTAAGACGCATCAATTTAGACATGTAATTGACAANACCAAAACAAAAAGCTTGGATCAATGTGGAATCATCAAATTTTAATCGGCTACTAGAAGAGTAAACTTAATTGCCCAACTTCACTGAAGATCAAATCTTGAATAAAGAACTTAAACAAGTAGAATCGTACATTGACAAAGCAACATACCATAAAACATAATTAAACCATCATTAACAATTGCCAATAAATAGTTACCTCTAAGTGCAGAAGGAGCCCCAGCGCAAAGCTGATAAAAGATATGATATGACCTTTCACCCTCCGTGCATTGAACCACCCTAGACTGTAATGAAAAAGCAAATTAATGATCTGAAGAAGCTTAGTAAACTGGCCACAATCATAGTTCAGCAGAAAGAGGAATTACCTTTTCAAGCAAAACTGCATCAAAGATGTGAAAGAAACAATGAATTATCAGCATAATAGTTATAAAATAAATAATAAATTTGATCCAGGTACTTTGGACAAACAATTTACATACAAGTTTGAATTCTGGCACCAGATATTTTTCCAGTTTCACTAAAGTGGATCTCAATCAACTTTCCCTGCAACATGTTCGTTCAGATAGTCAAATTTATGCAACAAAAAAAGCTATAAATTTGGGTGAAAGGCATTTGTGTGAAAGATATTCTTGAACATAGCCCCTAACCATAAAAAAAGTATGTTAACCCAAAGAACATTTGTGTGAAAGACAGAGAGCTTACAAAACGACTGGAGTTGTCATTTCTTAATGTTTTAGCATTACCAAAGGCTTCTAAAATCGGGTTAGTCTTTAATATTTCATTCTCTATCCCACTTCCACCTCCAAGTGCAGCCAGATATTGCATTGCTATTTTTGCCGTTTCAGTTTTCCCCGCTCCACTTTCCCCACTGCACAGATAATTAATGTAAAACAATAATAAATGCAGTTCAAGAAAAATCAGCACAAACTCCATCTAACCCATCAGTAAACTATGTTCCTTAGTTTTAAATCGTAAAAGCCAAGGTTTTTTGTAATTAATATAAGCCTAGATTAGTTAAAAGTTCTCATTGCATGCAATAAAACGCATTCAAATTTGTTCTTATTCTATAATTCAATGTAGAAGTACATTACTTGAACATTAGAAAGGCATTTTTCAAACAAATTATGAATTATTAGCTCTATATCAACGTACATCTGAAACAGTAGGGAAACTTAAAAGAACTACGTAAAATAACTCGCCTTCTAAACAAATCCTCTTTCTCTTGAAAATTAAAAAGCTCCTCTACAAGTAGGCAAAAAAGCCACGGTATCTATGTTCACCAGTTACCTAATGTCATTTTGACATTAATTTCTTCAGAAGTTTCAAGACAATGCGTAATACCAATGTACCTTGGCTATTTCTCATAAGCATAATTTTGATTGCAAAAACAAGGCCCTTGATATGTAACTCCTCCATAGACATACCCAGACTGCAGCATACTCTTCCAGATAAAACATAATTATAATATTTTTGAATTTTCGTAAATCCAATTGATTTAAACATGAATGAATATATTAAATCTTCGAAAGTTTTATAAATCATTAAATCCAATTCATTTAAACATCAATGAGCCTCCAATGAGTAAATAAATTGCTTTCTAATTTGTCTCTAATCTTTTAAATCCAATTCATTAAAACTTCAAGGAATCCAAGAATAATCTGTAGAAAAAATGTGTAGCATAAAACAACAACCAAAGTTACAGTCCAAAAGATGCAAATATGTGGTCAGCTAACAACAAAGCATTATTAAAAAAGGAACGAATTCTGCACTAACCTTATGATGATCGATTGATTTACTTCATCTGAAAGAAAAGTGAGAGTCACGGTAAGACTTCAAAATTAATGACAATTCGATGTGGGATTTATCTGCTGAAAAAATAATCTCACAAAAAGTGAACAAGTAAAAAAAACCTCGTATCATTTCCCGGATTGCTGTATCTGTGATGGCATACACATGAGGATTGTCATTTGTTTTACGCTTATATGCTTCTATATACTCATTTCCATATAACGGAACTTTCTTAAATGGATTGATAGCAACCAACACTGGCCCTGCTTTTGTCTGCAGGACACGCAATCATTAACCCAAAAAAAAAAAAAAAGGAAAGACATTACCAAGAAAATGTCAAAAGTGAAGTTATAACAAATTGAAGAACATACATAAATCATATTTTGATTGTATCTGTACTGAAGATTGTACAACACTGATGGTTCATTTAGATAACTTAGCTGCATGAGATCATCTACACCATCAAGGATATCGGGATTTGCAGGGACCAATTTTTCAGTTTTTACCTTCAAAACCTACAAGTAAAAATTGGAATGAAACTGAAGCAAAAATCTGATTGCAACTGACAAGATCATAGTTCAGAGATTCCAAAGTTCTCTTACTTTCTCATCAGGCAGTGAAATAACAGATTCAGTCCCAGAGGTTGACAATATCTTCCCCAACTCCCATCTCCCATTTGGAAGTTGAAACCAAGATTGGAGCTTCTGAAACAGGAAACTTTAAGAAGTAGGTAACAGACATTAATAAATACTACGTAGTATGTTAGTGAATTAAATCCCAGGAATTGTTAGTCAATTTCTGTAAGCAGTTTAAAAATTATGGCTTTCATTGCTCTAAGTTTGTAACAGGATTTGAATATTTCAATTCAGTTTTTCTTTCAAAACAAAATCAGGAGAAGAAATTGCAGTTGCTACAAGAAGACAATGAGAAGTATAAAAGAAGAACTATAATTGAACGACCAACATTAATCTGGTTTTGTTTTGACTCCATTTCAGCTAAGGAAAAGCTAAAATGGCAAAAATCTCCATAAAGGTTAAAATCAATAGCAAAAAAGATTGAAGATTCATTCAGTACAGCACAAAAAATAAAAATCACAATCTGTAGGACAGCAACCAGCAGGTAAGGGGTGTCCAATATAGAACAATTTGAAAAAAAAATATATATATATATATTGTTAGCCATGGAGCCAAATCAATAAGCTGATATCACATCCTAAATTTTAGAATTAAATTGTTCAAACTAAGTCGGTTATAATATTGAATATCTACAAAACTGCACAATTGCCTCACATGCTCGCACTCTTGCAGTACTCTAGTTGCCAGCAATAAATAATGGACAACATCATTTTTATCACTGCTAACTCATAGAGATAAAAAAAAAATTGCACATGCAGCAAAGAACAGCAATAAATCTTTGGAAAATTCCAGTACATGAGAGGAAAAGTGAAATTAAATGAGAAGCCAAAAAAAAAATACCTTCTTCACGGCATAGGAGGTGGTATCACCCCACCTACGTTCAGTACGAGATGCAGATACTGAAGGCACAGGCGGAGCTAAAGAGTCCGAGTCTTCATCCCCACTTGAGGGCCTGTCTTCAATTGAAACAATGTTGCCATAATATGGTGAATCCTCATTCACTTGATCCATGTTTCCAACACCATTCTCAACAGCCTCATCCCCTAAATCACCATTTTCAGGTATCCTTGATGAGATAATATCACTGTGTCCTAACTTAGCATCACCCAACTTCCCAAGGTGATCAGAGGTTGGGGAACCCATGAACCTAAAATCACCAGGCAATGATTTGATCGATTGGAAGGAAGGCGGAAGACGGGCTTTTGAGGACATCTTCCCTGAAGAATTCTGGAAACCATAAAGATCGAATAATCGGATAATAATCGGGTCCAAAAAGCTTACTTTTTGAGGCAAAAAAAAGTTTATCAAACTTTAACAAGGTCCCACTAAAGGACTAATCGGATGAACTTAATGGCGGGGACCATAAACTAAGGTCTAGACTCAAGTGCTCTTCTCTTATGGGTCGCAATTGTCGAGCTTAACACCTAAAGATGCTTGCTAAAATCTTCAAATTTATCAAAATAATAAGCACAAGTCGCTACCAAGTTTAAATTAACAAAAAATAAAATAAAATATAGTAATCTACTTTGACACCTTGAGATGGTTCATTTGCAGAAAATCCCTTAAATCCAAGTAACTTGTCAAAGTCCTTTAAGACTTACAGATCTTACCTTTAAGCCATTGTTCGGCTACCCAGAAAACAAAAAAGGAAAATAACCCCTAAGAACTAACCATCTGAGACGAAAGCCACAATTTAACTCAAGTAAGCCCCAAAACAACCAACTTTAACCATTATAAATTACCCAGAAAAAACTTTCCCGGACTCTCATTTTCCTTCATTTTCTCTCAAAACAAACAAAAACTTCAAATTTTTCATAAACACGGATTCGAAGAACTTAAGCCGATCCACTCACCTCAGAGAAAAAAACGAAACCCAGTTCGGAAATTCCTCCCAAACTCTCCGATCGACGGTAGAAAGCTCTGAAATATCTCCAAAAATAATCAGCAAAGCAGCTTCAAACTTTTCAAAGCTCTGAGTTTTGACGAGGAAAGTTCAGACGAAGACCGTGGAAGACCAAGCTTCGAAAGTGAAACCCTAAAAATTTTCGAGGAGCTTGTGAAGAACAATGAAGCTGGATAGTGAGAGTCTCTGACAATGGGTGTTTGGAGTCCGGGAAAGTAAGGAGGGAAAATGAAAGAAAATCTAAGGCGTGTGAAGAAGAAGCAGCTTTTCTTGGGTCTTTTGTTTTTGATTTTGTATTTCTTTTTTTGTTACATTCACAGAAAAAAAAAATAATAAAAAAAAAGATTTTAAATTTTGAATTTTCTTATTAAATTGGATTTAATTTTTATTTATTTCTATGGCATTTAAATTTCGGAGTTTTGGTACCAACCAAATTTAAACCAACATTTTTAACGGTTTATATGAAATTTCTTCATTGACGATATTGCCCCCTATCCGTATCCGTATCCGTATGGCGCTGAAAGGCAAATAACCGATTGCACACACATTTATTTTTGTTAATTAACCAAAGTTTAACATAGTTATCATTTTTTATAACCATGAATGCACTTTTATCCCCTGATTTCATATTTTTTTTATCTTTCCATTTAATAGATAATATTAAATGTTGTCGTGGTTTTTGGTTTTCTTACTATCTCAAATATTTTCCCAAAAAAAAAAAGAATAATAATAAATAAGATTCCACATGTGATTCCCCCCACACACACACAAAAAAAAAAAAAAAAGTTTCCATATAGGATAAAAATAGACACCTATTTATATATAATTATTGTTTTGCTCAACTAAAATTCATGTAGTTAGAAAGAAAAATATTAGATAATGTGTATTTATTTTTATTTATTTTTCTAATGACTTAAATTATAGTAGTCATTAAATAATAATCCAATGATTAAAAAAATAGTACATATAGACAGGTAAAAAAATACATACTGAATTATGATCCTATATATATTTTCAACGCTCACAAAAGTAATAATTTGTGCTTCTTCTCCCATACATTTGAAAATGTATTTCCTAAGCATGATGCGTGCAAAGAAATCAAGTCTGGCCATAGACTTGATTAGAAATCAAATCTTGTCTTATGAGTTTTGAATATTTTTATGGGTAAGAGAAAGGGTTGCTTGTTGTCCATAAATTGAAAAAGAGGAAATAAAAAAAAAATGTCAAGCATCCTTTTCTACTTAAACGCCAAAACAATGAAGCATATACCCGATGCATGAAATTGAATGCTATTTTCTCTAATAATTTCCTAACCACATATTCTCTTAAAAAAAAAAAAAAAAAAAAAAGCCCCTCACCATATAATAATCAAAACTGTTCATTCTGAAAAGCTCGACTTTGGATAAGTAATGAATTTTCCATTTGAATGAAATAAAATGGGTAAAACAAGGAAGGCTTATAATTTTTAAACCACTACTAAGGAACTTAATTTGAGATTTTGAATTAAAATCAAAATCATAAAATTATCATTTTATCTGAATAATTGCTATAAATATTGATATATCAAGCAACTTGTTTACTACTTGTATTTCATTTACTAAATATATTCAAACAAATTAAGGGATAATATTAAAAAAAAAAGAAAGAAAAAACTACCACTTTTAGTGTTTTATCAAAAAAATCCAAACTTTTTCATTTATATCAAATCAAACCTTTAATTTGTATTTTACTATAAAATAATCATTTAGTGAAAATTAGAACTTTAATTTGTTGAAAAAGACCCATTTTTACCACTTTAAACTCATAAAACATATATTAAAAATAATAAATATTGAAACCAATTAGTATTGTCTTTCTTTTTCTAAAAAAAATAATTTAAATGAAAATAATAAAAAATAAATTTTTTGTCACTCTTTTCATTTTAACAATTAATTGTTTTGGATAATTTAAACTCATTTTAGTTTCTATAATTATTATTTCCACTTAAAATAATTAAAAAAAGAAAGAAAAGACTAGATTTTTTATTTTTTGTCTCTCTCTCTCTAAAAAAAATTAATTGTGTTGAATAATTTAAACTCTTAAAAAGGCAAAGAACGAGAAAATTTTTCAACTTTTGTCATTCTTTTCTTAAAATTATTTTGAATAGTTGAAACTCTTGTTATTTTTAATAATCATTATTTTCACTTAAAATATTCTTTTTAAAAAATGAAAGACAATAATAATTGGTTTAAATATTTATTAGTTTTAATATATGTTTTATGAGTTTAAAGGATAAAATTATCTTTTTAAATAGACTAAGTTCTAATTTTGACTAAATATGTGGACCCGATTCTATTTGATAGGAAAATTCAAATAATGTTTAATTTGATATCAATGAAAAAGCGTGGGTTTTTTTTATATATATTATCCCAACAAATTAATTGTAACATCATAGGTATTATTTAATTGCTACAAATATAGAGTAGAACACCCTATTCAATAATTAGGTATTGTCTAAGTAGACACATTTTATTGTTTTCAAAATACTTTATAGGCTTGCATTTAGGGATGTCAATTTCACCGAATGGGGTGGTACACAGTAGTGCACCGGCCCGAATGGGGCGGGCTTTCATCGTTATAAATGGTGCGGGGTATGGGACAGGGATTCCCCATTTAATATTTAGCGGAGCGGGGTGGGGCGGGCTTGGGATTGAGTGTCCCGCACCAACCCTGCCCCGATTATATATAAGTTAATTTCTATTTTTTTATATAATAGTGATTCAAGTAGATGTTTTTTAAAAAGAAAAAAGATCTAATAATATATAGTCATAGACTAATATTTTTTGAGTTATTTGGGATTGTGTTAGCTTTATGAATGAATGATTTGTTATATGATTTTAGTATTAAGTATTTTATATTTGACAATTCTAACATGTTAAAGTTTTATTTGAATGTGTTTTTTAGTTATTTAGGTCTAAAATTGGAATTTTCAATGAAGTTAACTTTAATTTTCATTGTTTTTCGATGTAATTAGACTTTTAAAAGATTTGAACTAACATAGAATTGTTTAATTTATACAAGATGACGATTCCAAATGGGGACCCCGATATACCAATGGAGAAACCGATCCCCGAGGGGGATTCTCTAAAATTGTCCCGCACCAAATAAAATGGTGAATGATGCGGGGATGGTATAGTAAAATAATAATAGAGATGGTAATGGTAAACACAAAACCGGTCTCGCCCTGCCCCGTTGACATCCCTACTTGCATTCAAAAAAAAAAAAACTTTTTAGACGTTTTTATACATATGTTAACATATTTTAATTACTGTCAAAATTTCTCATTGTCAAAAAAAATAGAAACTTTTAAAATTAAACCCGCAGTAAGTGTTGGTAATTAAGTAAAGCAGCAAATTCGAAAAATGAACAAAAAAAAAGAAGAAAATATTGAGTATAAGTGTAAAATAGTTATTAACTGAAAAAAAAAATTGTTATAAGAATGGAGATAGAAGAAGACAACTTTGGCATGTTTTCTTCTATTTCAATAATATTTTTTTAAATAGCTTTATCATTGGGGAAAAAAAATGGAAAGAACGAGCCAGGATTAGGAAGACGACGTGAGGGGCAATTAAGACATTTAAATACGGACAGTTTTTAAAATAGCTTTTGATGGTTTAAAACTTAAAAGCAGCCAGCGTGGAGGGAGTCAAAGCGGTTAGTTCCAAATTCAACGTCCAGTTGTTGGATTTTGAATGGACAAAACTGAATGAGTTTAGCGTGGAAGTGAGAACACCTGATTGCGGCACGCCAACGCACACATCCTTCGTCAACAAAAAAGGCCGGCAACGGGGTTTGGTAGCGTACAGGTGCGTGCTCTTCAATGTCCCTTCCCTCTCCGGTTGTCGTGTTCGTTGGGTTAGGATTAGGTGACTACGTCGTACCGTGACTCATCGTAAACCAACCAATCAAGAGTCTTCATTTTGTGACCCAGGCCAAGTGGCTCTGTTCCGACACAATTTTGACTTTTTATGAGAGACAATAGAAAACGCAACTTTTGACTTTTAAAATTATGTTTGAAAAAGTAATATCCAAGCAAACGTGAATAAAAGTTTTTTTTTTTTTTTAAAAAAAAAAAACTAACGAAATGGTATTCATTCCAGTAAGAAGAAGAAAACATCGATGATTCCCCCCCCCCACACTTCTACATGATTATGCAAAAATCATGTTATTGAAAGTATGAAAATTTACCAGCTATAACATTAACTCTTTTTGAAACTCGGATTTTGAAGGAAAAAAAATTAAAAAAAAAATCATAAAAAAAAGCGGAAAATGATTTTTTTAGAAGTTTATGGCTCCGTTTGTTTCATCCATTCCATTCCATTAGAATGGAATATCCATTTGAGTGTCTGTTTGTTTTAACAATTCAGTTTTTCCATTCAAATAATCTTTTAGAATGTGTATTTGTTTCAACAATTCAATTTTTCCATTCAAATGGTCCATCCAAAAAGTTAACCATTGGAATGGTTTTTTTGTGTCTTGAATGAGAATGGAAGGGGGGAGGTGTTTTGAATGGTTCATTCCAATGCTTCCATTCTAATTACAACACATTCCACTATTTTTTCCATTCAAATGTCTCCCATTCCAATTATAACACATTCTACAATTTCTATTCAAATACACACATTCAAATAGGCGAACCAAACGGGCCTTATAGAACTTTATTTTCACATTTTTTGTTTTATTAATTACAGTGTCAACATTTTATACTAAAAAATAACATCAAATTAAACTTTTGCTTTTTTTGAAAATAAATTTTCCTTTTTTTTTTCAATCCAAACAAGAGAAATGAAATCTCTTAGAATTCTTTTTTTCCTCTCTAAAAATCCAACTTCCAAATGGAGTGTATAAAATTTTTATATGAAAACTTAATTTTTTGCACTTTAGAATCTTAATTAATTTAACGTTAGTATATTATAGGCGTGGGTGTATATTACTATCTTATCGTAACAAAATGTAAAGATCTCAAAAGAAAAGAAAAGAAAAAAGGAAAAAAAAAAAACTAAATGTACCATAATTAATGCCACATTGTCTAAATTGATAAAATTTCAATGAAACTAATTTATGCCAGCTTTCCTTTTTTTTTTTTTTTTATCTTTTTGGGGCAAATGTCATATAATAAACTTGTATTTATTAATTTTTCATCAAACTTTTTTTTTAACTTGGAAAAACCTTTCATTTTTGGAAATGCCAAATTTCAAGAGAAATTTTATTAGGTATGCTCCAAACAATGCCTAATAATATACATATGCTCCAGCCAATAATTATTTCAAATCTCTGCTTACGGGACCAAAATACCCCGAATAATCTTAGTGTATAGTTTTTTTTTTTTTTTCAAAAAAAAAAAGACAAATAAACAAACAAAAACACTCTCTCTCTTCCTCTCCTTTCTCAATCCCCTCACTTCTAACAGAACTCTAGCTCTATTTTACATAAACAGCAGCCCTAATATCCCCACCCACGAATGATTGCCGCCAGTGGCGGGCTTAAGATTATTATTCAAGGAAGCATAACATAGAAACTTCGTACAAAATTAGAACACAAAAGATAAATCAAATAGGAGATTGGGGATTTAAATACCAAAAAATAGAAGTTTAGAACCTAAATGCCAAACACATTAAGGGCCCGTTTGGCACAGCTTTCAAAGATCTTTTAGGCTCAAAAGATCTTTTAGGAGTGTTTGGATGAATTTTTAGAAGATCTTTTTTTATCCAAAAGATCTTTTTAAAGAAACATGGACCCACCATCTTTTTTAGGAAGATCTTTTTATACTTTTACTTCAAGAAGTAAAAGCTATCCCAAACAGGCCTTAAGATTGAGAACTTTTCTGCCAATTAACTAAACTATAACTAAATAAATGCAAAGTTGAATTGAGGGGGCATATCTCTAAATTTACAAAAAGATAATTAAATAATCAAAAAAAAAAAAAAATTCAAGGGGGGCACTTGGCTACCCTTGGCGTGATGTGCGTCTGCCCCTAACTGCCGCCACCATCGCTGCTTTCCTTGCCATGTCGAGACAGTTAAAAAATTTTGGGTAGCTCAGGCTTTTTAGGTTGGCATAAGTAAATATTTGTTACAATTATTGAGTAGCGCATATGGGTGTTATTAGACATAGTAGGAAACATATTTAATAAATTTCTCAGTTACAACTTCATGTTGTATTTTTTATCAACTATTTTCTTGGATTTTAATACTTAATCAAGTATTACCTTACCAAATATCTAAATTAGACTTCTAAAATATAAAATACATCTAAATTGGGGAAAATTTAATAGAAAATGGCATAACTTCCCTTGAAGAACATTGAAACTCAAAACTGCTCATAACCAAAATAAAAATAACTTTAAAGTCAAATAAACAAAATTTAGTTATATTTTATTTTGATTAAGGACAACTTTTTGGCTTTATTTTTCCCGAAGAGCAATTTTATCAATTGGTTTCGATTCCCCCATCTTAGTTTTTGATGATGTTAAAAATCTAGGAAAATAATTGAAGAAAAATGCACTCTTAAGTTTTAATTAACATTTTAAAAAAAATGCAAGGTTATTTGTCAAGAAATTAACAAATACATAGTCACGTTATCATAATTTCTTCTTTTTAAAGTAGAAAATAACTATAGTACAATTATATAGCGTATCATCCACACACACCAAAAAAAAAAAAGTTCAATTATATGATTAACATAAAAGGGTCCAAGAGCTCAATTATATGACTACATATGAAGGGTCCAAGAGGAAGGCCAATTTACCCACCCCATAACCTCATCCACACAATCACTCCAACAAGTTATATACCCCTAGAGAGAATATCCTCCAACGTAGAATAATTGAAAATCTGTCTTATAACTTTCTTAAGATTAAAATCCTATTTAATTATTTCTCAAAAAAAAAAATCCTATTTAACTAGATATTTAAAATATAAGTTTAAAATGGTCGTAAGCATAACCATCACATAGACTTCCTTGCTTTGGTCCACAGTCCACTATCCATGGTTGAAAACTTCAAATTCTACTCTGTGTGAAAACAATGGAGTACAAAAAATAATTTCTGCAATAATTTCATTTCATATTCACATATATATAACAGAAGTCATTTTAATTTAATTATTTGCTACGTAGGAACAATTCCCGTCGAATCATATGACCTATGTCAAATTCACCTTTTCATCAAGGTGGAAAGGGATTATGCCATTATTGGGACAAGAAAGAAGGTTAGCAGCCGTTGTGCTTATATATAGCCTATAGGAGGAAAAAAAGAAAAACATGACTTTTAGTCGTATAGCAAAATAATCACTCATTTTCATTAATACTAAATAAAACCTTCTATTTTTGGCTTTCTATCTAATCTATAGTCAAAATTGGAGTTTAAAATTGTAGCAAAAATGTCTTTAATCTTTAAAATTATCGATTGACATTCACAGATTTAGCCAGAAGGCAACCATCAAAACCAAAAAATGATTTGTAGTATCTCAAGAATCCAACTGTAACAGTTTTTAAATATTCATTTTTTTTTTTGAATTCTGTTATCTAATTTTAAAAATTAAAAACATTCACTTTCAATCATTTTAATTATATATATGGATACGGTAAGATTTGATAGAAAAAAACAAATAGAGTGTTTTAATGAGTATTAATAAAAATGTAGGCCTTTTGCTAAAAGATAAACATAGTGGGTTTTTATTTTTTTATACCATCCAATGTATATATATATAAGGTGCCTCTATTACCATATTCTTGTCTACTCTCTCCACACATAATTTAAATAAATTATATTATTCTTAAAGTCAAACAAATGGAATTCTACTAAAGGACAAATATTATGTTGAAATCTCAACAATACCTTATAAAATTACACATTCAGTTTACACCCCTTGGTATGGGTTTTGAATAGCTGCAACGCATTAAAAATTCTCAAACTCAATAAAAATCTCAAATCAAATTCTCATGATTAAGCAGAAAAATCTATATATTTGAATGAAATTGAACCCAATTTCTTTCTTCGACCACTTAGACTTAATATTGAAGAGAACTTGGACAAAAGAGAAGTGAGATAGGTTAGGGAAAAAAGATGAAGGAAAATGGCAAAGAAGGGGAGAAAACGGTAGATAAGGACTCAAAACCTTACCCCAACTTCTTTCTTAAAAAATATACAGAAACATTAATATGGTGTTAGATGAAGAAACAAATAAACCTTCAAGGATTGTTCCTTGTAACTTTCAAATTAGTTTACAAGATGAAAATGGGATATCATTTAACAAGATAAACCTCTGCTAAATTCTTCTAAACCCCTACTAAATTATTCCTAAAATCAAAATTCAACCAGTCAAACTTTGAATTACAAAGAAATTTATACCTCTACAACTTAATGTTTCATTTTTTTCAATCCTTCGATATCCATCATATATTGAACTTCAGAATTAATTTCGAATTCAAAAAAGATTGTAGTTAGTTGTGGCTCTTGTTGGGAGGGGGGGAGGGGAAGGTGTATGATAGTTTTGGAATTAGAAAGTGGTAGGGAAGGAATAAAAATATGAAGATTTTTAAATAAAAAATAAATTTTATTTTGGAAGGGGGGGAAGGAGGGTACATGATAGTTTTGGAATTAGAAAGAGGTAGGGAAAGAATAGAAATATAAAGATTTTTAAATAAAAAATAAATTTTATTTTTGAAAAAAATAGGCGGAAAGAATAGACATAGGTATGTAAAAAAACTCACCTTATATATATATAGTTGCCAATCCAGTAGGTATTTTTTTTTTAACCTATGTGTAGGTATTTTTTTTTAGCCATTAGATCATCATCTAATGATGATCTAACGGCTATAATGAAATGCATGAAAAGACATGTATCATTAATGCTATTTCTCTCTCCAACTTTTTATAATAAAAAAATGTGCATCAAAAATTTTATTGGCCAAATTGATACCTATGCATAGGTAAAAAAAAAAAAAAATACCTACTGGATTAGTGCCCTATATATATATATATTACATACCTATATATATCACATGAGTAATGTTAGGAATACTAAAAATTTGCTCAAAATAATGTAGCATCCATTTCAAACACATTTAATCTTAATGTAAGACTATACTATTTAAAGTTGTTTTGATTAAAAATAATGTCACATTACTAATGTAACTTTTTGTGCAAATTTTTAGGTCCCTAGCATTACTCTATAGTTGAAATCTAGTTAACATCAAATTAATAGTATAGACGATATCCTATAAAAGAAAATTATTGATAATTATGTATAACTGTTCCCACCTAACGTAATGACCATGTGTCTGAAGTTTATAAAACCCAAAATTAACATGTAAGTCAATACATAAATATTATTTCATATCTTATCAAGGTTGGCTGAAAATCATTAATTGTTCAGGCCCATATGTTGGTCCAACTAATTTTTAATTTCTCTAATGCAACAACGATTAGGGCTAAGGTTGATCAACTATCTCAATGTTGTAACTCAGGCTATGTTTGATAAGAGGGAAAGAAAATATAAGAAAGAATGATAGTGATTTGAAACATGAAAAATAAATTAAGGGTAGCTCAATTGCCCATCTTCTTTTATTCTCTCCCCACTCTCTTCTAATTTTAATTAATTATTGACAAAAATATCCTCTTGTAAATGACATAAATGCCTTTATATAATATTATGTAATAAAACCTTATTTCTTAGCTTACCCTCGAATTTACTTTTATTGTATATTCATATAAAATTATGTCATAAATATAAACAAATCACCTTATATAAATAGAAAAAAATAAGGTAATATGATTCTAATTTTACCAATAATTTTGATGGTAATAAGATAAGTTTTCTTAATTTTAATATTATTCAAGTTTATTTGTTATTATTTTGTGTTTATAAGGATAGAAAATTAGATTATTTTGTGATTTCGATTATGAGTTAAGGTTTTCTTTATTATCTGTTTTATTTATATTGTGTTTATGTTCATGGCAATATGATATTATTTAATTTTCATGATTGGTTACTGAATCCAAATTAGACCTAATAAATTATGTGACAAACATAATTTTATGGGTCAATTAAAAAAATGTGACGTGTCAAAATTACATTGGACAAGAGAGGACTATGACATCAAAACAAGTGTTAATATCTCACTAGAAGATTGCTAAATTAGAAGCAAGAGAACGAGTATCACATATTGACCAATCGGATCATGACACATGTCAACATTGGAGTGGAAGAAACAAGCTTTGCAAACTCATACTTTCTTCTATATAAACTTGAAAAGTGTCGAGACTAAGTGACACCTCATGCTCTTATTAAACTGGACAGAAGTCCAGGTGATCCTGTTGTGATTGGTGACCTCAACGGTACTTTGCTGGACTCAGAATCGTGGACTTCAGGCAGGGAGTATCAAGGCTCATCTTCTTCTTCCCTAGCCTTTCGTGAATGTTGCAGTACCTTGGGCTTAACTGACCTGGGATATCAAGTACCTCAGTTTACTTGGGGACGAAGAAATAGAGGAGTTTTATTTCAACACTCTCGTCTTGACAGAGCTTTTGCCTCAGTGGAATGGAGGAGTATGTTCTCGAAAGCTACAGTTTACGTCCTACCTTATACAGCTTCAGATCACAATCTAATTCAACTTAACACTTTGGGTAAGTACTATTCCCTTTCTTATCCTTTCAAGTTTGAGGCTATATGGGTTCGTGATATTCATAGTCATTGGGTGGTTAAAAGGGTTTAGAATTCTACTTCCCATTCATACCCGCTTACAAGACTATTATACAAATGAAGCAATTAAAAAAGTCCTTCGAAAGTAGAATTAGGCAAAATCTGGGAAAGTACAATAAAAAAATTCTAAGTTTAGAAAAACACTTGATAGCTTGCAACCAGTTTATCCCAATATCTAGAACTTAGCTTTTGAGAAAGAAATTAACCTTAAGCTAGAAATGTAAAGTGGGACAGCCCATATTTGATAAGCCCATGCAAGTTTTGCACTAGGCCTAGGCCCGACCTGCCTAAAATATGGCCTGATCAATATTCTTATTAAGGGGTCTAGCCTAACCCATATTTTATGCGGGCCTAAATAGACTGTACTTAAATAGGTCATGCTTATATGGGCCGAATATAGGCTATAATATAAGCCTAATTTCATTATTGTTCTATGCTTCAAAATATCAAATATGGGCCTAAAACTCATTCATATTCTTTTAAAATTTGAATAAATTTTAATAAACAAAAATAAATATATAAATAACATTAAAAGTATATAAATGAAAGTATTTAATTAAGATTTTTTAAAATTTTAATTAAGAAATATATTTGAAATTATAAACAAAATTAATAAATGCGGGTCTAATGTGGGCCAGGCTAGACCTATAGGCCTATGATTGAGGCCCAGCCAGGCCCATACTTATATGTAACGGGCCAGCCTATGCCCACATAATGTGAGCTTGGGCCGGGCCAGTATCGTACTTTTTTTTTTCCCCCCGAAATATGGGCCGACCCACATTGAAATCTCTACCTTGAGCTAAATGAAATGCTTGCCAGAAAAGAAATAATGTGGAGGCCGAAATCCAGAGTTAAATAGGGGTAGAGGATGATAGGTGCACCCGTTATTATTTCCTCTCCACAATGATCCGAAGACGCCAAAACTTCATTGGCTATGTTAAAGATGATAATGGAAACTGGTTATAAAATAAAGAAGATATTAGAAATGTTATCTGTCAAAAATACCAAAATCTCTTTTCAACTGCTGGATGTGTGTGCTTCTTGGACCTTGAGGGTCTGGTTCAAGATACCTTCTCAACTAATGTCAAGGAATCATTGTCAAAAATCCCATATGAGGAGGTAGGGGTATTCATGACCGGTCTGGACGGTCTAAATCGCCAATCCAGAAACCAATCCGAATGTGCGGTTTGGTCAGTTTACCAATCCGTGCAGTTTGAGTTGGTCGATTCAAACCGGCCAGACTCGCACCTATATTTTTGCGGCCGGTTTAGGCGGTTTTCGCAGTTTGAAAACTTACAAAATTTGAGTTATTATAACATCAACTAAGCTTATATCATAATCATATTTTATCTAAAACTTAAAGTCCAAATATAAAACAAAACCATAATATAGTTGTTTTGGGGTGTGACAAATTTTTATAATTAGTCACTAACTAAAAATATTAAGTCACAGATAATGTGATAATTGTGCAATATGGAGTTAATTAACAAAATATGACGGGACAAAATTACACAAGAAAATTTTGACATCTTGAGACAAGTGTCA
This sequence comes from Trema orientale, assembly GCA_002914845.1. Lineage (NCBI taxonomy): Eukaryota > Viridiplantae > Streptophyta > Magnoliopsida > Rosales > Cannabaceae > Trema > Trema orientale. The sequence goes on from JXTC01000454.1 coordinate 218,023, forward strand.
ATTTCTTATTGGGACATAGTCAAATTCACGCCACATCATCGAGGAAATTGGACCCCAATACCATGCCATGTGTTAAGCAATTATTTGACCCATTTATTACATATGTGTCAAAACCTAAGCTATGGTTATATAGTTTATTGACACCTCAGTGAGCACGTGGCAACCAAGCATGCCACTTCTTTTAATATAGTCGGTTAACGTTTTAGGCTTTGGCATATATAAAGCCTTGTAATGATCAGACAAAGAGGAGGTCAGCTCATTTTAATGCAATACTCATTTCTTCCTTTACCTTTCAACCGTTCTCCCTCTCTCTCTTTCTCTCTCTCTCTTTCTTTCTTTTGTTCTGTTGCTTTTGCTCTTATGCTCAATTATTACCATCACTCCCACTACCATTAATATCCTCCATCACCATTCTTTTAGTTTTGCTGTCTTCAATCCATAGTCAACTTCATCAACTATTGTCATTATTTTCTTTTGTCTCTAGCGAAAACCAAGTCTATTTATTAACTTTCATGTCATATATGCAAGGGCTTTGTCTCTCCTTCTCCGAAAACCCATTTGAAGTTTGGCTCTTTAAACCCATTCTCTCTCTTATTCTTTCTGTACAAGCCGTGGTCACCTTGGTCAATCCTCACCACTATTCTTCCTCGGTCCACGAGCAATTCATAAACTCATCTTCTAGTCATCTTTGCTTGGTCATTTCTTTCACAAACCGAGCACTTGTTTTCTTGTTTTTATCACCATCATCTGTCGTTTGAATTTGCATTTTATCTACATTTGTATAACTTTAGTGTTAGACTTGAATAACAAGTCTTCTTGTACGTATACCCATACACGTGTCCATTCATGCATGTGTTTATATTGTTAAATCCTTAGCATCATTGTCCTAAACTAGTTTCATCTCATTCTCTCGGTAGATAGATTTTGATATTAGCTTCTCACTTCTCAATCCTTTCTGACTTGTGTACTTCAGCGATCTTTGGGTACCGAGCTACTCTCCATCATCTCGTACTTGACCTGTGGCACAAGTTCGAGGTTTTGTGCTCTCTATATTTTTATATATATATGTGTATGTAAATCTCTTATATCTCTACCTTGGCGAGTAATTTGTATTGCTGCTCTAAGTGCAATCAGTTACTACGCTCCCCCGTCCCTGTAAAGTAATCTGTATTGCTGCTTTAAGTGCAATCGATTGCTTTACTCCCCTTTTAATTATTGTACGCATTTATTTAGTGATCTGTGTTGTTTTCCCCTGCAACCGGTCACACTGCTTTATTTAAATTTCAGCACTTTAATTTCAGTTATTTATTATTATTTACGATGATATGGCTGGTCTTACCGCCTCGTAATTCTAACCCCTCTAACTAACTGAAACTGGCATATGGACGGTATCGCCTTCGTCAGTTTCTAACTATTTATTTTTCTGCAATTAATTTCTATTGCTAACTTCTAGTTGACGCTATGGTCGGTTTATTCGCCTCAGTCAACTAGTAATATTTAAATTCCTGTCTATTTATTTATTGCATTATTATATTACTTCTAGTCTTCAGTTGACAACATGGTCGGTTTATTCGCCTCCGTCAACTTTTAATATTATTTTATTTCTGCTGCACACTAAGTGAGTCATCCTTGCAACCGCCAATCTTGTCAAGATACGTAGGAAGAGTTGTTCTTATTGCAACCGCCTATCTTGTTTCGACACGTGAAAGTGTTGTGATGACCCTTTCTGCTGTGCATTCTAATGGTATAATCCAATTATCTTCTGTTTTGTTTTAATTAAGTACAGGTCATACTAATTAATCCAGAGCACAATTCCGACCCCGAACATTAAAAGGCGACTCCGCTGGGGACTAGCCAAAGGGAAACTGACGTTTCTTCGGGATTCCCAAGATCCGCAAGAGCATCTTCACCCGGCAGTATTTCGTTACGCTGCCAATTCCATTTTTCAACATCCGGCGGGGTACCGTTACTCTGTTCCTTTCATTTTTGACATTTGACGGTGTGCCGTTACTCTGTCTGGTATACCGGTACTTTGCTCGTTTATTTTTCTATACTTGACGGTGTACTGTTACTCTGTCCGGTATACCGTTACTTTGTCCATTTCATTTTCGACACTCGACGGTGTGCCGTTACTCTATCCGGTATACCGTTACTCTATCCGTTTCATTTTCGACACCTGACGGTGTACCGTTACTCTCTCCGGTATACCGTTACTCTGCTCGGTTCATCTTTCGACACTCGGCGGTGTGCCGTTACTCTTTCCAGTATACCATTATTCTGTTATCCTCTTGAAACTCCATCAAATTTCTTTTAATTTTTCGTCCCGACATTCTGTCAGATTTCTGTCCCCTCTTTCCAGAAATTTCCTCTAAGAAAAAAAAAAATCTCTCATTTCTTTCTTTTCTTCCTTTCCTCAAAATGGCGGACGACCTAAATCCGGTAATCAATACCGAAGCTCAATCTCTTCTTGCTAAATTAGCAGCCTCACTAGATAGCATGAGGCAAACTTAAGCAGACATGCAATTATCTCATGCTGAAATTCTCCAAAGGATTACCAACATCGAAAAATCTCATGAAGCCGGACCTTCTACTCCAGCTCCCCCTCAGAACAACACTTCTCATGCCTCAAATCAAGACCATGCCAATCCTACTGCCACAACTTTAACTGGTACTGATAATGAAGCTTCCAAAAGTTTTATTACAAAAGAAGAATTACAAGAAATGCTCAAGTCTAAAGCAGAAAAAGCTAGCAAGATTGTTGCTGCGGTGGACTTCCAACCTCCATATCCTGCCAGTATTCTTTCCAAACCATATCCGAAGGATTATACTAATCCTCGATTTAAGAAATTTAATAGGAAGAAAGGAAACGCTAGAAAACATGTTATTGGTTTCCTAGATGATTTGGGAGTCTACGCCAGTGACCATGAATTAAGGCTGAGAGAGTTCTCAAAATCTCTCACCGACCGAGCATATTCTTGGTTCGTCAATTTACCAGCAGGCAGTATTGGTACCTGGGAGGAGTTGGTAACGATATTTGGCACAAAATTCTTCGCAGCAGAACACAAGTTAGGCTTATCCGATCTCTCCAGCACAACACAGAGAGAAAATGAATCACTTACAGCCTATGTAAACAGATTCAAAGAAATAGCTCTTGACTGCAAAGAAATTATCTCAGAAGAAGAATTGATCCGAGTGTGCATCAATGGAATGCAAGCTGAATACAAAGTTCATATTGAAAATCATGTGAGCTCAAACTTTGCCGAACTCATGTTCAGAGTCAGCAACACTGAAGCAACGGTAGCAAAAATGCACAAAGCTATGCCTGATAAAAGAATTACTACTGAAAATTGGAACAGACCTTCTTTCTCCAAGAGAAGGAAAGAGGTTGCTACAGTTGATCAACGGCAACGAGATAGGAGAGATCAACCAATTCCGCCAGAAATACCACTCGCCAAAGACAGAATCAATATTTTGGTACGAGCCTGGATAGAAGACGGTGTTCTGAAATACCCACAGCCCAGGAGACAACCAACACAAGAAGCAATGCAAGATCCCAAATATTGCTTGCTACATAAAAGAGTGCATCATGCCACTTCGGACTGTTATATTGTCCGAAGAGTTTATCATGAAAAAGCTCAACGGAAAGAAATTCTGATTGGGCAACGACAACAAAGGGCTGAAAATAATCCTTTTCCTAATCATGAAAGAGGGCAAGTAAATATATGCACAGTTGTTGATCCAACTGTCGACGATCTGACCAATGAAGAACCATCAAAAGGAGAAGAAATCAATACAATGATAGAAAATCTCATGAAGTCTCGAGCTTTCAAAAATCTGTTTGACACTTTAGAATTTGGAAATGAAGCTCGTCAAGAAGCTACACAAGCAATCTTCAAGATATCTCAACAGTTTAGTCCACAATGCTGCTCCATTAACCATGCTGTTGGTCGAATTGCCAAGAAAGATGAGGATACAATCATATTTTCCAAGAAAGATGCCCAAGTTATGAACTTCAATCATAACAAGCCACTCTACGTAGAAGCTAAAGTAAATAACACTCCTTTCAAACGAGCTTTGGTAGACAATGGCTCGTCAGTCAATCTCATGTCTTGGCAAGTCTTCAAAGCAGCCGGAATTCCAGAAAGCAAACTGATCATGCAAACTACATCACTCGTCACTTTTGCATCAAGTTCTCATACTACAAAAGGGCATGTTAATGTGGATTTGCAAGTTGGACCCATCCAGGCACCAACTAAATTCTTTGTAATTGATATGGACATGTCCTATCATTTACTGCTCGGAAGGCCATGGATTCACCACAATCAAGTGGTACCTTCTACTTTGCATCAGTGTCTAAAAGCGATAAGAGGCAAAAGAGAAATCCTAGTGCCTGCAACGAAAGCTCCGTTTGCCCAACAAAAAGTTTTTTGGGCAGAGGCTACATTCTTTGACGATATTTTTGATGGGCCAAATGAGACAAAGTCACAAGGAGTATCGTTGCACGCAACTGTCGATGCAGTTGGGTCATCCTCAAATAACATGATGGAGATTGATTCAATAGATTTAAAAGAATCTTCTCTTCAGCGAATTACTCTACCAGATGGGAGAATCGTTTATCAATTATGAAATCGTGGCGAGGCCAGCAATGACCTCGTGAGCTTTGAAAAAGTTTGTCTTACACAAAATTCTGAACGAATAGAATCCATTCCACTCGCTCCAGAAAAATTACAAGACGAGCCCAAGAATCCTCAAGATGAGCTCAAGAAGATAAATTTGGCAGAAGATGGTGAAGAAAAGTCAACATTCATTTCTGCCAAATTAGAGCCAAATCTTGAAGTAGCTCTAATCAGATTGCTGAAAGAATATCATGACGTTTTTGCATGGACCTACAAAGACATGCCAGGATTAAGCAGTAAGTTAATCACACACAAGCTTACTGTAAATCCTATTTTCAAACCAATTAAGCAGGCTGCGAGAAATTTCAGCAATCAAATTCAGCTGCAAATCAAGAAGGAGATAGAAAAATTGTTAGAAGCTGGGTTCATAAAACCATGTATACATGCAACGTGGTTGGCAAATATAGTACCAGTGAAAAAGAAAAATGGGCAGATCAGAATTTGTGTAGATTTCAGAGATCTAAACAAAGCATGCCCAAAAGATGATTTTCCACTGCCAAATCTAGACATGCTTGTCGATGCAACTGCCAACCATGAAATGTTTTCATTCATGGATGGATTCAGTGGCTATAATCAAATCAAGATGGATCCAGAAGATGCCAAAAAGACTGCTTTCAGAACTCCACTTGGTAATTTCTTCTACACTGTAATGCCATTTGGATTGAAGAACGCAGGAGCCACTTATCAACGGGCAATGACAGCAATTTTTCACGATATGATTCATGATTATGTGGAAGATTACGTCGATGATTTGGTAGTGAAATCCAAAAGAAAAGAATCACACTTGGATCACTTGAGAAAAGTATCTGAAAGATGCAGAAAATATGATCTCAAGATGAATCCCTTGAAATGCGCTTTCGGAGTCATAGAAGGCAAGTTCTTGGATTCGTGGTCCACAAAGATGGAATCAAGATTGATGAAGATAAAGCAAAGGCAATAATGGAAATCAAGCCACCTCAAGATCTCAAACAATTGAGAGGATTCATTGGAAAGATTTCCTATCTCAGGAGATTTATTCCAGCCCTAGCCAGTATTATCAAGCCTCTTCATCAATTGACCAAAAAAGATACGAAGTACAAATGGGGTCCTGAGCATGATTATGCTTTTGAAGAAATCAAGAAAATTCTCACCAACTCGCAAGTCATGGTTGCCCCATCTCCAGAAAAAGAATTATTAATTTACTTGGCGGCATCTGACGAATCAGTTGGGATACTAATAGCATAAGACTATGAAGGCTTGGAGAAACCGGTTTATTACTTAAGCCGTCTACTCAGAGGTTCGGAGAAAAATTACTCTCTCGCAGACAAGCTTTGTGTTGCACTGATGTATGCAATACAAAAGCTTCGACACTACATGGTCACTCACAGAATTAGAGTAATCATGAATTCTGATCCGATTAAGCTCCTACTACAAAAACCTATCCTAACTGATCGTTATGCCAAGTGGATGCTCATGCTTAGTGAACTTGATATCATTGTCGAAAAGCCAAAGGCTATCAAGAGTCAAGCTCTAGTCGAGTTGCTTAAATACACTAGGCATGATTCGGATGAAATAATGTCTGTAGAAGACAAAGAAGATTGTTGGATACTCTATTTTGATGGTGCCTCCACACGTAATGAAGGAAGTGCTGGAATTGTTCTGTCAAATGATCATAGTGAAATCTTCAAAAAAGTTGTTAAATTAGCTTTTCCTTGCTCCAACAACGAAGCTGAATATGAGGCCTTGGCTATTGGATTAGATCTGGCCAAGGAAATAAAGATTTCAAAATTGAAAATATGTGGGGACTCCAACTTAGTCATCAGACAGCTTAACGGAGACTTTGCTGTCAAGGAGCCGAATTTGGTCAAATACCGAGAAGAAATACAAGAAAAGCTCCATAATTTCAAAAATTATGAACTGGAATATGTCCCCAGATCTCAGAACAAATATGCAGATGCTCTGGCAACTCTAGTACTGAAAATGGGTCATACAAATGAAGATCTTATTCAAATCCCTTTGGAGACCAAGTCAGAGCCAATACACTCATCAATGCAACAATCAAATGGATGGATCCAATCCATTAAAGAAAAGCTGAAAAATCCAGAAGTCAAAGATATCAGAGAAATTAAAGCATTTATGTTAATCAACGATCAAGTTTACAAGAGATTCTCCGATGGAATTTTGGCAAAATGCATTGATGAAGAATTTGGAAAAAAAGTGTTAGACGAAGTCCATTCTAAAATTTGTGGTTTAGATGGACCAATACTAGCTAGAAGAATCCAACGACTTAGATACTTTTGGCCTGAGTTAAGAAAGCAAGCTAATGAGCTACAAAGAAACTGTAAGCAATGCCAGCTTGTGATTGATCCCAAAGAAAGCTTCTTTGTTGAAGAAGAAGACTGGAGAAGAGTTTATATTGATTACATCGTTCATGGCCAACTGCCTGATGACACTTCTTCAGCTATTCTCATCAAACGAAAGGCAGATAGATTCTTTGTTCAGAATAATCTGCTTTTCAGAAAAAGCTTTCAAAGAAAGGTCCTGAGATGCTTAGGACCCAATGAGATAGAAATAGTCCTAAAAGAAGTTCACGCCGGGGACTGTGGTGGCCATATCGGTGGAAGACGTCTGTTTGAGCAGTTGATCACTATTGGATACTATTGGCCGACGATGGAAAATGATGCCATGGAATTTGTCCGAAAATGTGACGCCTGCCAAAAACATGGAAACTTGATACATGTACCCACTGTCGAAATGGGGAGTATCACATCACCATGGCCATTCCACACCTGGTCGATTAATCTCATTGGACCTATCAGTCCTCCTTCAAAAGGAAAGATCTGGATTTTAGCAGCTACAGAAAATTTTACAAAATGGTCTGAGGCTATTTCTCTCAAGAGAGCCACTTCAGAAGCTGCTAGCCTATTTGTACAAGAAAATATCATCTGTCGCTTTGGCGTACCCCGAAGAATATTGTCTGATAATGGGACACCATTTATTGGACAACAGTTTGAATCACTGTTGGAAAGATATCAAATCTTCCATGGAAAATCCACCAGATATTATCCTCAAGGAAATGGAGCCATAGAAGCATTCAACAAAACTTTGGTGGCCATCATCAGAAAAATGATTGAGGAAAAATCGATCCGATGGGACGATTGTCTACCTCTTGCTCTTTGGGCTTACAGAGCTACCAAGCATACTACTACTAAAGAAACTCTATTTTCCTTAGTATATGGAACTGAAACTCTACGGCCTGTGGAGTTAAACATACCGTCTACTAAGATGGCACTCGGTGGAACGGAAAACTCTCGAGAATTTGATCTCGAAATTTTGGAAGATCAAAGAGCACAAGTACAAGATAGGGTTCAAAACTATCAAAGAAAAATTACTCGAGCCTACAACAAATTGGTACGAGCTAGAAATTTCCAAGAATGTGACTTAGTACTCAAGGCAGCCGATCATATTATGAAAGGAATGCATGCTGCTAAGTTCACACCAAATTGGGAAGGACCCTATCAAATTGCTGATATCCAATCTAGTGGGTACTGCACTCTCAAAGACCTGAATACAGGTACACTTTCTGCACCAACCAACTTAAAATTCATCAAGAAATATTTCATATAGTTTTCTAAACACCTCAATATCTAGGAACTATTATAGATGAAATTTTCATCATATGCTAAATGGTTGGTATTCATCTTAGATTGCATTCATAAAAGATCTCTATCTAAGCAATCTATATTTTTTACCGTGATAGTTGTACAAATCCTAAGTAGGGTAAAAACTACACCCAAAAGTATTCTTTGGTACGAGCATTTTGCTGCCAAGATACATTGGAACTGGAGACTGTTAGTATAAACCCGAAAATTGGATATTTCCTGAAAGTATCTTTTGGTTCAAGCCTATGCTGCCAATAATATCAGGAACAACGAATCGAGATTGGACTATACTAAGCCTGAAAGTACCCCTTGGTATGAGCTTATGCTACCGGCAGGTACATTGGAACCAGGATTTGTCAGTATATATCCTAATCGATGCTCTTGTATAACTCAGGTTTAAAATATAAATTGGGCGCACACCCCAATCTATACTGGGCGCACACCCCAGTCTAAACATATAATTGGGCGCACACCTCATTCTAAATATATAATTTGGGCGCACACCCCATTCTAAATATATAATTGGGCGCATACCCCAATTTTAAGAATAATTTGGCTTTTATCATTTCAAAAGTCCAAATAACTGATAATTAATTATCATTTAGTCCAATATTGAAATTTTTATTAATTTCTATATTTTTCTTTGCATTGGACTAATCTCTTATTTTGCATATTCTCACACTGCTTACGTGGCTCGCATGCGAGAAAAATATATGCAAACAAGCACGCTTATGGTGACGAAGCTGCAATATCAAGACTGAAGTTTGTCATCTCTGCAAAAAGTTTCATTAACAAGGAAGAAATCAGAATGGGTCATTCTAGGCAATGTTCAAGCTAAACTCCAAAATTTGTTGCTCACATGCAACGTACTCTTTTTCCTTTCTAGAGATTTTTCCCACTGGGTTTTGCTCTAGTAAGGTTTTAACGAGGCGTTGTTTGGGTTGGGCCAATCCAATAGAAATGTTTTGGCATGACTATCTGGAACCCAACTAGAGCTAGCTATCTGCTACTTGGAGCTTGCCTACAGAACGTGTCACATGTTCTTTTCGGATTTGAAGAAAATTATATTATCTTACTGGTGGGTGCCAACCTAGTTGGGATGTGACTGTAAGGTAATGGTGCTTCGTCTTCTCCAAAAGAAGAAATTCTCCCTCTATGAATGCGGAATTTTCAAGGCACATTTGAAGACCATATTCATTCACATTAGTGAGCTCTAGCGAATGGTCACATTCACTATAGCTCAGGGGACTTAATGTTTTGGGGTGTGACAAATTTTTATAATTAGTCACTAACTAAAAATATTAAGTCACACATAATGTGATAATTGTGCAATATGGAGTTAATTAATAAAATATGACGGGACAAAATTACACAAGAAAATTTTGACATCTTGAGACAAGTGTCAAT
>JXTC01000454.1:242058-255241 GCA_002914845.1 Trema orientale
TTTATTTCAATCTCCACTGGAAGCAGCTAGTCCATGGTAGATAATATTTTTGCCATGGTTCATATGTTTTCATACATGGTATATAAGTTTATATACCAAACATAAAAACAATAAGTCATTACTTATTCCTTGAAAACCTGCTATAATAAAAAGAAAATAGTTTCAAACTGTAAAAACCATGAGTCATATCTCTCGTAACCTTAAAGTAAAGGAATCCTTTAGAAACACGTAGTCACAAGTGATTTCATTGATAACATATATATATACATAGCTATGCTCATAATAGCAAACTGTACTCAAGTTGTCATAATTCATACAAATATTCTTATGATGATAATGTAATTACTAAACACAATATATATAATTTAAGAGACAGTCTTTTTCTTGGTCTTAGAGGCACGTGCCTTTTTTTTGGGCATGACTACTTTGACCCTTTTTGCCTCCACGTTTTCTTCTTCCTCCTGGGTATTTCTTTTCAAAATCCTTTTGGCTGTGGCTTTGGTTCTTTTATGTTTTGAGGCGATGTCATCCTGTTCTTCTTCGATATGGGCTTCAATCGTGCTTGCTTCTTTTCCCTATAAAAGTAGATTTAGAGGTGAGTTAGATATAGTAGGAACTAGAAACAAGTAAAAAGCTGTTTGTAGTAGTAGAATTTACATCACATTCCAATTTTATTGACCAAAATATTTATGTTATATACCATGAAGTGAATAATATATATCTTAGATAGAAATTCAAATTATCTAAAGTACCTTATTTGTCTTGCTTTTCTCTAGTTCTTCCCTGCTTCTTTTCTCTCCCAATTTTAATTGTCTTGGGGATCTTCTTTGTATATTAACCTTTTTTTGTTCTAGTTTCTACAACATGAAATAAGATTCTTGAGAGAAAATAGAAAAAAATTCATTTATATACCAAGAATGGACATTCATGTACCATACCTAAAAAGTTATCTACCAACAATGGAGATTAGTTTTTTTACATTTTGGTCTATTTATATAGTACGAACGAAAATTTATATGCCACGCCTAAAAAGTTATCTACTAATAAGGGAGATTAGTTTTTAACTTTTGGTTCTTGCTTCTGCTTTTCTTCTGTAATATCTGACATAGTTGCAGCAGCCTCAGCATTTTTCTGCATAGCTCCAGAATCCTTTATTAGGAAAAAAAAAAACTAAATGTTTACATACTATTTTTATCTACCAGAGCGATTGAATTTATATACCATGTATAAAATATTATGACGACGAGGGAAAGTGCCTGAGAAAATATCGGATGAGAAGGAAAATAAGCGAGAGAATGTTCAATGCGGTCGAGACTCTGTTTCTAGGTGGTTTTGGGGTATTTTGGGTACAGTATTTCAACGGACTAATGGGCTGGACATTTCCCTATTAAGTTTTGAGCCTGGACATATAATGAGTTTTAGGCCATAATTTAGACAGATTGCTATATGGCCCAATAAAATAATGGATCCTTTTCTCAAACCAACTCACTCTAAGGGTTAAATAAAGCCATTATCCTTTCTTAGAATTAGCGGTTATTTAGGTTTTGATAGTACATATTTTCACTTAATGTGTAACATCGTTTAATTTTAAAGGTTAATACTATTTTTGACTTTGGTATATTTATCTCAAGATTGCAAAAATAGTCTCAATAATTTGCCCCAAAATGGAAAAGGTAGTCTCACGACTTAGTCCCAAAACTAACTTAGTAACCAAGGACTTCTAGAGCAAAGTAAGACTAGTTTTGCCTTTTTTGGTGCAAAATGTATCAAATTCAATTATATTTGGGCAAAGTATAATTTTTAGCTAAACTCAAGGGATTATAATGGGTAATATCTCCTTTCTTTAACCCTAAGTTTCACTTTTTTTCCCTCTTAAAAGGAGAAAGAAATAAGTTTCTTTAGCCTAATATTTCCGTTCAGTCATTCAGATTACCGCTGGAGAAGTGACTGCTCAAAGTGAGTAAATGGAGTTCTCTAATGCTCATTGAACATCTTTCCGGACATTAGTTCAAGACACCAAGCACATTTAATTCGTTGTTTCGGCGTGCTGAGATCAAATTTAACGATGTGAGTAATGAAGAAAAAAGTCAACTTTCCAGTCCAAGCGTAATCTGGTCTAATCGAGTTATGTAATCTGGGACTCGCAGCATCAAATAGCTAACTAAAGCTAGTTGTCTTGAGGTAGAGAATTCAATTACCTAACTTTTATACCATTTTGAATAAATTAGATTCTTCATTCTCAAAACTTTTATACCTAATTTTTATACTATTCATCATTCTCCTTCTCATACTCTATCATTGATTCTCATATTCTATAATATTCTAGTACTACTCATTCTTATACTGTACTATTCAATTTTCTAAATTCTAAACCCTGAATTCCCACCATAATCTAGAAAGAAGATCAAATTTATGCTTTCCTTAATTTGCTTCTCACAGTATATCCTCAACTATTCTGAGTTGTATATATACATGAGGATTTAGGGTGAGTCATCGAAACTTATAATGGTTTCCTATATTTTATCTTTCGCCTTATAGCACATATAATCTTTGATGAGCATATTTCAAGTTATGTAATATTATTGGGAGAGTGGTGTTTTTGAAAGACCTTTTTGAGGTACAAAAGAAAGAAAAAAAAAATACAATGCATTTGTGAAATTAAAAAAGAAAAAAATGCAATAATAAAAATCATAAGTCGTATTGTATTTCAAAAAAAAAAAAGAAGAAAAAAAAAGAAAAAAAGAAAAATGGAGTGGAGAAGAAAGTGGAAGACAAGTTTGGGAGTTGTATCAATGAAGTGTTTGAGTTGATTTCTATAAAGATCCGAGAATAAGTTATGTGTTTAGGGTGATTTGAGTCATAAAAATGACTATTACCCTACTGTTATCTTAACCATATATATGTTACAAGCTTAAATAAAGTTTTAATGATCTTTGGTACAGTGTTGGTTTATATTTGTGGAGAGTTGTATGATAAATACTAATGAAATTTATTTATCGTTTAGAGATCGTACATATGTTACTTGATTATATAAACTTATCCGAGTTGTAAATAATTAAATGTAATTATTCACACTCACACATACACACACACTCTCAAAAATTTTAAGTCAGGTTAGATTAGCGTTTGAATTGAAATTCTAGACTATTTACAATATTTAGAGTTTTTATGTGAGCGTTATACTATGTAAAATCTTTAAGGCAAACTTTGAGAATTGAACTGATTCATGTTTAGGTATTTAGATTTTTCTTTTAGGCTTTTCTTTTCTTTTGCTCGGGACTAGCGAAATTTAAGTTTGGGGATGTGACATCTCTATGAAAATAGAGCTATTTGTGTTGTTTTACTTATTAATTTTGTGTATTTTTATTAATTTTAGCTTAATTTTTAAATAACGTAAGGTATTTTATTTTTAATTTACTTTACATATTTAGACTTAATTTTATTGAATTTTAGTTTATTTTAAATATTTTATTGAATTTCAGTTTATTTTAAATTTAATGTTAGGATAGTATTTTATTTATCTATTTATTTTTGAATTTTAGTATTTAGATTATTTATTTTGAATTTAAATATGGTTTCGTTTTATTTTTATTTAATTTTAATTTTATTTTAAATTAGATTAAATATAAAAAAGGAAAAAGAAATCGGAAAAATGGAGAACGGATGTGCGAGTGGAAAAAATGGAAGCAAGGCGCGATCTAGACCATTGGATGAAGCGAAGGAGTCGATTATTAAAAATAATAAAAATTCTTTCATTCTCCCAATTCCTTTCTTCATTTATCAACTTTGGGTATTGATAAGGTTGAAAATTTTTAATTTCGAAGATAAGGTAAAAAAAATTAAATTAAAATTGACCCAGTAAAGGAAAACCAAAAATTTGTAAGATTACCCAATTTATGATTTTTATTTGAATATTATAATCTTTTAAAACAAAAATTGAAAAACTTTTCTAAGTAGGCTAAGAAAATCGGCTATGGTCCGTACGAATCTTGAGCATGTTACTTGTAATCTGCATTTTAATTGTAATCGAAAAAAAAAAAGTAATAGAGAGAAAAAAGCAGACAAAAAGGAAAAAAAAAACATGAAATTACTTAGGGGATGTCTTTTTTCTAACAATAAACATTTTAGTCTGAATAGAGAATATCTCGTTTGCAATGCAAAAACTAGAAAATTTTGGACTTATATGGATAACCTTTAACATTCTCTTCTATGTTTAAATAAACAAAATATTTGCAAATATTTTGGAAAAATATGCTTGGTCAAATTGTTTCTGGTATCAATTTTACTAATTGATGAGGTAATTAAGGTAATTGGTCAAGTTACTTGAGATAATCGGACTAATTAACTCTTGGTTATCTCAAGTGACTTAATCAATTATCTCCATTATCTTTAGAAAATACAACATTTTTAAAAATAATATTTTTATAAAAATATGTAAAAATTGTATTTTTATAAATAAATCAGAATTTGTCAAAACTTCTAACCATATTGGGATTTTTCAATTTTTTAGATATGGGCGTGAATTTTTGTAATAATGATCTATGCATAAAATGGACAACTATGAAGAAATACTCCATTAATACTCTAACGAGGACAAATACTCGTCATTGAGGGGAAAAAAACCCTCAATATGGATTTAAAAAAGGCCTCATCATAGAGGATAAAAACGCCTCATTATAGAGGGACTAAATAGCTTCACCATGGGAAGCGACTGAAAAATAAAACTTAAAAAAAAAAATGAACAAAAGCATTTCTGGACAATTATCATTGTTATTGTTCTTCATCATTAATTATTTTTATTATTACTATAATTATTATTGTTATTGTTATTTTTGAATAGAGATGATCTTCATCTGTCTATCTATATTATGACTTTAGTGTTTTCAGGTATCCATTCTATAAAAACAAATAGTTAGTTGAAATAATAAAAACAAATCCTGCCAACTTATTCACAAGTCTGTCTAGCATAGAGCCGCCAATTTGGGCCGGGCCAACTGGTCCGTAGCCAGGTACAGTGGCCTGCAGGCTAGCCCAACTCGTTCATTTAGGGGCCCAGATTAGGCCTGAGATTTCGGTCTGGCCTAACCCTGTTTTTTTTTTTTTTCTTTTTAGCCAGACCAATTCTAGTCCTTATTGTTTTTTTCCCCTTTTTTTTGGCCTAGATTTTAACAAATTTCCAATGGGCACCGTTGGACCTTTTTTTTTATAAACACTTTTTTTTTTTTTGCTTTAAACTAATTTTGTTTTTTAAAAATTCTTATACTATAAATACCCTACCCTCCTACTCTTTTTTCATACTTACAACTTTTAAATACTCTAATTCTCTTATCCTCTCATTTTTTCTCTCTAATTATATTCTCAATTTTATTTTTTTTCTCTCTTATCTAATTACTATTTACTAATTATAATAATTAATAATTATATTTTATAGTCTCAACAACTCATAAAGCTCAATTCAAGGTACGATTCAATTTATCACACTTATTTTTTTAATTTCATTAATTTGTAGTATATTTAGTTGTTTACTAGTATAATAGTTAGTAGCTCGTAGAAATTTTTCTACAATACTATATTAATAATTTTAATTAATTTGTAATTATTTATAATTAAGATAGTAGTTCATTAGTTTATAATTTGTACAAAGTTTATTAGAATATTATAAATTTAATTTTAATTAATTTATAATTTGTAGTTGGTTGTTTATAATTAAGTTAGTATAAAGTTTAGTATTATATGTTCAAATTAATCAATTTAGTAATATATTTATTATAATTCTAAATTACCAATTCAAAATATTTTAAGTAACATATTAATAATATGTTTAAATATAGCCATATAGGATATGGATAAGTCAAAAAATATCCCTATTAATTTGGAAATGCATGACGACTAAATTCGCATAGCTGAAGAGGATGACCAAGTCCTTGAAATGCAAACTAATCCAAATGCTAGTGGAAGTTATTCACAATTTCAAGATAATTGTTCGTCGAACACAAGCACGAACTCCAAATTTATAATGACAACTTCTAATTTGTGGGACCATTTCGATATTAAATGAAGAATTAACCGAAAATTTCAATTATTTGTCCATGAATGATGATGATCAGTCATAAACTCATAATTAATGATATACTAGTTTTTTCAAGTAATAGTTTGATATCTAATCAATAATTATCAATAAAATTAAATTCAAAATTTCAAAATTATTTGTTTCTTTATTTTTTTAAACATTTTTATTATAATTCTAAATAATTTTCTTTATAGTTTTGTTTTTAAATATTTTTTAATCAACCATTCAATTTCAACTTATATGATACATCTTATTTAATTATTATTAATTTTTTAATAATAGAAAAAAAACATAACATATTTAGTCTATGTTATCTACTTTTTTAAATAAAAATTCAATTAAAAAGTTTAAACTTAACATATTAAAAAAAGTTGTAAAAAATAATCTAATAGTAGCAATAGAGATGTCAAATGGGCTGGGCCGCCCATCTGGCACGAGGGTACGGCACGTGAAAATCTGTGCCGAGCACGGCACGGCACGAGGTGATTTTGGGCCGTGCTAAGCACAACACGAGGTATTGGGCGGTGCCGGGCTCTAATTTTTGGGCACTATAGGCTGGCACGACACGATACGACCTTGGGCATGAGCACGACACAAGCACAGCACGACCCAAAAAGTACGAAAAACACGACTCAAAGTAGTTTAAAAAATATTTTTTTTTACTTTAACAATCTTAAAGACTTAAATGACAAATTCTTTTTTATCTACTTAAATGACCAATTTTACATATTAAAAAAATTAATACTAATAAATACTAGTTGAAAAGACTAAGTGCTGAATAAAAGTTGATTCTGAATCTCACACTGAAATGGCTAAATCAATATTAAAAGTTTTGAAGATTTGTTTTCTTATAGAATATATGCTAATTCACATAATTTGAACAAAAAAAACCACTCTTTACCAAATAAATTTTTGAGAATATGCAAATAATAATAGTTTGGGTATGTATCAACCTAATTAGGATATATTCAAATTATTTTGAAGAAAAAAATAATATTTCCACTCAAGAACTTTGTTATATTATTTATATTTGAAAATATTTTATGTCTTTTTTATTTTTGCTTATAAATAAACTCACTTTGCTTATATTTGAACTTTGTTATATTATTCACGAGCACGACACGACACGAGTACGAGCACGGCACGAGCACGGTACGAGCACAAGCACGACATGAGCACGAGCACGACACGAGCACGGCACGAGATGTGCCTGTGCTTGTGGGCCATGCCGGGCCTAGAGTTTTGAAACTTGGGCTAGCACGAGCACGGCATGATATATTATTGGGCTGTGCTAAGCACGACACGAAGTACGAGCGGTCCTATAAATCACGGGACATGCCAGCACGGCACGACCTATTTGACATCTCTAAGTAACAACAAAAAAAGAAAGGGACCGAGAATGGGCCAGCCTAGGCCGACCTATTTTGGCCTGCTCCGGGCCTACCCGCCAAAAGGCCTAGTGGGCCAACAGGCCTAGTCCAGGCCGTATTTTCTTTTTTGCGGACTGGGCCTTTTTGGACGGGTCGATCCGGCACGTCTATTTTGCCACCTGTATAGTCCAGTATCAACTATATAGGAATTTTCATGATAATCTTCAAGAGCAATAAAAAAAATATAATAAAGCGATAAATGAGAATATAAATAATACTAACGACTAATTACTGCAAACACTAAAATTAATGAATAATCATCTAATTTGACACCATGCTAACCCAAATTCACCCTTTTTTTCGCTTGTTGTTGGTTAATGCGGATCATTATTCAGAAAACTATTACTTTTTTAGAGAGGAAAAAAATTATAATAAAGAACAACATTTTGTGCAAGGAAAAGAGATTGTAGATAATAAAGAGAATCTTTTATTAGGCTTGAAAAGAATAATAGAACATCTAAAACCATAACATTGCATAAAGAAATAGGTAATCTAAATATATTCTTAATTTAAGGAATAAGGAGCTCACTTAAGTTATCAGGTATGTAGC
Source organism: Trema orientale (assembly GCA_002914845.1). Classification (NCBI taxonomy): domain Eukaryota; kingdom Viridiplantae; phylum Streptophyta; class Magnoliopsida; order Rosales; family Cannabaceae; genus Trema; species Trema orientale. The sequence goes on from JXTC01000454.1 coordinate 250,109, forward strand.
TCAGCAAAGGGTGGTGACGATTACACCATGTAGGGTCAACAAGTGGTAAGGGAGTGGGTTTTGGAAATGAAGAAAATGAATAGTAATCTTTAGATCCCAGACGCACAATATAATAAATTTGAAAATCCTTCTCTTCGTAAGATTCTGGAACGGCAAGCATGGCATCATAGAGACACTCGTCTGAGGCTTGGATACTCAGAGTATACGCGTGATCCTTTAGTCCAGGTACCCCAAAGGCGGAAATAACTTTTTTAAAAGTGAGGTTCGTTCCCTAAGAACAATAAATTAATTGTGAATCAGCATATATATATAAATTTAAAAAAAATAAGAAAGAAAAATATATGATAGCAAATATATATATATATTCTATTAAGAAAAATGCAAATATAATACACGATACCTCTCTTTGGTTGAAAAGATAAATTACAAGTGTTGATAGATTTTTTATTATTAACATCTGCGCGTGAGCATCTGAATAAGTTATTGCACCTTCACGCTCTTCATTATGAAAACACTGATACATAAAAAAGAAAAAAAATAAAAATAAGAATAGGAAACAAGAATAAGAACACCAATAGAAAAAAAATAAAAAATGAAAAAATACCTGATTTGGTTGGACCAAGCTTGAATTATTTTGTGTTTTCTCAGCTTGATCACCAAAAAGAAAAGAAAGTAAGTGACAAAGAATGGCATACAATTCCGAATTGTAATAATAATACCTGAGAAAAGAAAAAAAAAAAACCTGCAATATCAGAATTGAAGAGAGTGTGATTTTTGCGAAGTAGAGTGTGATTTTGGCTCATCTGCTGCCGTCGCTGGTGATCAATATATATAATAAACAAATTAAAATATTTCATAAATCAAAACCGAGTAGCAATTATGATCACCTAATAATAATAAAAGTAGAAAAAGTAAACAAATTAATACCTCAATAGCTTCGACCTCCATGTTAAATTTTTTTGTATCATGAAAAGAAAAAAAAATCGTCACAAACAAGAGGAATTAGGCCCAAAAAAAAAAGAAAAAGAAAGCACTAACCTAAACAAATCACCATCACTATAATATGTGCAAATAAGGATCTCACCCTGTCATTCAGAAAATGTTGGGCATATTTTCACCTCTCAAATATCAGTTATTCTAAACTTAATTTATGTATTTATTTTTTTACTAAGGTTATTCGTTCCTGATAATGATATTATATGTAGTATATCTTATTGGCCATCACAATCTCTCACAATGACAAGATTCGATGTTTTATCTCAACTCATCTTTTTGTGGCCTAAGTTAAGGCTACGTGATGAAAATATTCGATTACTAATACTAAAAAAAAAAGATGTTTTTGTTTAATGGAAAAATGAATCAGAAAATTTTTATCTGCTAAGAAAATTTTACTGTCCAATTAGATGCTTTTGGGTTATAAAGCTTTCCCATTATGATAGTATAAGGCGAAGAGTTTTGAATGGTGTGACCATGTTTTACATGTATTTGGAGTCAATCAAATAACATGGCACTAGTCTAAGCTTCTAGTTCTAACCTTATAATGGAAACTGCAATTTTGTAGCTTAATTTATCAAATATTTGTTTTAGGCATTTCTTACATATCGTGATATAGTCTCTGAATAAAATATCTATCTTTATTAGTGCATGAGTCCATAATTGTTTCTTTTTGGCTTTTGAATATGTTGCACAGCATTTTTCTTCCCCCAAAAAAGAGCATAGCATTATTTAAAGCAAAAGAACCAAAAAAAAAAAAAACTGATGTAATATTTTATGATCTATTAACACAATTGATAGATATATGCAATACATGAATTGAATAGATAGCTAGATAGATATAGTTACCTTCATCATGAGTAGTCAGAGACGAAGACGAAGACGAAGCCGAAGCCGAAGCTGAAGCCAAATGTGTAAAGCTCCTTGTTAGGGTTAGAAATAGGGATCGAGGGACAAATATCTTTGTTCGGAATGCATTGTTTGCGAGAGAAGCAAACATCGTCATCTTCATGAGAGAGAGAGAAGCCTAATAATAAAGAAAAAACGAGAAGAAGTTGAAAGGATAGTGTTTTTAGTTTTTTTTTTTTTTTGGTTATTAATTATAGTTCACCGGAGAGAGACCGAGCAAGAGGTGTATAATGGAGATGATGAAAGACGCTATGGGAGATGATAAGAGAGAGAGAAAGAGAGATGAGTGTTTTTGTAGATTAAAATCTGGCTAGATGAAAGGGCTTTAAGTTATACGTACGTCACCCAACAAAAAGGTCAGAGCCAGCTCAAGGGGTAGGCAGTTAAGGCAATTTGCTTAAGGCGAGCCAAGACCATTATTATAAGAATAATGCTATAGGGCACCAGTGGTGACCAACACCACAGTGATGTGTCAATCTGTCACTGGCTAATCATAATTATAATTTAAGTGGGGCCCATGTGGGACCCAGTTTATTAATTAAATCATCCAGTGACAAACAGACATGTCACTGTGGTGCTGGGCACCACTGGTGCCCCATAGCATTGCTCTTATTATAAAGGCCTAATTTTGATTATATTTTAATTCAAATATGGAGATAATATCTCCAATTTTTTTGCCTATCTTTATTATACGTGTAAAACAAATACTTACCAAAATTAATATCACATTAATATCTAATTAATTGGATTTTTAAAAGAAAAATCTTGTCCCACATTCCCACATAAAAACCTTCAATCAAAGAGTGTGAAAGCAAGCAAAAAATTTTCCAGGTTATTCTTCATAATACCAGGTTCCATTGTCCTTATTTAGTTATTTTCTTCTATATTTTGAAATTTATCTTGCAATTTTATTTACATTTTATTTTCCTTCATATGATTACACGAGCCGGCTCTAAAAAAAGTAATAAAAAAATTATACGTATTATTTCCTTTATTTTATTTTGCTTTTTTTGCTGTAAAAATGTTTTATTTTTATTTGGGTTAAAAGGGAAATCCGGATAATTCAAAGGGATTTTAAGTTATAAGTACGTATTTAAGTAATAATTTAGGGTAAACATACCATTACCCGTTTTCTTTCATCTATAGATAGAGAAAAAATTATTTTACTAAATATAAATACAAATGTAAAAATAATTACTCAAATCTTCATATATTGAATTTTCAGATATTTAAATCTTCCCTTTAAGATTAGGATTTTATGTATTTTAATGAAATGAATTATTATAAGAAAACAATAATAATAAAAAGGAATTTTATGTATTTTAATTATTAATCAATAAGCCGCTACTCGTTAATGCATGTAATGTATTAAATGAACTTTTTATTCTTACAGACTTACAGTAAGTGGAACTAATTAATATAATTCTAATTTCTTAACATGAGAATCTCTATAATATTTTTCATAGACCTTGAGAGAAGCTCTATAATTTGTATAGACATGATATAGATAATCAAAGAATATAAATCCTAAACAAACAAACGAAAAACAAAGTAAAATAAACTACATTGATGATGAAGAACGTATATACATGATGAACTCGGCCTGATGATTCTCATCTTGATTTCTGAATTGTTCTCCTCTCTCTCAACTTTCTAACTCTCAAATCCCTTCTCGCGATCTTCTCTCTTCTCTCTCAACTCCCTTCTTTGAACTTCTCCCTTAATTTTCAAATGCTACGTACGTAATTAGTAGATTGATAGATGCTTTAATTTATAAGAACAAATCAGACCACCATCAAGTGTAATAAATCGGAAAATGTAGTAGTGTAATAAATCGGGAAATGTAGTTGCTTTTAGATAAGACATTATTATTAAAAACGTAGTTTCCTTTTTCATCTCTTTCCAGTGTTCTTTATTAATTTCTAACGTCCTTTTTTTTTTCTACGTTGCTAAAATATCCCAGGCAGTAAGACAGACATGCAGTTGGGTGATGGTGTCTATGTAAGGACATGGAAAATGTGCTTTTTGAAAGAGGACCAGTTCTTTGAAGGAAATGTACTGTCATTGTTTAATTCAAAAGTATTATTCCAAAGGACTGAAAGGGCCAAGCGCAATTTTTGTCAGTGTGGAAATGTATAGTTTTGTAAAGAAAAAGATATATATATATATATAAACAGAGGATTGGAATATATTATGAGATTATGTAGTAGAATTGTGCTCCACTTATGAATCTTCATATTAAGGTTGACATAGGTGAATCCTCATATTAAGGTTGACATATATTGAGTTGTGTGTATCAATTAATTAAGTTAGAATTATTTCTTGTCAATCATAAATCGAACTAACAAAAACCTTTGGAGTTGGAGTGATCTGTTCTTGAGGCTGATTTGGCCACATTCCAGTTCTGTTGATCTTTCAGCTAAGGCTTAGCTAGAAGCTCAACTAAGTCAAAACTTGGAAAATAAGTAATACAGTTGTGACTTCATATATGGAAGAAAACAGTTAATAGATTAATATGTTTACCCTAAGTTATTTTGGTGATTCCAAAGCTTGAAAATACGTTCCCCAATATAATTAATTTGATTTTAATGAAATTTGCCAAAAACAATTACATGGGAAAGATCAGATAGCCGTTTAAATTAAGAACTTAAAGAATGTAGCTAGTCTTCCTTTTTAAGAGTTCCCTTTTTCCTTTTTTTTTTTTTGTCATTTTTTCTTCTGTATAATTAGATTGCCCTAAATAATTTCGCAAAATTAATAGCCAACAGTTGAAATATTCAAATTTGGAGGAGGTAATATTGCGAGCATATATCTGCTTAAATGTTAAAGGAAATGTCTTATTTCCCGAAATTAAAGGGGGAAAAAAAACAAAATATCTTATTCTGAATCCTTTAATCCTAATTTTAAAGGATACATATTGCCAATAACCACTCCAAAATCAAAGTCTACTCTCCCATAGCAAGCGTATTCTCCATATTATCCTTATACACCCGTCTCTCTCTCTCTCTCTCTCTCTAGTGAAGATTCCCTTGCAAACTATGCATTCCGATCAAAGATATTATTGTCCCTCGATCTCTAATGAATCTAACCCTCAAAATGAGCTTTACACCGTGGCTTCAGCTTGGACTTTGACTACCCATGATGAAGTTAACTAAATCTATCTATCTATTCAATTCATGTATACATATATCTATCAGTTGTGTTAATAGATCATACAATATTATATCAATT
>JXTC01000455.1:33428-93070 GCA_002914845.1 Trema orientale
GAGGAGAAGAAAAAATTAAAATAGTTGAGTTGTATTGATTCTCATAATTAATAATATAAGATAAAATCCCACGCCAGTAAATATCTATCAATCCAACATGAAAAATAAATAAGATTTTATAACATAATAACATGAAGATCAAACCTAATAGAGCATCAAGCATTTTTTTTTTCCCCACAAGAAAAAGTATAGCACCAAACAGTGAACGGTGAAATGTGAAAGTACACTTTGTTCACAGAAACAATAGTGCTGATAGTTAGGGTCGAAGTCGGGAATATAATCTAGAGAGACAAAAATCAATTCAATTATGCTTTAATTTTAGGAAGTGTTTAACTCAAAATTTGAGAGCATACTTAAAATTTTACAAATTCAAGTGAAGACTAGATTTAAAAGAGATAAAGATTAATTTTGGAAAAAAATTTACATACTATTCACACAAAAAAAAAAAAAATCGGTGGAGAATAATTGCTCCTTTGGCCCCGTGTGGCTCCACCCCTATTGACAGTTTGGTAGAATGTAATCCCGTTCGAGGTTCAATCCTGTTACATGATTTAGCTAGTATGGAACACATTTGTCCAATGCCATAATAGAAAAAAAAAGTTGGTTAAATCGTATAACAGAATCGGTCCCAAAAGGAGACCACATGCTGAAAATAAAATTTGCCAAACATATTTCCTAATTTTTACAATTTTAAAAGGGGATGGCTACGGTAGGGACGCCCCTACGTAGGGTCATGCCTTAATTATCGTTGGATGGGAATCTGTGAGGAATAACGGGAATCTGTGGAGAATCTATTTATATACAGATTTTCATCCAACGGTGAATAGACAAGGCCCTACGTAGGGGCGCCCCTATAGACGCGCCCATTTTAAAATTTTGAGAATCCAAACAAAGTTTTCACTTTCACTTTTCTGTCTAACAAACAAAAAGGGGAGCGAATTCAAGCAAAGCTCTTTAACTTCTTTTTGACAATGATAGTGCTCATACGAGCCAAAGATTTGTTCCATCCTACTTTTTCTTGGACATATTAAAAGACGTTTCACTAGCCCAGCCCAAATATATGAACTAGTCTAAACCCAGACACAGTTTACTTTGAACCAAAACTAAACTACGTACTAAATATACCGTCTGCCTGCCTGTTAGGGTTTCAGCATTCTCAAAACCCCCTAATATATGGGCACCCCGAAGAACACAGTCGAGAAGAAGAAGAAGAAGAAGAACCAAACCCCAGAAAGCCAATTCCAATTCGATCTCAATCTCTGCTCCAAGAACAAGGACTTACACGGCGCGATTGCGCTCTACCAGTCCGCCATTACGAATAACACGCGCCTCAATCAGCACCACCTCAATGCCCTCCTCTACCTCTGCTCCAACTCCGTCGCCGATCCATCTCTCAGGGATTTAGCCTTGCAGAATGGGTTCCTCGTATTCGATCGGATGTCGTCGATGGCCATCGCCCCCAACGAGGCCACGATCACGGCCGTCGCCCGACTCGCCGCCGCGAGAGGCGACGGCGATTACGCGTTTGGGTTAGTCAAGGGCATGGGGAAGTACAACGCGGTGCCGAGGTTGCGGACGTATGATCCGGCATTGTACTGCTTCTGCGAGAAGCTGGAGGCCGAGAAGGCGTATGAGGTGGAGGAGCACATGGGCTCCGCTGGGGTCGGTCCGGAGGAGCCGGAGCTTGCTGCGTTGCTTAAGGTCAGCGCAGAGACGAAGAGGGAAGATAGGGTTTATCTGTACTTGCATAAGCTGAGAAGCTCGGTGAGGTCGGTGGGCGAATCGACCGCGAAGATTATCAGGGGCTGGTTTTGTGGGGAGAAGGCTTCTGAGGTTGGGGAGGTGAATTGGGATGCGGGGAGAATCGGAGATGCGGTTTCGAGGAATGGAGGAGGGTGGCACGGGCGGGGTTGGATTGGGAAAGGGGATTGGGTTGTGAGTGAAACGAGAATTGCTTCAAGTGGGCGGTGTGGTTCTTGTGGGGAGCGCTTGTTTTGTGTTGACATTGATGATGAGGAGACGGAGAGGTTCGCGCAGTCGGTGGCTTCCCTGGCCATGGAAAGGGAGGTTAAGTCGAATTTCAGGGAGTTTCAGGTAAGCAAAGTTGCCTGACTTGTTCAGTTTAATATGCTCTTTTGAGTTTTCAGTTAAAATTGAATTGCATATTCTGGATTCTTAAGAATAGAGTTCGGAAATTCTAGTTGAAATGAGTAAAGTTGTTAAATTTGATGCTTCTTTCAATTCTTAGTAACGCAATTTATAGGTGTGCCAATATTTTTATAAAGTAAATGAGTTTGGAAGGTTATTAATTATTGTTATTTTGTTTAGTCTTTTTCTTTCCTTCTTTTTAGTATCACCATTATCTTTTGCTGTATTATGTTTCATCACTTGTTGAAGGATTGGCTAGAGAAACATGGTGATTATGAAGCTATTGTGGATGGAGCAAATATTGGCCTCTACCAGCAAAATTTTGCAGATGGTGGTTTCAGTGTTTCTCAGGTTTGTAAAACTATCTTTTCGGGTCATTTATGTTCTTATGTCTCAAGTTTAATTGTTTTTATTTTTCTGCCCCTCTAGTAACATTAACTTAGCATGACTCATTTTGCTTATATTTTACTATAGAGCAGCTTGATGCTGTTGTGAGAGAATTGTATAATAGAAGTGGAAATAAATGGCCGCTTGTTGTCTTGCACAATAAACGTTCTCGTGCAATTTTGGAAAATGCTTCTCATAGAAAACTTGTGAATGAGTGGGTGGACAATGGTGTTCTTTATACGACACCAAATGGTTCCAATGATGATTGGTAAGAACCTGCTTACAGTGCTTGGTTAAGCTTTTTAATGATTCGTTCATTTGTTGTCTTGAAACATTATTTGTCATGATACAATACTTACGTTTTTAATCGTATAATACTTATCTTTTGCCATGTTGATGGCTTTTTCTCCCTTGTTCACTGACTTCTGTTTTTCCTTTTTTTATGCTTTGCATATCCACATTATCTTACTTGTCATTCAGGTATTGGCTTTATGCCACTGTAAAACTCAAGTGCTTGCTTGTGACTAATGATGAGATGCGAGATCATATTTTTGAGCTCCTAGGAAGCAGTTTCTTCCTCAAGTGGAAAGAGAGACATCAAGTATGTGCTACTTTACTGCTCTCTTTCTTTTTGTGTGTGTGTGTGTGTGTGTGTTGACATGTTTGATTGCTACTAGTACCTCTGCATAGTGAAAGGTGGAGATGCAGCCTTCAAAAATATATTTGCTCCAGTATGTCCTATAACTAAAATTTCTGTTCCTGGGGCCTTGCTCATATATAACCTCGTTTTCGTCTATTGTAGGTTAGATATACCTTTGTTAAAGGTAATTTGCAACTTCAGATGCCACCTCCATATTCTTCAGTCATTCAGGTACCAGTTATAGTTGGACTTTTGTGGTTTCATCTCCAGTGTCATGTCCTCCTTTTAATTGTTATATTTCTATTTTTGTCTAATCTACTTTATTTGATAGCATATACTGTGCATCATGATTAAGGCATGCCTTGGCATTCTTGTTAGTTGCTGAAATTGTTAGTTATGGTGCTAGTTTATAATGCATGTTGTTTGAAAACACATGATTTATTGCTTAAATTGTTAGTGACTGCTAACTTATAATGCAAATTATTTGAGAACACAGTATTTGAAGTTTCCTGATTACAAAAAAATGAATTTAAGATTAGAAATGCGTTTACTTTACATATCTTTTAGAGGACAATTTATTTATGAATAATGCTAGGGACACCAAAAATTTACACCAAAAACTTTTACCACATGATGTGGCATTCATTTCAATCACTAAGTTTTAAATGGGTGTGGTTCACTTTAAATAAGATAGTAGTTGAAATGACGACACATCATTGGTGTAAGTTTTTTGTGCAAGTTTTTGGTGTCCCAATCATTAGTCTTTATTTTTAGGATATTATTTGTGAAATTGATGAAAGCTCTGGCTGAACCATAGAATGTAATGTGCTGGAAACTTGTTTTAAGGTTCAATAGGGACAATCAATCTTTGGTCTCACAAGCATTTGAAGATTTTCTTCCACTTGAATTTAAGACGTTTTACGAACATTCTTATTTCTTTGTAGTTTTGATCATAGTGATAATTTGGAAGTCAGCACATGGAGAACATGGTATTAAAATAGAATCATGAAGGATCCTAAGTTACTTGTGCAAATATAGTTGCACAGCAAGTTCTTTTTTTTTTTTTTTTTTTCCATTTAGATTATCAAGGAGGCCTGAGGTTGTAATGAATCAAAGAGTAACAGGACTTGATCTTATTAGCATTTGTACGATTCATAAGAGATGCAATAAATTTTAACTGTATCAGAATATGTACTTACTGTTTTAGAAATAAAGATTAAAGAGTTGAAGGGGTAGTGATTTAAGTGGGAAAGTAAGACAGACACCTGCATACTAAGTAGAGCAAATCTGAACAAACAACAATACATATAGAATTGGTAAAGATTAACAAATTTCAGTTGGGAGAGCTGCCCCCTTTTGCCGGTACATATGTTCATTCCTAATTGTGAATATGGTTTGTGGGAAGGGAAGAAATGTACACTTCAATAGATTCGGATTTTTAGATGAACTATATCAGATGACCGGCTGTTTAATTTTAATATTGTTTTTACTGTTTTAATACGAATAGTTCTTAACGGAGAAACCGTAGTCATTTTAATTCTTGATATGGAGCTCTGAGATAATAACTCTGTTTCAGGAATCAGAGAAAGGAACATGGCATGTTCCTGTAGCTGGCGACTGCACTGAGGATTCTGAAAAAACCTGGCTGTGCATTACTCGGCCGAGTGTTCACATACCACTCGATGCAGTTCTGCAGAACGTGGAAACTTCTCAGAATGGTGATGATCTTTCCTGCGATGTTAAACTACTGAGATCTTGCACATCGGGGAGTGTCGACAGTAGTAACACTTCAGATGGCAGCCTGGATTTATCTGAGACACGTGATAAAAGAACCATAGCTGTAACTGGAAAAAGAAAAGAGAGGTCCTCATCTACCTTCTAACTAATATCTTCTATGGAGAGTGAGACAAACTTTCATCAGAGTACCCTGACGTTACAGAGATGCCCTTTGCCTCAAAAGGGTTCATGTTTAGAGCAGCAGAGGTTTCTGCCTCTGGTCAACTCTTGTTTTTTCTAGTTCTCTGGTGTTGTTTGTGTACTATTCCTTTTTTTTTTTTCTTGCTGCAATTTTTCAGGAAAATGGTTTCATATTTATTCTTTTTAACTTTCTAAGGAAAAAGTTGGGGAGAGTTTGGCCTATTTACTACATATATTTACACATATATAGTTCTTGGCTACAACGCCCCAACTATACTGGCGCACAAGGTAGAAAGATAACGTTACGAGTTTTGTTACACAGCTGGGACATGACTTTATGTAAAGCAAAATGTACACTGGCACTATTACCGATGGGACACTAAAAACAGACTACACGCAACGTCGTTAAAAGTGAGGTTGGTGGTAGTGATGTTAACTGGTCCGGGCATGTTTAGCCTTGGCTAATTTGTGCCTATGGTGGTTTACCAATCGAGTACGGGGTTGGTAATTGTGTTCTAATTGTGTTCGTATTTGATATTATTCTTTTTCATGTTTAATTGTGCCCCATTTTTTTATATTATATTTTTTTTTGTAACTAATTGTGTTTGTTTTTTGTCGTGCTTAATTATTCTCTTTTTCAATATAATTAAGCAAATTGTCTAATCTAACCCGTTTTTTAACTCGGACTATTATCGTGCCTGCTGTTCATTTTTCCCCCTAGAATTTAGTTGTTTCAGTATTATTTATACATATTGATTTCTAAGTGATGATATAAATATTAGTTGTTATTGTTCTATAAAATAAGAAAAATTATTTATGAAATTGAAGAAGCCTTTTATATAGAAATAAGTTCAAATTGAAATATTACAATTTACAGGTGTATGTGAGAAATGAGAACTAATATACTAATTAGGTAACTTGATTGATTACCTCAAGTATCTTTTAATTAATAAAAAGTGGTATTTTTCAAAATACTTTTGAAATTGATATTTTTCTAATTAAAATTTGAGATTTTCAAACAATTTCAAAATCTAGGACTTTTCAAATTTTTTAAAAAAATTACTATAAAAATTGAATTTCCTCTATAATTTACGTGTTTCATAAAAGTTTATATTATTTGGAGTTCAATTTTAAATATATAATGGACCGATTTTGGAATTAATATGTAATCAGGAATTTAGGCCAAACACGCTTTTCGGTAAAAGTTTAAAAATATGGTGTACAATTTTTTGTGCTTTGAAAATTAGGGTTATGAAAAAGCTGTGTAAGGTTTAAAAAATATTCACTCTGACGCATCCTTTTAAATTTTTTTTAGTGATTTTCATTTTATTATGCATTTTTGTTACTTTTACCCCTCTTTTCTCTTAAATTTTTTTAACTTAAATTTTAGCGCATGGAAATAAAATTTTAATTTGTTTATCTTTTTCTAATGTTGACTTCTTTTTTCCTTTCATTAGTCTCTTTATATTTTTTTTCTTTTCATCATTTGTTTAATTAATTTTTTTAACACTTAAATATCACCCAAAAAACTTTTAATAAAAAAAAAAAGAAATATTATAGCAGCAAAAGCGAAATTATTATTTTTTTTTTTTTTGAAGAATTTTGCTAGTTCCTATAATATTCCAGAATTGGAAGGTGTGTCAGGTTTTCTTTATTGTAAAACTAACCATAAATATCTTGAGTACTATTGTAGGTACCATAGATATCATACAATGATACTTTTTAAGTACCATAAATATCTTTATTTGTAGCATAGGTATTTACAATAAGTATCCTATCATATTACCTAGAAAAGTGGGTGGAAAAAAAAAAAAATTATCATAGATATCCTACTATATTATTATAGGTATTTCGAGATATGGAAATGAGTATTGGAGGTTCAAAATTCGATCATTTTACTCGAAGTCCCTTTTTGTCACAATAATTTAGCATAAAACAGAAAAAAATCATATTTTAACACAATGCTATCTAGAATTTCAGAATATTAAAGATGATTTCTCAATGATCAATTAATTTGCTCTGCATGTTCTAATCAGCATTGTCTTAGAATATGATTTTTCTGTTTTATGCTAAATTATAGTATTAATTGCTTTGCTCAGTGATTATCTCGTTGCATACACTTTAAACAATAAGAGAATTTTCTATTATGGATCTAATAATTAAGCTATTTAGAGGAACTCGACACAATTTTGCAACTTTTTGAATTGATGAGATGTTCAATATCATTATGCATGGGGTTGGAAGTTACTTCGATCTACATATCGATACTTTATGGAATCAACTTCTGTGCTCTCCAAGAAATAATAATCTATGTCTAGTGACCTTGCTCTTGTTATATTCTGCATATATGATTAGTTCGTATTATCGAATCATTCCTTGCACGCAAGGCTAATTGCACCTCTTTCTACTACTTACGAAATTTTTATGTGATTTGATGACAGGAAATCTTTTAGAAATAAACATTTCAACTAGTAATAGAAAAATGATCAATTAATCAACTTTCATGTTTAATTTATTTTATTTTAATGGAAGCTTCAATCTATTTTCTCTAGTCGCTACCAAACTAAAGTAATCCTATTTTTTTTAACCATTGAACCGAAAATTTTTTACTGTTAAACATTTCAACTAGTCGTAGACTAGTGATCAATTAATCAACTTTCATGTTCAGTGTATTTTATTTTAATGTAAGTTTCGATCTATTTTATCTTGTCGCTATAAAACTAAAATAATCATATATTTTACCATTGGACCAAAATTCTTTTTCTATATTTCTTTGTTTTAATTGGATGAGAGAAAAACTAATATTTCTATTCTACAAATGCAAGACAAATGGCGAAATTCGGTCTATCTAGGCTTAAACAATCTGCTAAAAGGCAAGATGCTTTAAAATATGGTTAAGAAAATAAATTTCTTATTGAAGTAAACATGTATCTTTTGCGCTATTTAAACCATAAAAATGGATCATCCGAATCACATTCTCAACTTTCCTTCCGTAGATGTACATAGCGTAGTACAAACATGGTTCAAATGTTGATCAACACAAAATCTTATCTTTTAATTGTGGTAATAGCAGTAGCAACAACAACAACAATTATGTTACAGAAGATAGATGGTGCTCGATATGTGGCAGGAGATAATGTGGGTTGGATTCTTCCGTCTAATCCTTCTTTTTATTCCAATTGGGCATCTAATCACACATTTGCTGTTGACGACTTTCTCGGTAAAGTTTTTTTTTTTTTTTTTAAAACATCCGAACTAGGTTCACACATCTCTAACGTCATTTTAACTATCTTGGTCAACAACTTCTAACTAGTCATATATATTAAATAAGAAAAAAGTGCAAAATTGTCGGCAGAGTAATTTCAAAGGAAATTACAAACGCAAAAACAACCACAAACGAAAAATTATACCAGAAAGGGTACCTTCAAATCATGTTCAAAAATAATCTAAAGCGTTTTTGATCACTTTATTGAAAAATAAGATCTTCAGTAATCTCCATTTTTTTCTTTTTTTCATACGACAAAACAAACATGTCCTGTTGGACTACATATTAGTATTTTGTCACAAAATAATACTTCACATGATACTTTTGTTAATGGAAAATCTAAAGTCGACCCTACCTAGAGACCTTAGCTAATATAGCTTATTATTTATTTTGGTATTATTATTCTTTCTAAATAGCCAAATTTTCCTATTATTCTACAAAAAAAAAATTCATATATTTTCAACCTCTAATATGATCTAACTTCAAAAATGTTTAAAAATGAAAATCTTCTACCTCAAATTGAATTATTTGCAGAATTTAAGTTTCAACCAAAAACTGACGGTGTGGCCGTGGTCTCCAAGGAAGATTTCGACAATTGCAACCTCTCCTATCCCGAAACTTCATTCGACAAGCCAGTTATATTCCACTTTCGAGTAGCCGGTGATTTCTATTTTGGTAGCACTCGGAATGAGCACTGTGTTGCAGGCCAAAAGTTTGACGTCCACATTTAGGGTCTGTAATGGAATCTTCATCATCATCTATATATGTCACTTCACTACTATTACGTATAGTAATGCTGAAGCTACCACTGGAATCTTTTTGAATAGAACAAGGGCTCATGGAATTCTATTGATCATCTAGAATATTTATCCAAAAATAACTAAGTCTTTTATCTTCTATTGCTTGATTGCATGATACCTATAGTATGTAGTTTGGTTATATCCATTCTTATCATTGGAATCTATGCTAAAAGTTATCGAATACAGAAATTATTCGGCCTATATTCTTCGTTAGACTATTTATGTAGTCTCCAAAGTTAAAAGAAAATATACCTTTAAATTTTTTTTTAGAATTATAAAGAATATTTAAATTTATAACTTTTTTTATTAATTGTTCTTCATTTCAATTATTTACACCATCTTACTAAATTTTTGAAAGCTCATTTTTTGGATTAAATCAAACTTTCTATTCTTTTGTTTATTCGTTTGTCATACGCATATTTCATTATATATGTTTGTTCTTAACTCCCTATTTGGGATTGATTTTAGATTCTGCTTTTAGCTTTTAAAAGCAGTTAAAGAAAAAAAAAATTTAAAAAGGGAAATGATAAAGGCGTTTGGTAAATTTCTGCTTTTGGTCAGCAGATTTTAAAAATTGCTGTGTAACTGCTATTTTAAGCAAAATTTGAGAAATATGTTAAGAGTTGCTTTTAAAACTGAATCTGCTGTTATAATATTTAAAATATTATTAAAATATTTTTCTACAACAGACATAATCTATAGCTTAGCAAACACTTAGATGTTGCTTTTGAATAGCACAACAACTTTATAAATTAAATTTTTCAAACACCTAAGAAATGGAAATTTTTTTTAAAAAAATAACCAAAATTAACAATAAAAAAGAAATGAATAAAAAAAATGTAGAAGTTGGAGATTTTATGGAAAGCAATGTAATATTTCTTCAAATCAAAGTATTTGGAAGGCTTTTTTCTCTTTATTTTCCAATCATTTTTTTTCTCTCATCTACGTTTTTCTTTTATTGCAAAACATGTAAAAGAAATCTTGAGAAGAGAGTAGCAGTGAGAAGAGTTTCATTTTTGAGAAAAATGAGATATTATACTAATAAAAGAAGAAGATGAATTGGCATTCGAAAAACAAAAATAATGAATGTCGTATAAAATAGAGTTTCTGGAAAAAAAAAAAATTTTGTAGTTCACAAAATGGGAAATAAATTAGTTTTCCCGAAAAAAATCCTTTAAAAATGGCATTTGATGATTTAAAAAATAAGTAATATATATATAGTAACTATATTTAATTTTTTAAATGTGATAATGGCTAAAATGAAGGCTACTTTGGGGACTTCCTAAAATTAGGGCCTCGAACAATTGCTTAACTTGTCTAAAGAGAGAGCCGCTACTATGTATATAACTATTGAAACACAGTTTTTTATCCAAACGATACGAGGCTAATTGTGTCTCTATAAAAAGGATATCTTGTTAATTAAAACCTTGAATTGCTCGTAATATATGTGAGTCTAAGTTATTACGAGTCTAAGTTATGCATACGTCAACATATAAGCAATGTAAATAAAACATGATTTCTGATAGATAAATTAACATTACGATAGTACATAAACCATTAGAATAGCACAGGTACCAAATTTTGGCGCCATAATATTTTTTATTTCAATTTCTTTACTTTTCTAGATCGTTGCTTATTTTATTGCTGTTTTCCATATTTTCAGACTTTTTCTTCGAGAGACTAAGGAGAAGATGGCAGTTGACAATAAAACACTTAAGGAATTCGTGGCACCGATTTTAACTCAATAATCACTCTACATCGAGTATCCTAAACTCAATGGAGCATTCGAGCTAAAATTGAGAATGATTCATCTCTTGCCAAAGTTTCATGGCTATTCAGGAGAAAATCCGAACAAACACCTTAAAGAATTTCACATTGTCTAGTCTAATATGAAACCAGTCGGGATCTCAGAGGAACAGGCCTAAGAAAATCTAGAATTACCTAGTATAGTGACAAGAAAGATCGACCCCATGAAGAACTGGTCTAATCGCTAAGCTATCAATTCTATTATTTTTATAAGTTTTTAATAATAATGAACTAAGGCTAACAAAACTGAAAATTAACAAAATAACAAAAACAATAAAATAAAACAGGTTAAAGGATTATTCTCCATCACTAGACAATGATATTAATCAATCTCTAAATCTTATATTCATTTACTTATCAAAATTACCAATTATAGATAGCAAACAAGTTCGTACTATCCCAATCTTTTCTTAGATTTTTGTGTAAAATAAGCTCTTTACATAGTCCCTTCCCACTTAAATAACCTAGAACAAACTCTCTAGATTTAATCTAATGGAAGCATTAAGTAAAAAAATATAGGTTGATTCTAAGTAATAATTACACAAACCTATCTTTAACCTAGCGTATGCTTTTTATCATAACTAAACTAATTATAATTTGCTACAAGTGATCAAAATATATCTAAACAATTATGGATATAGAATTTCAACCTAGTATTCAATCTCTATTATATTTAATTAGTTTTTTACCCAAACAAAGCAAAATATAATCATGAATCAATAATAAAAGAAGAACATAGCAATTCTGAATTAGCAATCAATATACATAAAATTTGGAAAATAAAAAATATTCATGTCTAGTGCTTTGAAATCACCCTCAATCTAACATAGATCCTAAATTAGCATGCAACAAAGATAAACAATAAGAACATTATGCTAGAATAGATAAATAAAGGAGAAAAGGAAGAAAAAGGAAGAAGAAATGATAAAGGTAGCTCTAGCGTGCACTTCCGGCCTCCAACCTCTCCTTCTCCTCTCGATTCTCTCTTTCTCTAGCCTTTAAGGTGTTTCTATATGTATCTAGGATTTAATGAATCTGAGTTAAAAAAGTCATTTTATAGTGTAGAAGGGCTTAATGTCGTGCTTGAGTAGTTTTTCGAAGTCAAAACTCGTAAAAAGCTTGAAAATAAAAGTTTTACAAAATTTCTAGAGTGTTGTGGCACCAGAATTTTGTGAAAAATTCTTTAGAGACCCCAGAGCTGGCGCCGCGGCACCGGGCCTTGTTTGTCTGATTTTTCAGCTTTTTCATATTTCGCTTTGTTTTCACTCGTTTCAGCTCCAATTCGTTCCTTCTCCTTGAAATCACCTATAAACACAAAAATAATATTAAAAACCTAAAAATTACAAGAAAACAACCAAAGTAAATGAAGAAGAATAATCAATTAATAGCTCAAATATGTGCTTCTCAATATACTTGTCTAATTTGAAGAAAATCTAACATATGTTGGATATACTAGCTCGAATGTTTGATCTGAAAACACTCCAGAAACTCAACCTCTTGTTGTGAGTTTACCCTAACAGAGAGACGTTATATTGAGTAAGATAGCTTTTGCGGAAAATCTTACTAATCTGTTTACCAAATCTTTGGTCACCAAAGTATTTAAGGATCACCTAAAAAGAATGTTACTCTATGAAATATTACATCTACTATAAAGGGTAAGTGGGAGATTGTTGGGAATATGACCTCGAAAGCAGTTTCTTATTTAGGCATTTTAAATAATATTTATTAGAATTAAGTGTTGTCTATTTAATGTTAGTAAATTCTACATTATGTCTTAATTATATACATGTGATGTTTATGTTTTTATTATATAAATGTCTAAAAGTTTTCATAACTAATAATGAGTAATAAAGAATTATTCAGGTCATATGTTCACATGTGGAAAATTTTTTTATTTCATTATATCTAAATTAAAAGTTTACATTCTACAAATAAAAATAGAATACTTTATTTTGCCATAGAATGTGGTATTGTCTATTTCATCAGGATTGATGTAGTCTCTAATCATTGAAGTATCTAACTTCGAATAGAAGCACTAGTGTGTTTTAAGAAAATTATAAATGCATTGAATTAGACCAAGTGAAAATATAATTTGAGGTTAAGTATCATAACTCAATATTCTATCTTTCGCTAAATTAGCATAATTGCAAGATTATCTTAATTGTAGTAATTGTCAGACTTACTTTCATGAGTTTTATCTTTTTGACTTACTAAAAGACTAATTTCGATTCTTTGGTTCGAACTCTGATATCTTGGAAGACAAGAACTATAAATTGATAATAACGCCCTTCATGATTTTGGACACGATGTATGTCACTTTGAGGTTTTTCAAAGACTTGAATAATAAAAACCATGCGCAGTATTCACTTTGTGTATTGACTGTGTTTGTATGGGTAAATATAAAGATAGTAGTCAATTATCATCCATTAGATAAAAAATAGCAACTCAAAAGTAAATATATACTAGAGGAGTAATAAAATAATTCCATATCGCTAGTACGACATTGCATCGGGGGTATATCAGTAGGTGTAGTATATGCTAAATGGATCAAGCTAATTAATGTGATTAATCAATTTTACAGAAAATATATGACATTTAGTCTAAAAGTGCAATATTAGGCCTATAGTGGAGTACCCCAAGATTAATGGACAATGCCTAATCATAATTAAGAGTTAATTATGACTGTGGGTAATTAATCCATTAAAGCTTAGACTATTTGGATCTATAAGGTCACATATCTGGCTCAAACAAAGCTCATAGTTAAATAAGTGATCAGTTGGGCCCACTAATCCTATTAGGGTTTACACCTCTTTAATACTTAAGAGAAAAGTTCTTCTTAGCCTCTCTAGTACTGTTATATGCCACACACAGTCATAATGACTGTTATTTTTTAAACATACAGAAAAAAAGAGAAAGAATGAGAGAAAATCGAGCCACCCCGGGAGAAATCCCGAGCTTGTTTATGGTCACTAAAGAGAGAGATATTCAAGGTCATAGATGTGCAACTAAGGAAGAGGAAAAACATCTTTAGTCATCAGGAAGACCATTGTATACAGCATCAATATGATCTTGAGTAAATAGTGATCTTGAGTAAATAGAATGTAGCCTACATATGCAAGCAAATTAACAAAGTTCTAATCTTCATTTGGTATTCATTGAGAGACAAAGAACCTTTTTTAGTATTCTGTAATTGAGTTTTGAGTTAAGTGATCTTAGCTCGAATTTGAGACGTAAAGTACTGATCCAAGATCCATCATATCTGATTGGAAGTTTCGCATCCCACCATTCGAGTCAATGTACCTTCAGTCATAGAGGAGAGAAGCTAAGAAACAAGTAGTTGATAATGCTGCTCCCAATCCAGATATGTTGGACTAACACGATGAGCAGCTTCATCCATGGCTGTGAGAAATTTTGCTAGAAAATAACGATCATCAAGGAAGGACTGAAGCTTGTTCCCACAAATCGCTGCCACAACTTGTTGTTTCCATAGTAGGAAGTTAACCATTATTGAGCTTTACAGAAACTGAGTGAGTGAGTGCCACCAGAACGAAGCGAGGCTATAAAGAACTTAAAAGGCTATGAAGAACCCGAAGCTCCATTATTCTGAGAGGTTGTAATACTATTCATTAATGGCCAAAAAAGCTCAGATACCATATTAGATTTCTTAGGCATAGTAAAGAAGAGAAATTGAATTGAAAGACTTTCTACTATTGATTAATAGACTCATCAGCTAACTAAGCTCTAACATAATATTCTAACAACAGATCAGCTGACCATTATAGTAGGCCAGCTCTACATAATGAACTAACACATGAAACTAAGCTTTAACTTCAGCATTTGTCCTAATATAATGGATCAAATTCCTCCTTGTCTAGTAGTAAAATGATATTTCCTGATGCATTCTATTTTGTATTATTTATCTATGTTTCTTTAACTAAGCTAGAAATCCTCCAAGTCCCTCAATGTACACTCTAATTTGCTGCTATTGAGAGTAAAATAATTGCAGGTAATACTCAATATTAGTCATAGCTGTAGATGGAATAAATTAGCAGAACAATAAGGCTCTGTTTGGATCTTAGATTTTAAAAAGAAAACAAAATAAATTCTTAAGAATTCCATTTTCTTTTGTTTGAATTTTATCAAAGATTGAAAGAAAAATTTTTACAGTAAATTTGGAAGATTTAAATTATAATGAAAAGATTACGAAAAAAAAATTTTCAAAAATTAAATTTTATAGAATTTTTGGATAATATTTTCCCTCACAATTTTTTTCCCCACTAAAATTCAAGTTCCAAATATAGCCTAAATGGAATTTAAAAAAAAAAAAAAGATGTGAAAGGGAATGAGTACGACGCAAAGATTTCCATTTAAATGACATCAGAAGCATAATCGTTTACCGGTCTGGGAAAATAAAAAATAAAAAAATACGTGTTTGTGTGTGTATATACCAAATTTTGCACTTAAAGGGAGCCTTATCCAGTAATTGGTTGAAATATAAAAATGGAACAAAGTTAGTAGGTAAATAAAGCAAATAATTCGCAATGACCACCTTTTGATTAGGTATAGCAAATGCAGAATACTAAACAAAACGCAAGTCATTGCGACTCGTGACGCTTGAAGGAAGGCTAAGTTCATATTAGCCGACAATGTTATGAACATAATTTAGTGTTGAAAGCCCCTCCTTCACACTGAAAAAAGTTTTCCACAATTTCACAATGACTTTCGAAATTCTGTTCCATGGTTTCAGTTTCTTTCAGTGCTAGGAGAAAATCAAAGATAATACAGATCTAAAATGACACCATTCTTCTCCTCTCTTCTTTCTATTTCTCCATGTGAGCTAAGGGGATGGAAAGTGGATTACAAGGTTGTTCGAATGGTTCATTCACTTTTAACGGCGCGATATACATAGCAAACGAAAATCAGGGAAGCCCGAAAACTAATCGTGCCGAGAATTAGGAAGAATGCATAAGACATACAAGCATTGTATCCAATAAAGAAGAATAGCTGCATGAGACCATCCATATTCGACCTGAGATAGAAGCAAATTCCATAGCCAAACATGAAGATAGCCGTTGAGCCCCCACACAACAAAGATCTGCATAACAGAGTAACAATACAAATTATAACCTACAGAAAAGGGAAAAAGAAATGAAACTAAAAATGATTAACACGCATGATAGAAAAAAGATAGGAGATACTAGTGAGAAAAAAACAAAACAAAATAAAAGTGCTTTGTTTTAAGAGATCTGAGATAAATTGTTTATAGATGGCCATAAACATCTTTACATCCATATCCCTATCTTAGGTGACTATTAAAAAAAAAAGGCGGGGTGGGTGTGTGGTGTTAGGGAGACAAGCGACTCTTTCCTAAGAATCTATCAAATGTTGCTCACAGTAAAAATTAGTCAACCCAAATAGTGCACAAGAAAAACTTGTAAGTATTTTAAGTAACAGTTACAGAAAATGCCATCATTTTCTTTGAAAAAAAAAGAAAAAAAAAAGGGAAAACACTATCAGATCAATCATCCCCATAAGGGAGGACAAATTTCCACCATAGAAAAAGACACAAAACTGCCTTTAACATGTCAAGAAAATATAAAAGATAAGGAGTATTCTAAAAGAACAAGTATATGCAGTATGCAGAGATTCATTGGGCATTCTGTGAGCATGTAAGCATTCAACATTCCTGTGCCTGTGCACACATAAAAGAGTGACATACCTCCACCACCATCTGTGGTCTTCAGCAGAAAGCTGAATGTACGTCAAAATGATGCTTAAGATTGCAGTTAGTACAAGGAGGATAGCGAAGGTAATAAACAAAATGCCGGGTAGAGTATATATCTTGTAGCCCCATATGCTTGCATACAAATGGTGTAACTGAAGCACAATTGCACTGAAAGGTAAAAGACCCCCAATGAACATTTGACTAGATGTTTTCCTGTACCAAGCTAATGGTGGAATCTCCCTTGGGTGTTGCTTTGTGGCACAAGGCGCTGAAAATTCGGACCTGAATCGATACCCAATCAACCCACCAAAGGCAAGCAATGGGATGGCAAGAAATATATATATGAGAAGAACGACTAGAATGGTGCCAAATGGAAGTGCAGCACTGGCCCCCTTAGCCATAGCAACTGTATTAACAATAGATACTGCCACAACCAACGGACCCACATAGAGAATTCCTGTCAAAAGAACACTCCTTTCCTGAAAATCAAAGTTGTATATGTCACAAAATAATGGTGAAATGTCAAGGTAAACAGGGAAACAGAAGTTAGATAAAAGAATTACCCATCCAGAGTCAGAAAATTGATTGTGGAAAGCAGCAGCAGTGTAGCTAGCAACCACAGATGTAAGAGGATACACAAGTACAAGAGAAGTTAAGAGTGCTCCACGATTGTATGGGTATAGGACTCCGACCAATGCCAGCAAAAATAAGATGCAAATCCTAAAAGAAGATGCAAAAAGTAAAAAATAAAAACAAAAGAAAAAAGAAGAAGAGTCGTAACATCAAACTGATGCACATCGAAAAATATTTTAGCCAGAGCACACTAATGTCACATGCTATCTGTATAATTACAGATGAGACTCAAAGACCCTCAGACATGATAACGAATTAAATATGCAATCCCACATAGAGAGAGAGAGATAGTAAACTCTACTAATGTGCAAAAAAAAAATTCAACCCAAGGTACAAAGATTAGATAAAAAAGTACAAACCGTAGAGTACAAAAAGTTAAACTCATAAATGTAAAACTGACTAATATGTCCGGGTGGAGATACAAAAGTAACGACACTGCTACATAGAGAATACTTATTGGATTTGGAGGCACGGACATGTGATGAGAAAACACTTGAACAAGAAACAATACATAACAAATTTATATAAATTAGCTTACACTGTCAGCAGCTGGGTACCCGCGCCCAAGACGGCACTAAACAAGGGCAGATTAGGAGGACATCTGAATACATCACCATGAATATATTTCCAAGCAACCTCCTTATCTTCTTCTTCATCAATATTAGAGCACCTACAATAAATACACATAATGTTTGTCAGTGGAAACAATATCACCAGTAGTTGAAAGATAGTTGACAAGCGAGCATTACTTTCTCAGATCATTCTTCAGACGCCGCATGATAAGCAAGGTAAGAAACCCCATCAAGAGAACAATGATGACAACTGAGTTGATGAATGAGAACCAATGTATTTTCTGACGGATTGGTAACAAGGAAGCCTTGGAGTACTTTTCCATCCTGTTCTCGAACTTAATAGATGTTGCATTCCAGTTAACCGAATAAGTAAACTCAACATCAGTTTCAATATCTTCAGTTATATCCAGAACATGATTAGGATCACTAAATGCTTGAATTCCAATTATCCGATTGTCATTGTAAATAGCATCAAACTCAAGATGTGTGAATAAATAATACTTGGGCCTCTTCTGATCTAGAGTCCAACTCTCTTCAACTTTCCCAACAAATGCCCACAAGGGAAGGTCGTCATAATACATCTGGAAGTAAAAATCTTTGATCACAGCATCCCTGAACTTAGCAATTTCAGCAACTCTAAGCTTTTTCTGGCAAAGCGTTCTGCGATTTTTTTCCTTGCGGAAATTCAATTCATAAAGTGTATTGGTCAAACGATCACCATTCAAGACTTCACCAATGGATTCCTTCTTTTGAATTACAGGATCTGCAGAGAAAAAATTTAAAAAACAAAAATGCTTTATCTTGCTTGGTGACCAAGAGACAGAAAGCCAAATTAGAACTAAACTGATCTAGAGCCCACTATAAACTAGTCCTGAGAAAGCAAATCTTGAATAATAACGCAACTGAATGGTGTCAGATTCCCATTACCCACTAGATCTTAATGCAACTAACCAAGTATTCCATACAACTACAAGTTCATATAAACGGATGATAATTGCAATGGTCTTAATTTAAATACACCTGATTGATCCAAAATTAGGTCAATGACTTCCACAAAAGCTCAAGGAACCACCATGTACTCTTATCAATCTAAATTGATTCTTCTTCCAAAATTTAATCTGATCCTAAATGCTAACCTGGGTGGCAGAATGGCAAGTCATAGTATTGGTAGGTTTCACTGCAACAGAAGAAACAATTACATTCAAAATTAAATGTGAAAGGAAGGCATGACAGCCTTCGAAAGAAACGACAATTTAATTGAAGTTGATATGTAACTCCCAAGCAAAAAGTTGATCTTGAAACCGTCTCATGATCGGTTCATCAAACTTTTATTCTTGTCAAAATACAATGATTAGGTTTAATGATTTTCCCAATACAAATTTTTTAAGAGTTGTTATCTACCATGAAGAGGCATAAAATGTGGTGAATTATGAAAAAATTCCGTCTACAAAACCTCAAAGCATCACGGGAGAAAACATACAGCAGAACGTAATGACCGAGAACCGTATCTTTGTTTACTTCCCATGACTAATAAAGCACAAGCACAAAACACAAATTTCAAACATAAGATAGAAGCAACTTCAATTACGAATTCCCTTTTTAACCATACCCCGGTCTCTAACTGATGCTGCTACATCGAATATAGATATATTTATAGAGTTTTGAATTTTTAAAAATAAAGGAGGTAAATACTACATCTTCCCAATCGGTATTTAGTATGAGAATAGATGATTAAAGGAATTCATTCCCCAGAAACCAGAATCTTACACTAAGCTCGCCACCTCCGCTTGTCTCACTCTCAACTCCACTGTTTGAAATCAAAATCAACAAGTCACAACAAATTGGTCAACACCCCCTTTTGTCTAGTAATTGCAGAACACTAAAAATTCAGACCCAGATAGCGGTTTTCCCAGAAAATGTCTCTTTTTGGCTTACGTCCAAATTCAGGACATACATCAATAATAGAGCACACTACCAAATGGGGTTTTATCACTTCTTCATAGTTTTATCTGTTTCTGAGAACAAAAAACCCAGTATCCAAAAAATTTAAACCAAGAGGGACCTCACAGAACTAATAGCATTTGAGTACAGAAGTTGATAATTTTCAAACACAAACTTAGAAACGGAACCGAAAAACTTGATGGCTACCCACGTACCTGGGGTTGTTTAAAGGTCCCACTTTGTTGACGAATAAGGGGACGTGATCTCCCACATTGTAGCGGTGATCTTTCGTCGTGGCAGAAGCTGAATGAGCTATCAAAATTGTAGTCATCACTAGGAAAAGACTCATCTCAAGGGCTTTACTGCGCATTGCAGCAGAAACCGCCATAGCCGAGAGAGAAACAGAGAGGATTCCACGGCGGAAGTTGGTGATGAGTCAGACCTCTGCCATTTTCCAATGGTAACTCATCGTCCCGTTTTGTGTGTCAAAAGTCAAAACAATTCATTTTGGGATCTCTGACCCTTCTTTTTCTATTTTTTGTTCCCCTCATCTACAGATTGTCACATGATGACTCTACAAAATAGAGTTATTTGGCCTCTTAAATTCACAAATTTTTGTAATATTCTTGTGAAAATAAATTTATTTTATTTATTATTTAGTTTTTTAATGTTATTTTATTTTATTTGTCTTTATTTTATTCTATTTTATTTTATTTTACTTTTTAGTTAATATTAATTTATTTTAATTTCATTTTACTTTGCATTTTCTGAAAGTTAAATGAGTTAAAAGGCAAAAATGGAAATAATTGGAGTAAAGAGGGGCCAACTGGTCATTCCATAAATCCAAAAACAATTTAAACAGAAAATCATATTTAATTATGGCGAAAGAATATTAATCGCACAGCTTTAGAACAGGATTGTACTCTCCATTTCAGCTGTCAGATCATGCCTCAAAAGCCTCAGATCACCCATGCAAATCACGTGATAAAGCCGCATTGCGGGCCCCACCAGCAAGTTTTAGGTTGGCCACCCCGCCCTCTCTCGATCTAGTGCTTCGCACATGCACTCAGCTGCTATCACAAACCAAAAAGCGCCGCGCATCATCCTTATTGCTCCACCCAACAACGCATTAACACGTGGAATCCAGTAAAGTCCTAGAACCAGTTACATCGTTCTCGTGCCCACCATATTATTTGACTCATCTTCGAGAAAGATCAGATTCAATCCGAACCACCCATATTTTGATCCAACGACTAAGATTTCGTTCATCTCTCTCTCTCTCTCTCTCTCTCTCTCTCTCTCTCTCTCGTCTTCAACAATGATTCTTAGTCGTCAGATCTCTCCTCAGATGCAATCTCATCTATTTTAGGTTAAGGAATATACAAAATCAGTAGACATATTTGGAGTAATAAGCTCCATTGGAAAAAAGGGGAAGCTTCAAGACTCCATTTTTAGAGCTAGAAAAATATCAAAAATAATATTCATATATAAATAAACATATATTGACATATATATTTTTTATTTTGAGTTTTTTATGAAGATTTTAATTTTAGATTGTATATTTAGTAATTAATACTTTTAGGAGCTCTTTGGAGACCTCTTAGGAAGCAATTCCATTGATAAAATCCTAGAGCAACAAAAAAGCAATCTTGGAAGCTAAAGGGAGGCCAAAGCTAAGGAAGAGCAACCTAGAGCTAAAGAGGAGAAAGAAGAATGAGGAAAATCTCAAGAGGATTTGTGACATCCTTTATGAGCTTTTTTTCTCTATATAAAAATGCTTATTCCTTTGCTATATAAATATTTTTCCTTCTTTATATTTTGATTTTACTTTTCTAGGGATGAGATGGAACCTTGTCTTGAACTTGTGATTTTTCTTGTTTAATTATTTTCATTATTGTTGATTATTTATTGCTTTGTTTAATACTTGCGAATGGTTGATCATCATTTGCATGATATGAGAATTAATTTGAGACTGAAATGAGATTATTAATTCTGAACTGCTTAGAAATTTAGGCCTCTCATTGGGGGGTAATGAAAAGTAATAGATTAGAAATAATTCCAAAATGATCCAATTCTATTGTTTGGTTATAAAGTCCAAATAGAAAAAGTCTATTCATTGGAAAGAAATATGGTGGAATTCTATTCCACCAAAGATTATGTGGAATAAGGTGGAATGGAATACCATTTAATTAAACCATTTGATTAAAAAAAAATTAAATAAATTAAAATAATACTAAATTTAAAATAATTTAATAAAATAATAATTTAATTAATAAAAAAATAATTAATAAAATAATTTAATGAAATAATAAAATAAAATAAAAAATGCTAAATGTAAATTAAATTCATTAATAAAAAATATTTTAATAAAAAATAAAATAAATAAGATATGCTAAATGTAAAATAATTTAATAAAATAATAATTTAATGAAATAATAAAATAGAATTAAATAAAATAAAGCTAAATGTAAAATAATTTAATAAAATAATACTTTAATTAATAAAATAATTTAATGAAATAATAAAATAGAATTAAATAAAATAATGCTAAATGTAAAATAATTTAATAAAATAATACTTTAATTTATAAAATAATTTAATAAAATAATAAAATAACATAATGCTTAATGTAAAATAATTTAATATAAAATAATAATTTAATTAATAAAATAATTTAGTAAAATAATAAAATAAAATAATATATATATACTGGTAAATGACTTGTATACTACATAAATGATGTATATACATTGGTAAATGAATTATTTACTATGGTATATAAATTATGTATATTAATAAATTAATTATGGGAACTAGTATAATAGGAATTTTTTTATTCCTTAAGAATCTAATTTTTCTAAAGATCAAAATTGATTTCTCTATCGATAAAGAATAAAAAAAAATCTCTGTTGTCATTATATACCATAGTAAATGATATATACACCTATAAATTAATTATATACTACAGTGAATGAGCTATGTATATTGGTAAATCTACTCTAGAGTTAATGATATGAAAATACCATGATTTTTAACTTTTCTACAAAATATATCCTAACTTTTGAACTTCTACAAATTAATACTTTGATTTTTAAAATCTTATAAACTTAATATTTACACCTTTGAATTTTATAAATTAATACCCTGACCTTTACAATTCCTGCAAACTAATATCTTGATTTTTTTTTTTTTTGGCAAATTTGTTTTATGTACAAATTAAAAGATGCAAATAACCCCTTTTACCTCTCATTCCAATTTTTTTAAAATTTTTTTCTTGAATAAAAAGTTAAATAAACTAAATTTACTAGTGTTTAATAAGTTTTTATTAAGTAAATGTGGAGTACAACCTTCTTTTTATTATTGAAATCAATTAATTAGGCATTAAGAGTACAAATTTGTAGAAATTTCATATGCGAGAGTATTAATTTATAGAACTCAAAAGTAAGGATTTTAAAAGTCAAGTTAAAATTTGCAGAAATTAAAAAGCTAGAGTATTAATTTACAGGAATTCAAAAACTAGGGTATTTTTCACAGAAGAGTTAAAAATCAAGGTATTTTTATGTCATTATCCCTCAATTATATGCATGAATATGTGTAATTAACTTACACATGAGTATAATAGTAAGATCTAATAATTACAACTTAAAAAAGATTTAGAAGTTAATAAAATGAAAATTGGTTATTTATTAACACATAACATAGAACATGGACATAACGTAGTTTTCTCTTTTTGTTTTTATCATTAATTATATAAATGTCATTTTCTTTCGAATTCATTGTTTTATTAAATAAACCTTTTCTTTTCTTTTTTTTTTTTCTTTTTTTTTATAAGAATACTCAAGCTAATTTATACATCATGTCATTCGGGTAAAAAAAATAAAAGGTGCTTAATACATGCATAAAATCTAAAAGGGATTACTACAAAAGAATACCCTCATGTTTGGATGTTCTGCAATTTAAATCTTTAAGTTTGGATTCTACAAAATAATACCCTGAGATTACGAATTTTTGAAAATTAATACCTTGTGTTGATTTTTAACTGATAAAATACAATAATATCCTCAAAATTAAGATAAATAATATGAATTAATCTAATTTTAATAGAGAATATTATTGTTTTTTCGTTCTTAAAATTAGTTAAAAAATTTGTTCAGGGTATTAATTTTTAGAAATTCTTAATCTTAGGATATTATTTTACAGAATCTAAAATTCAGGATTTAAATTGCAGAATACTAAACTTCATGATATTTTTTTGCAATTATCCCAATCTAAAAATCGGCCATTTTGCTAAAATGCTCCCTTTGAAAAAAAAAAAAAAAAAAGACCTAGCTCGAGAATTTAGAAGCGAAACCCTAGCGACTTTAAATAGCGTGGCTGGGACTAAATAACCTTCATCGCCTTGTGCCGCCTCAGTACTGAAGGAGAGCAGTTTTTACCTCACTTGTGTGTTATCACCAATCTCAACCATGGCTGAGGCAACCGTCGTTCAGGACCACCACGAAGTCAAGCTTTTCAATCGATGGAGCTTTGAGGACGTTCAGGTTTCCATTCTTCCCTCCCCAATTATTGCTCTTTTTTTTTTTTTCTTCATAGTCAGTGTTTATGGTCATTCTATTGCTAGCAATTAATGAAATAAAAAAAGCCTAATTCATATGACAATTCTGTATTTTATTTTTCCTAAGTTTGCTATTAATTTGCCATTGTTACCTGTGTTACATTTGATGTACCTGATTTGCAAAGTTGAATTTTAAATTTTCCCCAAAGTTATTTTTGTTCGTTGTTAAATATGTTTCAATAATTGTCATATGATTTTTGCTGGGTGTATAATGACTCGGGTATTCCCAAATTTATTTATTTATTTATCTGATCATTTAGAGGCATATTTGTTAAGCTTTGGTATCCTGGTACTAAAATGAAATGTAGGTGAGCGACATCTCACTTGCCGACTACATTGGGGTTGTACCGGCGAAGCATGCCACTTACGTTCCTCACACTGCTGGGAGGTACTCTGTGAAAAGGTTCAGGAAAGCCCAGTGCCCAATTGTGGAGAGGCTTACGAACTCGCNGATACTCGCAGTTAGGATTATTAAACACGCCATGGAAATCATCCATTTGCTCACTGACTTGAACCCAATTCAAGTTATTGTTGATGCTGTGGTTAACAGGTCTGCGAATTCATTGGATTGTTTTATTGTGCTTTCATCTGATTGTTGAGAGTTTTTGTGTGTGTGTGTGTGTGTGTGTGTGTTTTAGTGTTTACATTGGATTGTTTTCTTGTTGCAAATCAGTGGGCCAAGGGAAGATGCCACCCGTATCGGATCTGCTGGTGTTGTTAGGCGTCAGGCCGTTGATATTTCCCCTCTTCGACGCGTTAACCAGGCGATCTATCTCCTTACTACTGGCGCGCGTGAGTCTGCCTTCAGAAATATTAAGACGATTGCGGAGTGTTTGGCTGATGAGCTCATTAACGCTGCTAAGGGTTCGTCCAACAGGTAAGATGAGCACCTTTTGTGATGACTACTGGCTCTAGTCATAATTTGTCTTTCTAACTTATCTTACTTATCTTCTTTTTTATATAGCTATGCCATCAAAAAGAAGGATGAGATTGAAAGAGTTGCCAAGGCCAACCGTTGATTTGGGAAAACTGTTTGGATCAACATGAAGAAGGTTTTGTTATTTGTTCTTATTAAGTAGAAAAAGTTTGAAGAGTTAGTTGTATGCTTGAACATGAACATGAAAGTTTTGTGTTTCGGTTTTGAACTAGAGACAGAGTAATACCCTTTTCAAATTGAATCTTTGATATCTGTATTCTTCCATAGAAAAGGATTTCAGGTGGACATAATTTACTTTTGGGTTATGCATCATGGTTTTGTTATATTCATTTGAGTATCAAATTGAATTTTGCGTTAATAGTAATCCTAGTAGATGAATGAGCTGAATGTTTCTATTGTGTGCGACAATGTTCCGAGATGCTAAGAAGGATGTGATTGTGACTTCCCTATTATTCCTATGCATCATGGTTTTGTCATATTCACTTGAGTATCAGTTTGAAATTTGCATTAACAATAAGCCTCCTCTATTAGATTTGGAAACAGAACGTTCCTTTTGTGTATGACAACGTTCCGAGACACCCCAGGAAGCATGTGATTGTGATTTTTCTGTCATTTCCTATGCATCATGGTTTGTAATATTCACCTTAGTATCAGATTGAAATTTGCCTTAGTAGGAAGCCAAAAACAAACGAAAATAGAATGTGACAATGGTGTGACAATGTTCCGAGACGCCGGGAAGGATGTGATTGTGATTTTCCTCTTATTTCCAATGTGGAAAATTGATGATCCATGGTTTGCTCCCATGAGTTCCAGGGTTTCTATTTCTTGATGCTACTTGCTCCCACAGTCGGGGTGTCTTGTGGGGACTTACATAGCAATTGTTAAGAGTTTGCATCTCCCAAAGTTGGTGGAGATAGTAGAAGAGTTTCGTCGGAGTACCCGATATAAAGAAAGATGATGCTAAATTATAGTTTCCTGAAAAAAGCCCTTCTAATGGCAAGATGTTGCTCTAAGTAATTGTTGCTGTGGTAAGCGAGGTTTGACCTTAAATTGCCTAGATTCGCCGGAGGGAGTTATAACCTTTGGGAATATTGATGCATTACCATACATATTTTGAACTCTGACGCCGAACCTTCCAGATCGATTGTATCTCCGTCTCTCATCTCATTCCATAGGCACTAATTACTCTCAGGTAGTTTGATAGTTTCTCCGAACAATAGATATTTGCCCTCTGGAGTTTTAAAAGTTGCATTAGGACCTCCTATATAATGTTTTATTGCAAATTTGATCCTTGCTACTGTTGAAGCTATTTTTATAATAATTTCTTCATTAATTTATTAGTTAAGTTAAATGAAAAATTGATAGAAAAAGACTATTCCCCACCTCACTCTCAATCTAATAATTGGGAATTCTTTTTTGAGGGAACTAAATGACTAAATCTAATATATTCAGCAAAAAATAGAACAAATCTACCAATACCCACTTTCACTGGCTAATTCAAAATGTTAAGTAAATTACATCACATTTTTTTCCCTCTTATAATTTCATATTTATTGACATGCCCCGAAAATTTCAAATTTATACCCATGCATTAATAAGTTCTTAAATTTTAAGACATAACTTAGGCTAAAAATCTAAATATCTTTTGGGATAGTTTCCTAGGTAGTAGCTAGTTTTAAAAAACAGGTATTAGTTTTATAGTTGTTTTTCTTTAAAAATAACTGCTATAGAACAAATACCAAACACGAAAAGCTCAACACAATTTCCTCATATTTATGATGCCTCGGCTCATAATATTGGACCTTAAAAATAAAGCTCATATGGTTTAGTCGAAAACAGAGAGAATACATCAAATTCTACTTGAGGCATGAAATTGAACAATTTAACTAGTGTAGATTAATTAGTACTAATCACATATTTGTTATCTTCAAAAATAAGAGTAATTAATATTGAAACCTCAATGGGTGAATACTACTTGCTCAAAAAAGTTGTACTCTTACCCTATTTATCTAACTTCTTAAGGGAAGCAGTTAGGGAATAGGTATTATTTGTCACAGGTATAAAGTGCCCCACTAATTATGAATTAGAAATAATATGTATTTTTTTAATTATAGCATAGGGATAATTGTAAAAAAATACCCTCATGTTTGGATGTTCTGCAATTTAAACCCTGAAGTTTGGATTCCGCAAAATAATACCCTGAGATTACGAATTTCTGAAAATTAATACCCTGTGTTGATTTTTAACTGATAAAATACAATAATATCCTCAAAATTAAGATGAATAATATGGATTAATCTAGTTTTAATGGAGGATATTATTATTTTTTCGTTCCTAAAATTGGTCAAAAAATCTGTCCAGGGTATTAATTTTCAGAATTTCTTAATCTCAGGGTATTTTTTTGCAGAATCTAAACTTCAGGGTTTAAATTGCAGAACACCCAAACTTCAGGGTATTTTTTTGCAGTTATCCCTATAACATATATCTATGTTGAAATATTTGCTCTACAAAGCAGATTTTCATTATTACTCTTTTGTGGAACAATTTACTCTTATATGCATTTTATAGTATTTGCTAGATTAAACTATTGGTAGAATAGTTTATTATCTGAAAAAAAAAATTTATGACTTTATTAAAGAAAAAAACATAATTAAGTATGTTAATTATTGAGAGATTTGTTCTTTATTTAGGTCTATATGAACTTGTTCACAATCTGTAAATAAAAATGGAATACTTTACTTACTATAAATTGTAGTGTTTGTTATCTCAATGAGAATGATATGTCTCAAATCATTGAAGTGTTTGACTTTTGATAGCAACACTAGTGCAACATAAACAAGTTATGTTTATTGAAATAGACCAAGTAATATAAGAATTGGACTTTAAGTACCGTAACTCAATTCTTCACGTTACTAACTTACTAGCTCTTAGCATAAAGATCTTAATTCTTAGTATTTGATTGGACTTGCTTTCATGAGTTATAGCCTTTTGATTTGTTAAAAGACTAGCTTTTATTCTGAACGAGGCGATGGCATTTTGAAGGTTATAATTTATGAATTGACAGGAACACCAAATACTTATGGATAATATGCTTTAATACTACTTTAGGGTCTTTCAAGATTCTTGGAATAATAAAAT
This sequence comes from Trema orientale, assembly GCA_002914845.1. Classification (NCBI taxonomy): domain Eukaryota; kingdom Viridiplantae; phylum Streptophyta; class Magnoliopsida; order Rosales; family Cannabaceae; genus Trema; species Trema orientale. The sequence continues at coordinate 61,953 of JXTC01000455.1, forward strand.
CTAAGATCTTGGTATTCATTTTGTGAATGATTGATAATCTTATCTAATGGCCATTATGAGCAAAATTATCAATAATATTATTCCTTGATAAAAAGATGGTAACCTAAAGACAAATATAAATTTGAAGGGTATTATAGTAATTTCACCTATCTAACTACAACATTGTATAGGGATTTCACATGTGGTATAGAATACACTAGATGGGTCATTTATTCAAAGCTAGTTGATTAAATCTCTACAAAAAATATGATATTTAATCTAAAAGTGAAGTGTTAGGCCTTTAGTGGAGTGGTTGCTTACTATTAATATTTAGATAACTATCATAATAAGAGTTATTATGATATTTATCTCTTATTATGATATTTATCATGATATTGAAGCTTAGGTTATTTGGATCTATGAGGTCCCTTGTCTAGCTCAACAAAGCTCATTAATTAGTTAGTGATATTCGTGAAATTAGTTTCATAAAATTAGGTAAAATAAGGACTCTACATTGAAGCTGGTACTTTTATAATGATACAACAAAAATTGTGCAATCTTATAAAAATACACATAAAACCCAAATTAGAGAATAAGTCCAACCCGAATTGGATTTGAATATGGTTTAGTGTAGGCCTCGTACATATAAATGATACATTGAGACAAAACTACACATAAGAACCTAATGCACTACACGTGCATTATAGAGAGAGGGAGAGAACTACACATAAGAACCTAATTATGTCTTAGAAATTGAAAGGGAACTTCATTTTGCAATAATTCTGTAAGGGGCGACTATTTATTATCCAATTAATTATCTTGAATGATATTAATTTGGTAGGCGCAGTTTTAGGATTTAATTAAGTTCTAGGAAAAAATTCACTAAATTCTTTCTTGAATAATGTTATTCATCTCAATTAGTGTGAAAACACTACCAGCTGTTAAATTCTCATCAATTAGCTTATCTAAGAAAAAGAAAAAAAATTCTTATCAGCGATAATTACTTTTCATAGTTGCCAACTAAGGAAGTACCAGCCAACTAAGGACGGACCATCATTGATTTTTGATTGATATATAGGTTATTTTTTGGCTCAACCGTGATGAAAAACCTTTTTCTTCTTTTTAAATGATTAAGAAAGAAATACTACCAGAGAGGAGGAAGAAACTAGTTTTTTTTTTTTTTTTGATAACGAATAAGGAGAAGGAGGGCGACCAGCGTGGCTACTCTCTGCGTGACCATAGGAGCTCTAATCCCATTCAAAAATGTTCCCCAAGATCTTACGAGAGAATGGCACCTTGAGCCGAAGAGTTGCGCATTAAACTGGTAGGTAGGTAACTTCACATTTAAGACTCCCGAAAGAGCTACCTAGATTCGAACCCACGACCTCCAGCTTCTAAGATAACAATGTTATCACTAGGCCACCTGTTCGATGGTGAGAAGAAGAACCTAGTTGAATAAAAAAATAAATAAATAAAAATACAAAACTTCCAAGGTGGTCAAATGAAGCTCATCCTTTATTTTCTTGCTTTGAGAAAATTGTTGAACAAAATTTGACTGCCCATTAAATTTTGGTTTTTGAACTCAAAAATTCAACGAACTGACAATTCTCACGCATCTTGGAATGATTGGGGATGTTGGATTTTGATCTCGGCTGTTATTATCTCATTACTTTTGCCCCTTGATATGGACAAAAACATGTGCAGATATCAAAAATAGACAAACTTTATCGGATAATGAGCTAGAGAGCCAACAATTCTTTAGACCAAGAATTTGTCCCCACTGCAAATTATAGAAGGCAGTTTTCCATTATTTTCTTTTATTCTTCTATTACTATTATTTTTTTCCAATTTCTTTTTCCATTCGTGGGAAAGAAAACAGTGTGAAAATTAATGCATGCTTTTGGCCACCGCCTGAAGTCCTGAACTGAACTTTTTTGGCTGCTTCTTCAATGTGATACGCAAACTACATAAAAACTGCAGCTGCATTAATTGACTAAATTTCCTGTGTCCAAAACAGACTTCTAGAGTTAGTCCAAGCAATTTAATGCTTTAGAATTGCATTAAATACTTGTGAAATTCGATTATCAATAAATAATTCCAACCCAGATTACAAAAAAGAAAAAAAAGAAAACAGTATGTGACTCACAAGTCACAACTGGAGCGGTGCCCATTCTTACTAATTGATCGGCTACGTTTTACGTGTCTTCCTTCTGACTCATACTATTCAATAAAATGAAAACTATGATAATGATCAATTTAGGTTATATAAAATGTGGATCTCACCAAGGGACTCATATTGATTAAGAATCTGTGGTGTCAAAATAAGCTGACACTAATAAGTCTGCACAAATACAACACGATTATAAGTAAATACATCACGGTTTGGTACGACGTGAGATACGAATGTACAGCTATTAAATGTGCCTGAGTTGACTAAGTACGACTTAGTTAACATCTCTATTAATGTCTTATAATGAAGGACATAAATTTTTGCTATCACACTTGTTAGCATTTTTTTTGGCCAGTATCTATTCTCGTAAATTGAGCCATAAAGGTTTCGAGTGGGTATCCACTATTTGGAATTTCGGCCTTAAGTTCGAGTCACATCGGAGATAAGCGTGAAAACTTACGATCTCTAATGGAGTGGAGTGTGGATTAGGTAATAGTAGATATTTTTTTTTATTTTATAATAAGTAGAGGTCATTAGTTTAGTCTTACTTAAAAAAAAAAAAAAAAGAGCACCCTATCTACAAATACAAGGACTAGAAAAGACAATTCAAAATAGGGGATGGCTACGGTAGGGGCGTCCCTACGTAGGGTCATGCCTTAATTATCGTTGGATGGGAATCTGTGGGGAATAACGAGAATCTGTGGAGAATCTATTTATATACAGATTCCCATCCAACGGTGAATAGACATGGCCCCCTACTGTAGACGCGCCCTTCAAAATAAAAAAAAAGTACCTCTCACCAGCGCACACCGCACGTCCCCCTTCCCTTCACAAAAGACACTCTTTTAACCTTGTTTTCGCCCTTTTTGCATCTCTCTCTCGTCTCACCCTCTTTTATAGTCTTTCTTCCATTTGCATGTAAACCTTGAGAGTCAAATCTCCAAAGAACTTTCGTTCAAAAGAATAAAAAAAGTCTCAAAAGAACTTCTCGACTTCTCCTTCAATTTTTGCATCACCCAACATTCTCAAATCTTACCATTTACATCATGTGCTCATCACATAAGTACGGTAATAGCGTAATATCGAAAACGAAAACAATTAAGCACAAAAATAGATAAGCACGATAATAACACATTAACGGCACAGAATCAGGCATGAGCACGACATGATTACTAATTGTGCTCAGGCAGATACGACACGAGACACGAATATATTGTAGCTAAATGTATCTGGACCGACATGACACGACCTAATTGACATTTCTATTAACGACTTATAATGGAGGACATACATTTTTGCTACCACCCCTGTTAGCAATTTTTTTCTGGTATACATTCTCGTAAATTGAGCTGCATAGGTTTTGAGTGTGTCTGACTAAGAAATTTACACTTAAGAGGGGTTATATTTGTACCTCACCTTAACGTAAAGACACCCATCTACAAATACAAGGACTAAAAAAGACGACCGAAAACAAAAAAAATAAATAAATAAAGTACCCCCCACCAGCGCACACCCTACGTCTCCCTTCCCTTCACAAAAAACACCCTTCTACCCAATTTTCGCTCTCTGTATCTCTCTCTAGTCTCACCCTCTTCTATAATCTTTCTTCTATTTGTATGTAAACCCCGAGAGTCAAATCTCAAAAGAACTTTCATTCAAAAATAAATAAATAAATAAGGAGATGGCTACGGTAAGGGCGTCCCTACGTAGGGTCATGCCTTAATTATCGTTAAATGAGAATCTATAGGAAATAACGGGAATCTGTGGAGAATCTATTTATATACAGATTCTCATCCAACGGTGAATAAACAGGACCCTACGTAGGGGCGCCTCTACTGTAGACGCGCCAAATAAATAAATAAATAAATAAGAGTCTCAAAAGAACTTCTCGACTTCTCCTTCAATTTTACATCACCTAACATTCTCAAATCTCACCATTTCCATCATGTACTCATCACATAAGTCCTTTCTCACGTTCTTATATTAAGGCAAGAGTAAAAAGACGAACTTGGAAGAGTAAAAGCAAAAGCGAAATATGAACATAGCCCATAAACAAAAGACATGACCAGACCAAACAAAAACCATGTGATTTAACACCAGGCAACATTAAAAGATAATGAAATTAAAAGATGAGTTTCTAATAGAAATTAATAGTTAATTTTGGAGAACGAAAACTCGAGTGATGTTATTGTAAAGCTATGCGACATTAACACAGTATGACCGTAGCTCAAACGAAGTAAATATTGCGCATGTTAGAAACCATAGTATTAGTCACGTTAGCAATATTAAAAATTATGATAGTGAGTCTACATTTGATAAGTTGCTTACCCATATTGATGCTACTTTGGCCAACCTAACCCTATCCCTGCTCCTATCCCTACCCCTAAACCTTAAACACCAAATGCAACAAAATTATCTATAATTATGAAGAAATACTCCTTATCTTGGCAGAATTAAGGAAATTAAACAGTAGCAGGCATGATCTTTTTAAACAATATGTTAATGAGAGCTATGTTACGAAACCTATAGTTGCACTTACTGTAGAACAAAATTTAACTCTAGCTAAGCCCATTATTGCCTCTTAACAAAGTGATAGTCTGGCAATTTGAATACGACACAATAATAAATCTGTACGCTTAGTTGACACGCTTGACATGATTAATTATATAAAATATTAAATAATTACTTCATAAAAAATATTTCTCAATGGATTTTTTGTAAATAAATTGAAAAATAATATACTAATGAGTTAATTTATCTTAATAAAGTAAATCTGGAGTGAAACAATCAAGTAAATGAATAATTATAATGTTTAAAAATGTTGTGACACATTAATTCGAATTACATTTTAATTAAACCCATGGATAACACGAAACTCGCACGATATAAATAGGTCGACATGAAACGACACGAATTTCCAACCCAGTCTACCTATACATCAACTTCTAAACCTTGGATCAAATGCATATTTATTTGATTTTCTTTCTAATATGACTGTTGGACTAGTTTTCAATGTGCGAGAATTTTTTGAGACACAAGGTGTTTTGATGCATCCTTTGTTGAGAATAGAATGAAGCAAATCTTCTGTTACAAGTTTTTACCTCTTTATCAAGCATTAAGACTTCCGCTTGCCGATCTTTCTATGCTTTAGATTACTCATTTATGATATATTTAAGTTTTAACTCACCGAAGTCGAGTTCTCAATCTCCGGGAGAATGATGTTGACGAAGAATAAAATATTTTAGGAATATTATTATTACTATTATTAATTAGTATTATTTAATTATTAGATTTATTTTAATTTTGAGTAATTAGTTTTAAGTTTCTCATTTTTATCAGTTTCTAGAATTTGTCTAATTTCTTAGTTGTCTCAAATTGTTTATCTACAAATAGATTTAGCTATGTAATTATTTTAGAAGATTACAAATAAATATTAAATAATTATTGTGTTTTCTACCTCTATGGTTCTTCATTATAAGTTCTTGATATAATTCTATTGCTATTCTACTTATTCACATATTTTTGCCCTAATTATCTTCACCTGCTATTTTACCTATTCTCTTTCTAATTTGTCATCTTATCCTACATCATCTTATTAGCATATTTTTTTTTTCTGCTAGTATCCATTCTCCTAAATTGACCTGCATGGATTTTGAGTGGGTCCGACTAAGAAATTTACACTAATCAACGTTTGAAGATGGACACAGAAAGTTTCTTTTGCCACTCCCGTGTTAGAACTTTCTTGCTAATTTCAAACTAAAACTTACGCCTAACTTTTTTCTTCTTTCTTTCTAGTCTTGTTTAAACATGATTTCTCTCAATACCCATCTGGGGTCCATTCCTAATCATTGGGTAGCAAGATCTTTCCTATTGGGTGAAAGGTCAACTCCATGATCTATCACAAACACCAAGCCTCCATACATGGAATTCCATGCTAACTTTGTGGGCTGCAATATATTTTGTGTTGTTTCTCATGGACTTGGACACGCAAAAGCAGAGTAATTGATACAAATTTAGAACCAAAAAACACAAGTTGGTTTTTTTGAGGACAACACACACACACACATATATAATATAAAGAACATTATTACTATATAACTAAAATATATTATGTTATAGTTCATTGCTTAGAAAACACGTAATGACTTAATCCAGTTACAGATAATCTTCAAAGGGATAATTAATACTAGGATTTGATCCAGACCAATCACCTTTATACAGATCACATAAGCAAAAGAATGTCATAAAGAAAAATAGTTTTAAGGAATGTGTAAGATCCAAATGAAATCAATAATATGGAAAGTCAGAAAATCTTCCATATGAAGAACATGTTGTAAGGTTTACTGGGTAACACAAAGTATGATCTTAAACAATTTTTTTTTTTTTACCTAATCCATGAACATTTTAAAAAAAAAAAAAATATGAACCAAAACCCTTTTTTTAGACCAATGATTGATATCACTAAGGAATAATTGGTAGGAGGCATATTACCTATAAAGTTAGTATAGATGAGTACAAACACATAAAATATATATTTGCATTCATCTTTAATGAGAGAAATTATGGGTCCATTAGATGAATTCTTTCTCTCTTGCCCTTTTGTCTTCTTCTCTCACTTTTGTATAATAGATTATATCTACACTCAATAATTCATGATTTTATCTAAAAATTCTCCCAAAATGAGTTTTGAGAATTGAGACCCAATTCTTAACTAATTACTTCTTTCTCTTTCTTCCCGATCCTTTTAACCAAAACTCTTGACAAAAAATTAAAAAAAAAAAAAAACTTAAGGTGCAGTTTTAATTGGGATTTGCCCTCAGCAAAGGCACAAGATTGATTGACAACAAAACAAACCATACCTAATATTGGGAAATAGGAGTATAGGACTGACCTTATAATTCCTTATACAGAGACATTTAGAAAAACAAATTTCTATTAATAGAAACGAATCTAATGTGGCATGGTTTTAGGTGATGACAGGGAATAGATGTTGACCCATCAACAAAGGGGATAATACCAAACAAATCCATCTCAAAGAGCAGGATTAAATATATAAGTGGGTTTACCTTGTAGATTATTGTAATTATATATATATATATTTTTTTGGTTTAAAAAAATGTTTTAGTTGAAATGGTACAAGCAGAAGTTTTATAATAAAATATAATAACCCCCTCTCCCTCTCAAAGGCCCAAGTTGTCAAAAGTAAACTCAATTCCCCTTTGGGCCAGAAAAAGATCAAGAAAACTCCTTTGGAGCTTTTTTTTTTTTTTTCTTCCTAACCATCTTTTGTGAAAGAAAACATTGTCTCATCTCTATGTGGATTTTATTGTTATCTATTATTATTGTTGTTTATTATTTATCCGGCAAGTACTTGCATCCCTGAAGAGCTCAAACAAAAAGAACCAATGGAAAAGCTCAGGCGGTTAGAAGAGAGAGAGAGTGGAGTAGGAGTCAGTGATTCTAGTGGGTTCCTGCAAAGGACCCCACGGTTTCATTTCTAAGTTTTTTGTTTTAATTAAAATTATTAATATTATTATTTTACAATTATTAAATTTCCTTTTCATTTTTTTTTACCTCCAAACCCCACACCACCCATAAGGCCTGAGACAGGTCTGCAAGGACAAGATTTTCTGTACCCTTTGGAAGAGTTTCAAAATCTGTATCATATTACTACAGACAGAGAGGGTGATCATAAAGCAAAGCAAATTCCCATATAGACTAATCAAGTAGTTTCTTCACAGAGGAGGAAAAAAAAAAAAAAGAAAAAAAAAACAAGACAAATAAAGGGATCTTATGAAGGGTTGAAAGTATCCAGTAGAAGGATACTATTGAGAAGAAGACTGAAACCTCTTTGTGGCTACCTAGATAATACTTTGACAAGAAAGCTTTGGTCTTTTCTACTTCTCTTCTTTTTTTCTTTTTTTTTTCGGTGGTGGTGTCTCTTTCTTTGGTGGGTTTTAGCTCCATATCGAACTTCCTCTAAGAAAATCCTCAAAAGGAAAAATTTGAGGTAAAGAAAATATAACATAACTCTCAATAACTCCTCTGTTTTTTTCTTTCTTTTTTTCTTTCAAGGTGGAGCTTTTCACTACCTTCTTTTCTTATGCTTTTTCTTTTTCATGGTTGAACTTTTTTCAGATGAAAATGGTCTGAATTAGGAAAAGGAGGTTGAGGTTCTTGCATGGCGAGCCACAGAGTTGGAGAGACTACTGGTTTGTCAGACTCAGGACCTTCTAATCACCATCTCTCTTATGCAGTTTTCCATGGGATTAATACTCCTTCCACCAGCTTCATGTATGATACAAAGCCACCTGGAACTTCGTTTTCTTATTCTTTTATAGCAATTTCAGAGCTTGAAAATTAATGGGCTCTCTTCATTTGTTGAATTTGAATACTAAAACTTGTTTATGGAGTCCAACTCTGACATGGGTTATTATTAATTTTGTTTCTTGGTCTAGCAATCAAGAGGGATCAACTTTTGATTTTGGGGAGCTGGAACAAGCAATCGCTCTGCAAGGAGTTAAGATTGGAAATGATGAAGCTAAAGCACGTATGCTTCTTCTACTACTACTTCTACTTCTTCTATCTATTTCTCTCTCTTTTGTGACGTTTGATAGGCATAACCAACTGAAGAAAGCAGAGAAAAAAAGGGGAGAGAGAGAGTGAGCTTTGAAAATGTCTACAGAAAAAGGCACTGTAGAGAAGGAAAGGGAAGGGGGGGTGTTACCATTTCCAATACAGTAATGATTTTAGAGTCTAGAGAGTTGAATGGCGTGAGGCTACAAACATAGAAACCTGACCTCTTAGCATGATTTACTGACTCCAAAACTGCACAAAAGGAGGATTAGGTTCCTTTACCTTTTCACTCATTGAGACCAAAAAAAATTGGAAAAAAAAAAAAAAGAAAAGAGAGAAAGAAATCTTCAAAGTCTTTATTTTGTTTGATCTTCTGAGATATTGCTTTTGTGATACTTTGCAGCTTTATTCACAGGCAGGCCTGCAGCTACTCTGGAAATGTTCCCTTCATGGCCAATGAGATACCAGCAAACCCCAAGAGTTAGTAGTATATATTAGTTTTCTAGCCTTTTCTTTCTCAATCTTTGACCAGTTTTCTCAAATGGGTTTTGAACTAAAAAGAAAAAAGAAAATTGAATATCCCAACTTTTTCAGTTTTTTACCAAGTGATTTCACTACCCTTTTGAAACAGTTTTAATGGGTTTTGCTTTGTTTTTTCAAAATTCAGGGAAGCTCAAAGTCAGGAGGGGAGAGTACAGATTCAGGGTCAGGAGTAAACACTCTTTCATCAAGCAAAGCTGATCACCAGTTGGAACCAGAATCTCCTCTTAGTAATAATAACAATAATAAAAAGGCATCTTCAATATCTGATCATCACCATCAACAATCCAATTTTGATCATCATCATCATCTACAGCAGCAGCAAGATCATATGGCCAGTGATAACTCAAAACTTCAATCAGCTAATTCCAAACAACCACAAGAAAAGGTTCTTGTACTACTACTGTTTTATATTACTGTTAACTCCAGTTATGTCTCTCTTTGCCAAATCCCCGTAACTGAGGAAAAGGTTGGCATCTTTATTGTTATTATTACTGTTTATACATATATATATATATGTAGCTCTCTCTCTCTCTCTCTCCTACTCTCTCTCTCTCTCTTTTATTTCTTTTTTCTTCGCTTTCCAGTCACATACCGAATATCTTGAAAATTTACAGCACAGATCCCAACAACTCTCAGAAAATCAAAGAAAGACAGTTTTTTCCTGATTTCTGAACGATTTTCTGATAAAAATGTCAGACAAGAGAGAGAGAGAGAAAGCTGTACTCATAAAAAAGGCAAACTGAGAATCTTCACAGTAGTTGACACTGTTTATTTTGTTATGTTTTAACAATAATAAATAGTGTTGATGACTCACTTTACTCAATCCCCATAACTCAGACCAAAAACACTTACACTTGTTCTTCTTTTTTAAAGCCCTTTAAAACATACACATTTCTAGTTTATCTCTCACCCCACTCTGCACAATCCACTCCCCACCAAAAAAAAAAAATGGAAGAGAATGATGTGTTTTGCTACCCGTATAATGTTGATGACGATTACTTCAACTTGTCTCAACACCAAAGTCCAGAAATTCTTCCCAGGAATCCAGTGAGAATATTTCTAATCATATCATCTTACTCATTTTTTTTTCCTTGTTTGAGAATAGTAGAGTCCCCATAAATACTCCCATCAAATCAAACCTTTAACATAAACAACCTCTTTTTTTATCTTTCTTTTTCTCTTTTGTCCTTTAGTTTAGTTCTTCTTCTTCTTTTTTTTTTTTTTTTCCCGGCTCCATTTTAAGTTCTATATATGTTGTTTTTATTTCTTTTCTTTTTTTTTTTGGCCGTAGTGTAACTACATTTTCAAAAACTTGTGTATTTTCATTTTTTTAAGCACTCTACTTTAGTTATTTTCTCATTTTTTTTAAAAAAAATGTGCATTTTCACAATCAATTAAAAATATGTATTATTATTTATGTCCTTAAAATTAATGTTGCAGAGAAAGGGAGCTGGTTCATCAGAGAAACCACTTGACGCTAAGGTTCTAAAATAATGTTTTCCTCTATGTAAATTTGTTTATATTTTCTTTTACTCAAAAATTTTTATGAGCTAAACTTTCCTTTCTGTTTTATTTATTTTTTGTTTTTTAAATATAGACTTTGAGACGCTTAGCTCAAAATAGAGAGGCTGCAAGGAAAAGCCGTCTGAGAAAGAAGGTAACTCATTTTTCACTCCACCAAATATCTTATTTTTCAAATTATTTTGTAACAACTTTAAGTCCCAATAACATTTTGGTAAGATATGGTACTGAAGTATATGATATAATATATTTGTATGCGAATGTACGGACTAATTAAGTGATTTTTTTTTTTTTTTCCTTGTTGATATAGGCTTATGTGCAACAACTAGAGTCGAGTAGAATAAAGCTTACTCAGCTTGAACAAGATCTTCAAAGAGCCCGCGCTCAGGTTTTATTATAAATTATGTCAAATTAAAATATATATATATATCACAATTTTTCACATGAAAATGATTTTTAAACTGTTTATAATTTTTTTAATCATGTCATATTGTTTTTTGGGATTTTATTTATCTATTTTCTATTTAAATTATTTTATGATAGGGGTTATTCTTGGGTGCTTGCGGTGGTGCCGCTGGCAATATCAGCTCAGGTGAGTTTCTCGACAGAATTTGTTTTGGCATTATTTGGTTTTACCATAGTAGCCTTAGTTTGTCAAAAGTATTGCACAGAAAATGACAAGACGAAAGAAAAAGTCTTATTTTTTTTGACTCATGAGCATTTTGGTAATTGTACAACATGGGGGTGTCTTCATTAGGCAGAGGGAATGAACTCAGCGGAAGATCTGTCCAAGCTCGAGTAAATATTTTTATAACAGATAACATAAAATAGTATTTTGGAAACCAGAAAATTATAATTTCAGGCTGGCTAAAATATTATTTATATATAGATATTTATTTCCTTTTAGAATAAAACAACGTCTAACTTCAATTGCCAAAAAAAAAAAAAAAGGGGCAACGTCTAACTTCGAAGTTAGTCTTTTCCAATATAATAATTATTCAAATATGCTTATGCTAAAGTAAACTTTGATCGCTAGATGAATGTGAAAAAATTCTATATTAGTTTATTATTTCCAGTCAAAATTTGGAAAACTGTGTTATAAAAATTATACACTAAATAAATACTGATATCATTCGGCTTTGGCAGACATTTCTGAATTTGACCCAAATAAATCCCTTTACAAGTTATTGTCATTTAAAAAAAAAAATTAAAAAAGAATTCTTATAACATTAAGGCAATATCTAATCAAACGACAAAAGTCTTCATATATTTTGCCTTTTCCAAACGTGAAAAAAGCCATGCTTTATGGGTTCAAGTTTCTATGTGTTAATTCCATTTTATTCGAGATTGAAAAGGAGATCAATAGTGTACGTAGTTTGTTCAAAAAAGGAGTAAAACTTTTTTTTTAAATTTTTTTTTGAAATTCTTTAATTTACATAGTGAATTAACAATTAAATGTTAATGTTAATACGTGTCCTTTTTTAAAAAAAAAATAATATATATATATATATATATGTATAGGTGCTGCAATTTTTGACATGGAGTATGCAAGGTGGCTAGAAGACGACCAACGTCACATGACGGAGCTCCGGACCGGGCTGCAGGCGCATTTACCGGACGGCGATCTCCGGATGATCATCGACGGTTACATCTCGCATTACGACGAGATTTTCCGGCTCAAGGCCGTGGCCGCCAAGTCCGATGTGTTCCACCTCATTACCGGGATGTGGACCACTCCAGCCGAGCGTTGCTTCCTCTGGATGGGTGGTTTTAGACCCTCTGACCTCATTAAGGTGTGATCCATTCCCCAAACTAATTTCTTTAGATTACTCATTAATTTTTATTTTTATACCTTATATTATATATTATAGGGATAACTGTAAAAAAAATACACTGAAATTTGGATATTCTGCAATTTAAATCCTGAAGTTTGGATTCTGCAAAATAACACTCTGAGATTACGAATTTTTGGATTAATTTTTTGAATAATTTTAACTGATAAAATATAATAATGTCCTCAAAATTAAGATGAATAATGTGGATTAATCTAGTTTTAATAGAAGATATTAGTGTTTTTTCGTTCCTAAAATTGGTTAGAAAATCTATCCAGGGTATTAATTTTCAGAAATTCTTAATCTCAGGGTATTATTTTGCAAAGTCCAAACTTCAGGGTTTAAATTGCAGAACACCCAAACTTCAGGGTATTTTTTGTAATTATCCCTATATTATATTAGAAAAAAAGTACATATCTTATCAGAAGGACATATGTGTAATTTGACTATTTGAACTACTCCACGATATTTATAACCCAAAATATATATATATATATATATATATATATTAGTATGATTTACGTAGGTCATATTAAATTATGTCATACTAGGAAAAATAGTTCTTTTTAATATTTTTTGTGTTTTTTTTTTGTTCCCTAAAAATTATGTATAATGTGTTTGATTTTTGTTTAATTAATTTTTTTACTTTATTTACCTTTTTTTTTTTTTTTGTGATATGGGAATGCAGATGTTAATAGCACAGTTAGACCCGCTAACAGATCAGCAACTGATGGGGATATACAGCCTACAACAGTCATCACAACAGGCAGAGGAGGCTCTCACACAGGGACTAGACCAGCTCCAGCAGTCTCTCGTCGACACCATCGCCGGCGGCCCTCTCGTCGACGGCATGCAACAGATGGCCGTCGCCTTAGGCAAGCTTTCAAACCTCGAAGGATTTGTTCGTCAGGTAATTAATTACTACTTGTTACTTTTAACTTTCTTAATTACTTTGTTACTTTCAAAATATGTAAATGTATATAGTTACATATCTACTTTGAAAAATGTTATTGCGTTAGTTCACTTAATATATACTCTGTGATGAAAAGAAATATAGATTAAATCAATTCAAAATTCCGTGAGTAAGATGATATTTTGTGACATTAATAGAGATTGGTTAAGTTGCTAATGTGATCTTTTAGCATTACCCTTAATTTCTATCCCCGGAAGGTCATTATAATCATTTTTAGAAAATTATATGTATATATACATATATGCATATTATGTAGTAAACTAAGTTTAATGTCAGTCAATAAGTACTAAGCTCGGAAATAAAGCTCAGGTGGGCACGTAGAATACAAGAGTCTCCTTCAGGTGATTTCTGAGGAGTCAAAAGTTAACATTGTTCCCCCAAACGAATATTTCCGACTAATATACTTGGACTAACCCCACTTGTCAAAATTAAATCTTTGCTTGTCGTATCCGCTACTGGCTGATAAGGAAATTTATGAAGCCCATGATTCTTGACCACCTATTAGAAACATGTTTATAATTACTTGAAATTATTGAATAAACCTTCCACTTCATTTTCCATTTTATTTTTATTCTTTTCCATCTTCTCTCCTTTTGTATTCCGCCGCAATTCCATTTTTTTACACTTGATCAGGGTAAGAATCCCATGGCTTTCACTTTCTTATGTCACCTTGATTTAACTTATTAATTGACTTTCATTTTGAACTCTACTATATGCATATTTTTCCCAATTTGAAATATTATCTATAAATATATATACTTATATATATATATATTATATTATATATACATACAACTTTAGAAGAAACAAAAACTAGAAATATATTTATTAGCGAGAGTGAGAATAGTCAACAAGATTTTGGACAGACATATGTATTAGTTTTGTATTTTTTTATATGCTGATCCCACCGTCCAATGGATAGCAACCTCTTCAGGGGTCTTGATGATCATGAATATCCAATTGACCTTTGAAGGTTATTATCAATTGGGCTGTCTCTTTCTTTGCTTATTTTTCAACTTTGAGGAAGCTTGATTTATATGCACAAAAATATACTAGAGAAGTTTCATACAATCGGGTAATAATTTTGATAATCTCCCCTACATGTTCGCCACGTGTATGGTGCGTGATTGGTTGAATTCTTGATTATCATAATGATCGCCAATGATTTTGCAGGTGAAACATAAATAAATATATCTATATGCACATATATAAATGTATGCTTACCATGTCCTTTTCAGCTAAGGTGGCTAAGGTGTAGCAATCAATTACATGCTGAATTCTAGGGGTTTTGATGGAGTTATTTCATCTTAAAATGGTTTCTATCAAAAAGTTGGTTTGAAAGTGATGTTTGTTGAAATGAAAACCCTAGCTAGACCCATCAACAAATATTTAAAATTTTAAAAATAAAAATAAATTAACTCAAAAACCTTCTAAGCTTGAATTTTTTTTTTTAAAAGGAGAAATGAAAAACTATGACTGGAATGGTCCAAATTAATTTATAGATGGGACAAAGGTTTCAAATTTCAAACCCTTTGAAATGTTTATTAGAGGTTGGTGCCCATGCTTTATGGGACCCGTTCATATATTTATCAATGTATGTATCTTCATGTTTAATTATTTAATTATCTTACTATAAAATACTTCTTTTTTTGTTTTTTGTCTCTTTATTAAAATTTGTGTTTTTTTTTTTCGTTTAATTTGAAGAATAAATTTGTTTGATTTTTGTTAATTTTAATTAGGCTGATAATTTGAGGCAGCAAACACTTCACCATTTGCGTAGGACACTCACAGTTCGCCAGGCAGCACGTTGTTTTCTCGTAATTGGCGAGTACTATGGTCGTCTAAGAGCGCTTAGCTCCCTTTGGGCATCTCGACCCCGGGAGTAAGTTAATTTTATTAGCTTTTATATTTTATATTCTGGGTTACATACTGTGTGTGGCATATATATATATATATATGATGTTAGACTATAGTGGGTACTAACTACAAAGATATGTGTTTGTCTTTTGGATATATGCGATTAGTAAGTGTCATTTTTTCCTGATAAATTAAATGATAACGAGAGTAGATTGATTAGTTTATAAGTGGAATTCTATAATTTTTCCTCATTATTATACATATTAGATTCAATATTCGAAGAGTTGATCAAATTATCTGAAGAAGTGGTTAATTTCTGATTTATAATGTGTATAGATTTTGGTTACTATACTTGTTTTATTTATTTTTTTTAATTGTTTTCTTTTGGTTTTTATTTTTTATTTTTTTGCTAAACCGTACGTGGTTATTATATATATGGTCTTCTAGGAGCATGGTGAATGATGATACCACGTCGTGCCAAACAACAACAGACTTGCAAATGGTTCATCATCATCATCAACATCAACCTCCACAGAATCATTTCTCATCCTTTTGATTGAGATAATATATAATTGATCATCGATCCAACTTAGCCAGGAGGGAGCTGCCTCTCAGTGATGAAGTCTCCTCTCTCGCTTTCATTGGCTTCTTTGGATTTCTTCATGTTCTACTTTAGAAGGGATAGGATAATATATATATATATATATACCAAACAACAACAGACTTGCAAATGGTTCATCATCATCATCAACATCAACCTCCACAGAATCATTTCTCATCCTTTTGATTGAGATAATATATAATTGATCATCGATCCAACTTAGCCAGGAGGGAGCTGCCTCTCAGTGATGAAGTCTCCTCTCTCGCTTTCATTGGCTTCTTTGGATTTCTTCATGTTCTACTTTAGAAGGGATAGGATAATATATATATATATATATATATGAATATATAACATTTTTATGTTCTCAATTTGTTTTTTTAATCTTTATGTCAATGTTAATTAATATATCACTATGTTTATCTTTTGTAAATGTAAATCAATTTTATGTGCATGAGAGAGCAATTATATATCCTTCTTGCTTAAACACAAAGGGAGCTATATATATATATTAAAAAAAACAATGAACTTTGAGTTAGTTTATACGTACTTTCATGTCATATGTATGTTTATTTGTCTTCCACTCATTTAAATTGGCTATCTCGATTATAAGTATTTATATATATGTGGTTCGCAATCCGAAAGGTATTTTTTTTTTATCTATTTATAGGTATTTTTTTTCTTGGATCATTATCTAACGGTTATTATAATTTGAGTAGTTGAGAAAAAAATAATAAAATTAAATATTTATTATTTATATTTTTCTCTCTTTATTTTTTATCTAGAAAAAACGTGCATGAATAATTTTAATTGAACAAAATAATACTTATGGGTAGGTAAAAATAAATATCTATCTGATTGGTAATATGTATATATGTATATATATATATCTGCTAACATATGACATATTTAATACTATATATGTATATATAAAAACAAGGGTGGCAAAGAAGGAAGAGAGAGAGAGAGGGGCGTTAAACAATATTTATATAAAGTGGTTATAAAATAGTATTCTAATATTGTAGAGATACGACAAGAGAATAGGAGGATATACATTGTGTGTGAAGATTATCTCGTTCGTAATAGTAATAATATAATGTATATAAGAATTATATAGTGGTTTAATGGAGAATAGAAAGTAGGTCGTTGCTCTCCATTTATATCAAGTGGTTACAAGTTGATTGGAAAATAAGATTATTGTAATGTACAAAACGACGATGAAAATGGCTGGCTAGATACAAAAGAGAGAAATTTAGAGATATTTTTGTTTGACTTAAAAGCATTAAAAAAAAAAAAAAACCTAATGGCGATTTGCATGAATTATATATTGGAAGATGGTGGACAAGGATCGACAGATACATAAAGAAGCAGCGTGTCTTGCTACTGATTGATAACAAAAGATATTACTTTTATTTATTTTGTAAAATCAAAGCAAGATTATCAATATCTGCATGCATATAGATTATGCTTTTTACGTAATTTTCGATAGGAGTATTTATCCCTAATTATTTATTTATTTATTTTTTTTGGTTAACCGTTTTTACTTGAGCATGTACGTGAAAGTTATCTTTAGTGATAGCTGTATTTATTTAATTATTTTTAGTAAATTTTGTTAAGGATACACTCTTTTTTACTCTCTTATTTTATTATTTGACACTTGAATTCTACTATTCAATTTAATATTTTAATAATATAATAAATCATATTCGAATCCATATGTGTCAAGTAGTGAGACTAAAAAAATACAAAAAAGAATATAAAATATGGTGTAGCTAGCATTCCTCTTATAACATTAATTGGTAATTATATAGCCTATCTTATAATCAAACATTGGAATTAAATGCATGCATGCATGCATGCCCTTGATTATCAGTTTCCCTTTTTTCTCATTAATCTTATAATTAAAAATTTATTGTAACACTAGATTGATAGTACATTTTCATCCAGACTCATGAATAGACATATATTTGTTTCTTTTTATAATTTAACTGCAATCTCCATATTAATGTTTTTCTTTTTTTTAAAAAAGAAAAAAAAGATTTAGCTAATGACCTCATTATTACAAAGAAAGAAAAATAACATGCGCACCATGTGAGTTGAACCTCTAAACTAATACTCAATCCCTATCCCGCCCCATCGGCTCACTTATTGACTGAGCTAGCCTCAGTGGACCATATTAATATTTTTCTATTTTGTGGGCGTAAAAACCTCAGGATCAAGTTTGATAAGTTGAACTAGATGGCTTTTTTTCTTTTTAATTTTTTTTGGCGTAAAACCTGAAGACCAATTTTGATAAGTTGAACTAGATGCTCATAGCTTAAGATAATATAGCCGGTGAACTAAAAGAGAAGCTTTCATGCATGCTTGCATGTATATTAATTTAACGCTTTCCTTTTCTGTGTCATTAGTCTGGATATGTACACTATGCTAATTATAATAAGTTCAAATGTCTAACAACAAAAATAATTAGGACTCGAATTACAAAAAACTAAAACAAAATTAAGAAGTAAAATCGCCTATACATATCATAAAAAAGAGAGAGCGCACATTTGAATATTACTGTAGCAAATTGATCATTTCGTGCAGCATATATTCAATACAAATGAATCTTTAACCAATTGAATGGAACGACTCAAACTTAAAATCTCTTCGATTGAAAAAAAAAAAAAAAACCCGTACCGCCCCGAGTTATTGGTTGTATTGCATCTGAAGATTTAGAACTCTAATTATACTTTGACATATATGCGAAGAATAAGATTGATAATGCATGCATCTATATCCTTATACACATTAAACGTACTTTTTTCTTAAATCTGGACCGACAAAATCTTTTTAATAACTGAATTTATAAATTATGCGCCAAAAAAATCAAAAAAGGGTCACAAATATTTTGATTAGTTAATGATATCTTGGGAGGCCAACAGCAAATCAGCATATAACCGACATGTTCATTCTATAATATACTTCTATGAAAGATTTCGCAGCTTCTTCTTCTTCTTTTTTTTCCGAAAAAAAAAATTGAAGTTAACTAGAATAGAAGAATAATGAACGTAGATCATTACGTGCTAATATATTTAGCAAAAACAAAAAAAAACAAAAAAAACAAGAAAAGACAAAAGCAAAACAAAAACAAAAAACTTACGTGCTATACTACTATATTGTATATATGATTGCTCATTATAACTTTCATCAATTCCACAATTATGGATTATTATTCAATTGTAAATGATGCTTTTTATCTTTTCGTAAAATATCATACTTTTTTTTTTTCTTTTTGGCCTCTTTACTTTTTCGATCCATTACGACCAGTCATGGGAATAATTTATAAGCAAAGAGTGGCAATATCAAGTCACAATCAGCGTGCCTTTGTTAACCCCATTAGAAAAATAATGGGTATACAAGATGGCCCTATCTCTTCATTCCTTTTACTTTAATGCATACGTCTTTTTAGATTAGGTTTGGTTTAATCTAAAGTGTGCGTGTAATATGCAGCATGCGTCACTACTTTTTGGTAAAAAGAAACGTAATTATTAAATTAAACAGTGTTGCATACGTACTTCTGTTAATTTCTTAAAACAATTGTACCACGGTGCACTAAAAGTGATGTCATTGTGCTACCAGTTACCACGTCTCTATATTTACATGGCCCTAACGAGTCATTTCAATAAAATGTGTCTTTTTTCCGCACCTAGTTTTAGGTGCTTCCATTTCCACTACATTCGTACGTAAAAATATATATACATGTCATTCTGTAGTGACTCACATGCAAATTAAATCAGGCACTGGTGTGCCAAGCAAAAAGCAAGCATGTGTTCTAGTTCTCACACTCCCTAAAAAGTGCTATTGGTTTCCCAAAATCTTACTTAGATGTGTAACATTTTATTTGGAGACATTTCAAAAAAAAAAAGTGAACAGAATGGGAAACATTTTTGCTTGGGGCACTCATGCCTTTCTTTTTTTTCTTTTTCTTTTTTTTTTTTTTCCTTTCAGGCTGGCGTGTTGTAGCCGAGCTGTATAAATAGATATATGACACCCTCATAAGTTAAAAACAAAGTGAAATCTGCTGTAACATTCCACGTATAGGTCTAGTCTAGATTCGATTATGTACGAAATGTAATCTGAAAAAAATTATATATTAAATATTCTTGGTAAAAGATATTGGCGATTGATTGTTTGTGTGTTTTCTTTTTCAAACATTAAAAAAAAAAAAAAAGGGTATTGTGGCTTAAGTCATTAAACTAACAGGAGATAAAAACAAAGTGATACTGACCCAATTGTATTTTTAGGTTCTCAATATATTGCATGCCTTTTTTTCCCAACCGTGCAGGAATCTGAGCAGTTGGTTTGGTTGACCAACATATTGTCAAATACTTAATTTTCTTTAAGAGGGAAATCAGGTTGGTTTGAGAAAAGCCTTCATTTAATGACAATTATAATGATCTCAAACAATATTTTAATATAATTTTTTGTAAGAGCTTATTTGGCATTGACTTAGATGATTGCTATAGCTTACCTGATCTTCCATTATAAAAAAATAAAAAATAAAAAAAGCAAGGAGCAAATGAATGAGGACCAAATCCAATAATGTGTGGATTGGTTTTTACGGTATTTTAGTTTAAAACAAATTATATTGACTTCCTTCTGATTTGTAACTATCGAAGCTCATGTTCAACAGTTTAGTTATTAGGGAAAATATTGGTCATAATTGTCTTCATTTAGCATCCAAACTTATGTAATAATATTTGGATTCGGTACATAATTTTAAAGAAGGCACGTACAAAAGAATCGTATTCAATTTGACGTACAAAAGAATAGTATTCAATTTTCAACCAAACTTCCTATATCTTCTTACAATTAGATTTTTAGGTTGAAATATGATCGAGATAACTGCTCATAGATAACAACAATGAGCTAGGTATAGCTACAAGTAAATAATGGTACCTAAAGCATAATGAAAGCAGAGGTACTCGAGTGATTAAACTATGTACATAGCTAGTTTTAAAAGGTAGCTAGTTTTTTAAAGGTGCTAAAAGATTTAGACGATACAAACGCAAACACATATTATACATGTGTACATACATATTATTTATTTGTACGAACGGATTATTTAAGTTAATCTCAAAAAATTGGAGCAAGTAATTATTTCTGGACTATTATAAGCAAAGCATACAAAAAAAAATTTTTATCCGACAACTATCATGACCGAGACTTGAATCCATTTGCAAAATATGGCCAAAATCAATTAATAGTACCTCAAATTTCAGCAGATAGAAGAAATAATATAATCTCGGCCATTGAAACCGAAATATCCAAAGATAACTCTCGATCGGATTCTTTCATTACATCCTCTTGAGCTATTATGTTAGGGGGGAAAAAAACAATTATATTTACAAACTTCTAATTAGCTTTAAATGAATTAAATTTTGAATTTTTCAGTTGAAAGTGCTAATACATCGATCATAATCTAGCTACCACAACTTACATAAGCATATTCAAGTCTGAGAGATCATCCATTGGTATTTCGAGACCAATGGAATCATGGTCCATCAAGCCTTCTTCTTCAAAGTTCAACCAAGAAGTGAGATCTTGATTCCCACCTAGCTCTTCCATTGGATCTAACTCGTTGAAGTGCATAGGTTCCTCTGCCTCTTTCAATGTATTTCTGGGCAGAATCTGTTCACCTTTTCTATTGCCGGCATTAATTGCTGATTGACTTGATCCCTGAGAAGGGCCTGTAGATTCCACAAACCTGCCATTAATTACACTTCCTGAAGTTGATTGAGTATTCCTTTGCTTCAACTTTGCTTTTGTTTTCCGTTCGGGCCGGGAGCTGTCCAGTGACGAGTGACCACCTCCAGAGAGGGAATTGTTTTTTAAGTTATCCCCATCACTTCTCTTTCCCTTCACCTCAAGAACAGTACTTTCAAAAGCTGAAGTCACCCTTGACGAAGCACTTCCAACAACGTCATCAATCAGGACTTCCCTCTTCTTTCCTCTGTTTGGTGTGAATACGTGGTTGTAAGAAGCTCGCTCGGAGGAGTGAATGGCAGTTTGAAGACCCTCTGATGAGCCTCTATCGAGATTATCACTATGTGAATCGTGTCTCTCGAACGCACAAGAAACCACACCTGTAACAGTAAAAAGGAATAATTAATACTATACTACCATGTTTGTAAATTCCAGATATATCTGTATTTTTCCTCTTGCAGGTGAGAAGTTACAGAGACTGTTGGCTTGCAAAATAGAAAGGAAAACACAATAAAGGAAAGCCATGGGTCCCAAACCAGAAAATTTCTAGGATGCAGTTGCCTTCCATTGACTGAAATTTTGCATAAACAAAAAGCATGTAATGGTCTAACTAAACATACCCACTCCTCTAACTTCGGTTTGATAGGAAACCTCATTGCATGTGTTACTAGCAGTTCCAGATCCAACGCAATCGGCAGATTTCGTATCATTGTTGGATGAAGGTGAAGAAAACAATACATCCTGGAGTGCGGGATCACTAAAGCAACTTTTCCCGGTTTCCTCAAATTTAAGACATCTGCCAAGTGTACGCTTGACAAAAGCTGATGCAACTTGCTTCGAAACTTTGCGGACAGCACTTTTTGAAGCATTACTCCCACGGCAGGCCTGTAATATCGATTTGATAGAAAATTGTAATATTAACTCATACAGTCGTACTATTAGAAGCAACCTTCTACATTACAGCAATGCCAAAAACATCAGAAGTCCTAATAGTCAGAGACTATGCGTATTTATCAAAGGGTAAATTTGCCAATACATCATATTCACATATGATAGATAGTGAAATGCACTAACAGCACAGCATACTAAATTATACAACAATACTCCACACTTTAGAAATAACATAATAGCAATAATAGCAAAATACAATAGGGAAAAAATGCCTTTTGTTTTCTGAGACATTATTGGTTAACAATGTGCCGCAAAGAAACAATGCCACATCAGACACGACTTTTTATCATATCTGCTATCTAGGCATAAGAAGTACAAAGTAAACTTTCTAACGTGTGCATATACTTGCGTAGTCAATATTCCTGCGAATATGGTTGTCTCGCAAACTACAATAGCAAATAAAGAAGCTCATATTGATGGATCCAAGAGATTTACGCTCCAGCATGGTGTTTTTTTGGACTGAACTGGCAGTCAAGATGTTCCAAAGCTAATCATGATCTCCATTACAAAACAAGAATGCACCCTACTCAAGCACTAATGATCAAACAACCAAACAGCGGGCTGTAAGTATTACAATCAAACCACATATTGAACCTGTCACATACAACCTTTTTCACATCCATGTCCAAAGCAACATCCATGTCAAAATAGTAGGAGCTATTGATGTAGACATGGAATATATTATATAAGGAAATTATATTATTATTATTATTTAGATTTATTATTAGGTATTATTTAATTTTGGGTAACTAGATTTATGTTTCCTGTTTCTATTAGTTTCTAGAATTTGTCTACTTTCCTAGTTGTGTCCAATTGCCTATCTATAAATAGGCTTAGCTATGTAATTGCTTTTCAGATTATGATGAATTAATAAACGATTATTGAGTTTTCTCCTCTTATGAATCTCTCTCTCTGAGTTCTTGTCTTGCTTTTCTATTGCTCTTCTACCTATTCATCTGTTTCTACCTAAATTCTATCACCCCTTGCTCTTCTACCTATTCTCTTTCTAAATTCTCATCTTATCCTACATCAGCTATCCTTTAATAAAAATTAAATGAAGACAACATCCATAAAGGGATTAAAACAATCACCATTCGTTTTCTGTAGGCCATCTCTATAAGTTTGTCCATTGCAACTTGTTCTATTTTCCTGCATATGATAAGAACCATGTTACTGCTATTTGAAACAGAATTCAAAAAATTGATGGCACCAGTGCCTGCATAATGCAGAGCTAAAAACATCAAAATGCTGGGAAGAGGTCCTGGCTTCAACCATCATGTATGACAAAAAGGAAAAGTAGCAAAAAAATTAGGAATTAACAAAACGTGGAAAACAATGTGAATATTCCTACCGTCTTTCTACATCTCTCCCTTTCTGGATAGCCTTTTCGATTCTCCCCAAGTTTCTCTTCTTTCTTGCAATCTATCAGTCAAACAAAGATACAATATGATCAGAAACACAGAGTTAAAAATACAGACAAAATAAATAAATTATTAAACGCGTTGATCAAGAGCTAAAAGATTGAAACAAACTAGTGAAACATCACACTAAGCTGAAATACGAAAAACTAAATAGCCAGCAGAAACAGGAAAATCTACGTAAAAGCACCTGTTTCTGAAGCCCTTCCTTGAGTTCCATTATGTCCTCGATAATTACTTCTCCCTCTGCCAGATCAGGCTGCAACAAGGCAAATGAAAGACCCAGAAAATCGGATTAAAAAAGAATTATGTCTACAAATTTTTTTACGAACATAAATTTATCAAAGGAAGCTTCTATAATAGATCAAAGATACGAATGAAAGCACCAGTATTTCTGGATATAAGCCAATACTCTGAAGCTCCAAGAGAAGCTTGTCATTGACAGACATTGACTGATATTCGGAGTTGGATGAGGGAAATCCAGGAATTTCATTTTCCCGGGGTTCTATATGACCAAAATCATTCAAAAGTATTTCACTAACATGCCCCACATCAGAATGTGTAAGGTCAAAATCTCCCTGCCACTGTTCACTGCTATGCAAAAAACTGGAATAGCCATGGTTCCTTAATGTGTTAATTGCAGCACTACTATTATCGCAAGAAAATCTGTCCAGTAAGCAGTTTTTCTGTGTCTGAAAACCCAGATTCGACTCTACTTCACTTTCAACTCTATCCTTATCTTTGGGTTCAATGTCAATTTGGTTACAAGAACCACAATGAGAATCATCACTAGCATATTGCAGAGATGTATTTTTTCCTTCACTCTGGTGGAAAAAATCTTCGCCTTCATCTTCTTCTATCAAAGCAGAAAGAACTCGTTGGTATAATGGAGTGACGTTATCAAACCTTCTCCTGTCAAATGTTCCACACAGAGCGTCCAATCTGTTCCCAGAACAATTTTCAAATCCCTCATCTGCAGCATCCTGAGAATATGAAAGTTTACGAATAATTAATATTGTCCAGCAAATATGGCCATTTCCTTGGAATGTGGTTGAGATAACAATTATTTTATAAAATAAGAAACAAAACTTTTTATTAAAGATTAAAAATTGAAATACAAAAAAGAGGAAGAGGACTAGGTATCCTCAAGGACTAGAAACATAAAATATAAAATGGTGCTTCTATTGTCACTTTTTTTTTTTCCTCCACACCCCTCAGTATTTAATTGATGACAAAAATATTATCAAAGAAAATGACAAAAATGACAACAGAAAATATTAACTAACTAGAATCATCCTTCTCAACTAGACTCTTCTTTCTAACACAATCGATAAAAACAATCACCCCGATAAAATATCTAAAAAATCAAAAAAATTTTAATTAGACTAAGTTTTTATAGTCATAGATGAATATATCATGAATTCTAAATTTCAATGGATTTTATAAGTTGAGTAGCTCTCTCAAGAAGCTTAAAAATCAACACAAGAACCCTCTTCACTTTTTTAGGAGAAAAACAAGAACAAAAATAAAACATAATCATTAACACTGGTTAATGTTTAGAATACCAAACATTGGTCTATCTATTCTTTTAAATAAAAAATATTAAAATACATCAAGAAAGAAAGTAAGAGGTTGAAGAAGGAGACAAAAAAGGTGGTAAATCTTCAAAACTAGAAGGTGAGAAAGAAAATTTCAAGATTTGATTTATTAATGACCAACTCTGGAATTAGTAACGTCTAAAAGGGGTGTGTTAAGAATCGGTGTTATCAGCTGTACTGGTATATTATTTGTCTTTGTTTCGTCTCCCGAAGAACATTGCAAACAAGTTGGAAAAAATGATGAGAGATTTTTTATGGGAACGAAGTGATGGAGAAAAGGCAGATCATTTCGTAGAGTGGGAAGAGGTGTGCCGCACTAAATCTTTGGGGGTTTCGGGTATTGGGAATTTGGTACTTAGAAATAAAGCTCTGCTGTTAAAATGGTTGTGGAGGTTCCCTATGGAAAAAAATTCTGTGGCATAAAATAATCAGGAGCAAATATGGCCTTAATTCAAATAGATGGGATTCAGGATCAGCTTTAAGAACTACTTTCAGAAGCCCATGGAAGTACATCTCATCTCTCTATGATGAATATTTCCCGCTGGTTAAATTTAAGGTGGGTAACAGTGAAAATGTGAGGTTTTGTGAGGATTCATGGTGTGGGTATGAATGTTTTGCTACAAAATAACCTGCTTTATTCAGATTATCTTCACTACGTAATGAAAGCATTTCCAAGTTTGTTGAGATTGAGGAAGGGGTGACGTCTTGGAATTATCATTTTATAAGAAACATTAACGACAGGGAGGTGCCTCACCTGTTGAGCCTCATACAGTGTTTGGGGAATGTAATTTTGAATCAGAATGTTGTGGACTGTAGGTTATGGAGACCAGATGTGAGCAGTGGTTTTTCTTGTAAGTCCAGTTTCGATAGTTTAAAAGGTGATGAGGACGCTTTGGTTTTTCCGTTTTCTAAGTTAATATGGAAAACTGCTGTCCCACAAAAGATAAGGGTGTTCATATGGCTGCTGGTGCTAGGAAAATTGAACAAAAGTGATATGTTACAAAGAAGATGGCCTTACCAAAGTCTATCCCCAACATGGTGTGTGATGTGTAGAAAACCAGGAAAATGCAGATCATTTGTTCATTCACTGTGGTTTCGCTTACATGCTGTAGGGTAAATTGTTTAAACTAGGATGGGTGTTCCCACCGGGTTGTGCAGAAATGTTGATTCAACAGCCAGACTTTCTTTGTTGCAAAAAGAAAAAGAAGATTTGGACTTTGGCAATGATGGCAATTTAATGGGCTATATGGGGGGAGAGAAATAGAAGGACTTTTGAGAATGTTGTGTCTTTAGAAGGAGAAGTGTGAGATAGGATTAAATTTTCGGTAGCTTTGTGCCTTAAGAGTGATAGTGAATTTAATTCTTTTGATGCTTCTGACTTGGTTAGAGATTGGGATGTTCTTTTTTGATTGTCTGAACTTGTTTTATATGTGGGATCTCAGCCCATATATGTATTTTCTTTTCAAGTTAATTTAATAAATTTTCGTTTCTTATAAAAAAAAGTGGGGTGTGTTAAGAAAATGTCTGATTTTTAAATTTAAAGAACCTATTTAGAAAAAGGGTTGAGAGTGAAAAAAAGAGGGGTGGCTCCTATAAAAATATAATTCCAAAAAATAGTAATAGAATGATCTAGAAACAAAACAGGTCAAAATACATTTTTCTTATGGTACAACAGGAAAGATAGTAAACGAGGTTCAAAAAGAAAGAAAGCTCATGATAATTAAGCTTAGTCAATACCAACACATTGAGTTCATTGCCAAACATCTGGGACAAACTTTCCCCAAGCTCTTCCGCAACACTTAGCTGACAAAATATCCAAAAAGAAATAAATTAGGTCTCAAACAAGGCCTTCCCAAAATCAAAATTGCATTATCACATCCTAGTTACTACCTGTTGCTTCAAGTAGGACGCATCCTCCGAGCGCAAAGATGCAAAAATATATTCCATTTTCTTCCAAAATGTATTAGAACAGGCAAGACCTACAGATTCAAGCCAGCAAATATCAGATATGTTCAAAAATGATAAATATGCAGCAGAGATGCTGCTTTGCTGGATAATCACAATATACATATAGTCCAGAGGCATACTGCTAGCATTACGAGCAGATTTGGCAGCCAAATAAAGTTCTTCGTGATAATCATCAGATTCACCTGGAAATGACATCCTAACATGTGAGAAAAGAGTGAAAAACAAACCAAAAAAAAAAGGAGCAAAATTGCAAAGATGTACATCGATATTTTAAGCAGTTGTTCTTAATAATCTAAAAACAAGTCTATACAAACTCATGCAAGCGTGCCAAATATGCTAGGAGAAATTAAAAATAGAGTAGAAAAATAAAAGGCAAACTTTGAAGTGAGCAACTAAAGAATAAACAACATGACATAGAAAATTCTCCTGAAATACATATTTTGAATAAAAAAAAATGAAAAAAGGAATTAGCAATTTCCACAACCATTAAAGAAGCAATTTTAAAAAGACTCTTAACACCTGTACATTATAACACAGCTGAATTCTAACAAGATGTGAAATAGAATAATACAGTCAACAGTGGAAAATGATAATGAAGTTTTGTCTTTGCAACATTTCTTTAGTTAAATTTATTTGAATACATGAAAATTGAATACATAATTAATAGTCTAACAAACGCAAGGAAGCTTTTACTGAAATGTTAATTCTCTGCTACCTGTGAAATCTGAGCTACCATTAGATGGCATTGGCCGAAGACGAGTCAAACCCTTGCGCTCTTTCAGCTTTTTTGACGGTGGACGACCTGTTTTACTGAGACCAAGAAACAGAAAGGAAAATTCTGTTAGATACATGACTTATTTACCCATAACTATCCAAAGGAGCGGGGGAGGAAGGGGTGGCGGGGAAGGCAGGAAAAACCTTCTGTTTTTGTCAGAAGGCACCACATCTTGAAGTGGCTCTGTTGCTGGTATGTTTTTTGACTTCTCCTTGGCCGGAGGAATTGCCGGTCTAGCTAAGGACGATCCCCTTCCACTTCTTCCTTGTCTTTGCAAACCATATCCACTTTCATTAGCTAGAAGTTTATTCTTCTTCATGGGCAAAACAAAACCTCCAACTTTATGAGAGGTAGTCAACGAAGCTTCTCCATTGTTAATTTTCCTCTCTTTTAACATATTTTCCCCAGCACCTGATTCTTCACTTTCAGATAAGCCATATAGTGATGTAGCATTCTCAGTTTCACTTTTAAATTTTGGGCTAGCATTATCTACATCGCTCACCAGCACTGATCCAGTAGTTCCAACCGAGGAAGTTCTAGCACTAAACTCAGAAGTTGCAATGCCCTGTGATGAAATCTGCGTTTCAACATGATTGGAAACAGGAGAAACTAAATTTGTTCGCCTTGCACGTGAGTGCTTATGTGGCCTCTGACCAACCCACTGAGTCATAGGATATATTGGTGAACCTGCAGATACCTGACGCTTTTGATTAACTACAATACCTGACACTGCAACTTTATCTAGAACAGTAGGCTGTTCACAACCTTGAAAAGCTCCAGATGGACGGACACTAGGAGACGAATCAAGTGCCATTACAGAACCAATTCGTTGTACCTTGGAAACCTTTCCTTTTGTTACTGGATTTGGACTGCCTATAGAGTTATTTTGTTGCATGTTGGGCCTGATATACAGAGCAACAAACAACCTCTCAACCTCATTGCAATTACCAAACAAGAAAAATGAAATTTGAAGCATACAGGAACACATGCAAAAGCTGACAATTCATTTAGAAAAGATTCAAGATACCACGGCCCATCCACTGTTAAAAAGATAATAGTGCAAAATGAGAAGAATGACATACTTATTGCTTCCTTTTACCAAAATGCTCTGCTCTAAAACAGCCATCCGATCCCTTGAAAGAGTGGCAGTCTCAGGCTCACTCTTGTGTACTGTACAGGAGTCTGAATTAGTAGGCTCAAAGGAGTTATCCAACTTGTTGATTCCACCAACTCCAGTGGAAGATTTCAATCTGCAATTTAAGAATTTTTTAAGTCTTTCTATGTTCTTTATGCATTATAAATGATTACTTAGTAAATGTAAACTATTAGATTGCAAAGAAAGTAGGCAGAAGGTGCATACTTCATATACTAACCATCGACTAGAGAAATTTTTACAAATTACCTCACCTAGACTCATAAGCAGGAGACATTAAAAAAAAAAAAAAAAACTTTGGAAGACGAGATTTATATATGTTTGTGTGCTTTTTTCCTCTTTTTTTTTTTTTTTCTTTGAAACGGAAACCATATTTATCAACCAGAATATTACATTACAGACAAATAGGGACAAGTACCTTAACCAGAAAAACAAAAGGCGAAATTAGATTACAATTCAGCCTCCAAACTTTGAAAGTTAAGCAGGATTATGAACTAAAACATTTATCGATCAGTTTCACAAATTTTGATGATGGAAAATAGAAGCAAAGAATCATATCCAACAAAATGAGACCTTTCCGGCTGAATAAAGAATAGGTTGTTTCATCTTTAGGGTCAATCATGCAAAATATCAAAGGAACAATATTAAAAAACAAAATTTCTCACTTGTTTACCAGACTTCCAAAAGACTTTGGAAAAAACAAAGTTTTTTTTTTTAAGCTTTGCTGGGATCCCAACATGCACAAACATACATATGTTAAGTCGGGGGCAAATTTGAAAGAATTTGTATGTATTAACAGGCCAATCATATTGATTCAATTGCACATACATAATAATTTTACTTTGGATAAAAAGCATGCTAATTACAGGTTTTGTTTAGAAGGTTTGACCTTCTAACCTATAGGAACCTCTGTACCATATTACAAGAAAAAACGCTATATCAGAAAACGGAAGAAAGAACCATTTTCCTACACACAGAAATAAATATGCACAACAAGAGAAGAGAAAGTGGCACTCTGAATTAAATCCTGAACTGTAGAAAGAATCACCCCCTAAATTGTGCCGAGTCAGGCACAACTACTATTTACTAGTAGAATATGATTAAATACATGGTCACTAACAAGAAAAATAAAATTAACACTACTAAAAACTACAAGACAGGGTTACACGTCAAGCATCCAATAAGAAAGACCTAGATGCTAAATTTTATTCTTGACAAGTCACAAGAGGATACCCTTCTGAGAGAGGCATCTCCATGATATAACAACAATTGACTCAATGTTTCCAAGCCAAGTACATTTCAATATTTCCTTTCTGTAGATCCGCCGTCGACCAATCTCTGCTTGAGTGGCAAGTGCCTGTGATACCTAAGCGGCAGATTTTATAAAAGAGGTAGACTTGGACCTTAGGTGTTTTTGGACTCTGCCCTATAACAACTTTCACCCCATTCGCTTTACAC
>JXTC01000455.1:94689-150733 GCA_002914845.1 Trema orientale
GTAGGTCGTTTTACATCCCGATCGCCATTGATAACTCTGCTACCTACTGCTCCAACAGAACGTTTCTTTTTTATTTTTTGATCCAAGCCTTCACCCCCAGCAAGCAATCTGCGTGTCTTTTCTTCAATTCTTCCAGAACTCCCACTGACAGGCTGGAGGGTATTCCCATCCTTGTCTGCGAACATCTGCTGCCTCGAGGTGACACTTGACCGACTTTCTGCCTGGTAACAGTTAGAAAATGAATAGGTAATCTCAGAGCATTAAGGGAACTTGTGCTGATATCAACATTTAGTTTGAATACAAACCCGTTGATCGGCCACTGATGTCCGAATGCGTTTATTCAACACAGCATTCTTTGCTCTTTCCCCCAATCTTTGAGTCATTGTGTCGTGAGGAGTTCTATTAATCTGGCTTCCAGCTTTTATTAAATTTATTCCGCTGGACCTCTCACTTGATAAAAGATCACTTCGCTGCCGCTTCTTTGTGGTTAAAGCTTCTCTATACTTATCCAATTTGAACATTGATTCATGCAGCATTCTCGCTCTATCCCTATTATTAAATTAAAAATGAGCAAAAAAGTTCTGTTGAGTGCTCTACAAAAGCATATTACGTGCAACTACACTGTCAAACTCAAATATGTTTTAGAAGTCAAAACCAACAGAGCCAGCTCAATTTGTTAAGCTTACAGGTGCCCATATCTGTGAAACTAACAAATTTTTCCATCTCATTTATGGACATGATTTCACAACCTATTAATTATGTACTAACAAATTTAATTGACACCATGATGATAAAGCAACGCTAAAGAGCATGAAATTACATCTGCAAATGCCCGCTTATGTTACCAATCAAAATGGCTATCATTGTGCCACTAATTAACTTTGCCACATGACAAGAGCTTGACAGAAGGCTATTAAAAATAGTGACATGCAAGAAGTAGTAGCCATTGACTGGACAAAATGTACCTGGCCTTCTTAGAAGCACCTTGCACGCTTTCTTTCAAGTGCTTTATCTCATCCTTTCCAACTGGAGCTGGAGCTTTAAGATGAGAAACTCCGAAAGAATGATTCTCAGAAGTACTAGGAACACCAAGAGCACGTCTTAATTCTCCTGGGCGTGGATATTTTTGATTGCCTAACGTAATAGGCTCCAATGGCAAACATTGGGGCAGTGGTGGCACATTAGAGGGTGCTGCAGTACCCCTACTTAAATTATTCCCGGAGCTTAACATTGTTTTTTTCCAATACCTCAAAGGCTTCAAAAGCAGCCGCAATGAGTCCCAGAAACCTTATCTGCAATAAACCTAAATATCCTCTTTCTTTTCCCTGCCATCATACAATGCCCGACAAAAGGGGTAAGTTATCAGTTGACCACCTAACGAAGTAAGTCAGTGAAAAGCCATCTATACAGCTTGGCATGCAATGCCACTAGAGAAAGTAGATATTACTAGATACAACTACAACTTCGTATATTATACTTCAAGAGGGAAATTCTTAAGGGAAAAAATAAATAAAGCTGACTTATTTCTTGCAAAAAAGCGGCCACTTGAATTAATGCATTTCTTTCACTTGAAATTCCAAAAAGGAAAAATGTGTCTTTAAACATCAATTCTAAATGCTTCCATCAACTTGTAGCATCAAGAACTCAAATACAAGAAACGATTATACAGACCACAATCAGTACTCCATGAAGCTACCATATATATTAATATTTATATATCTATAAACAGCAAGTGCCCGAGAATCCTATCAAACATTCCCAAAATAAATCCATGAACTTTCCCGCTTCGCCCCTTTTTTTAAAAGAAGAAAAAAAAAAAAAAAAAAAAGACACTCCACCCCAATCACCTCAATCATCAATTATCATTATTCTGACATCCGAAAACAGCGATGAAACCATAGAAAATAAAGAAAACGTTTCGCGGCATCCAAACAGAAAATAATCAGGAAAACGAAGTTCGTCATCATCATCACCAAAATAAAAACGAAGCTCGAGGAGCTGCAGAGAGAAAACCCTAGGTTGCGAAGACCATTAGACCAAAATTAAAATATCAAAAATCAGAAAGAAAAAAAAAATGTAAAAAGGATATTCGAAAAATTGAGACGAAGTTGAAAATGAATCAAGTGAAATTAATGGGAAATTTGATATGAAAGAACTGGAAGTCACCTGAGATTGAACGTAGTCGAGAGCAGATCATACAGGCAAATGGTACGGACAATTATAGAATAAGAGAGAGAAAATATGATAAAAGCGGGAGAAGAGTATTATGTAATTAATAAATTTATAAACAACTGTTTTCCCTAAACTGTATATATACAGTATTATTACGTATATACGCTCTCAGCTTATCATTGGTATTTGACTATTTATCATTGGTATTTGACTATTCTCTGTCCTTTTAGTTTAAAATTGTTTCAAAGTTTAATTGACTGCCTGAGTTTTTATTCTCTCTTCTATTTCTTTTATCATTATCTTTGAAGAGTTCAGTAGGTGTCTTCATCCCCTCTCTCTATAGTTCCTTTTCTTTTCCTTTTTTCATCTTTGTTTTTCAAATAATCATTTCATCTGTGAAGGTAGAAGTCACATAAATCTAAGTCTATGATGATTTTAGTTTTTGTTAGTTTTTGTTAGTGTTTTTTTATTTTATCATGTGTTATCATTGAATATATTATTATTGTGTTTCAAATTTTGGCAAAAACTCTATTAATAGTGTCAATTTGAATAGCTAAGAATTGAAACGAGCCATTGAAAAGTTCTAATGCATCATTCATAGAGTTTTTCTCCAATATCGTTAATGGGGATCGCATTTGCTATGAAATCTTTAAATGTTCTTTTGCCTTCAAATTTGTAAATGATTTCCTGATTCTTATTATAGAAGCTTATATGTAACTCAATTAATTATTACAGGAGTTTAATGAAATTATTTCCTTCAAAAAATTACAAAATTAACGTAGTTTACTCTTTTCTTTCTTTCATAGGGTGATTCAAGAGAATAATTATGTACTGAATATTGGGGCATTGTCAAGAATCTCATCTAGATGTTGGTTTTCCTTCCCACACCGTTTCTCCATTTGATATAAATGACCTAAATGAATTGTCTATTTTTTTAAGCTCCAATTACTATATCAAAAAGTCCCAATTTCACGAAAAATGAAACTCTACTCTTAAATCTCAAAATGTTTTACATATATCCCCTCAAAAAAAAAATGTTTTACATATATTTCTATAAAAATTTTCAAAATATGTCATTCTCTCTATAATGATACATAAACATATCAAAATTAAATTATGTGCATATTATTAGTATACAATTGAGATGAATCAATTTTGCTTCAAATTTATTGTCATTTGTCATGAATTCAATGTTTATGATTATAAGGATAAGAATTATTATTCCCCTTATTAGAAAGCTCTTGTATTTTAAATTAGGAAGAGACCTAAGGATAAGAATAACTATTCCCCTTATTAGAAAGCTCTGGTATTTTAAATTAGGAAGAGATAAGAAAGAGAGAGTTTATTATTGTTTTCTTTTTGAACTATATTGGTATCTAATAGATTTTTTTTTTTGTCACATTTGCCTTTTAAAATATGTAGCAAGAATGAGCATGATAACTCCATGAAATTGGAGTTTTCTTGTGCTTAAATGTTTTTGCGATGTTCTTATTTAAAGAAAGTAATTTTATTAGCTTTTTTAGTTTATTTTGTGTTATTTTGATTTTTTGTTTATGTTTTGTGTTAGGAAGTTGAAAAAAAAAAATAGAATTGGTGGTCATTTGGTAAAAACCGAGGTGAAAAGAGCATTGAAAAGAGGAGATTGGTAGAACCAGTAGCGCGGTCGTGCCATCAAGTATTGCAACTTGCGCCACCAAGTCAGAGACCATAGTGCAAGGGCGCCATTCAATGGTGAGGCTGCGCCACCTTCCTTGCGTCGCCTTTTTTTCAGTTGCACAGGGGCACAACCTTCCTTGCGTTGGCTCGCAATTGCTCGTTCTTGAGTGCATTTCGAGGGGTCAAGGTCACTTCTTTTTGATAATCCGACAGTGAAGATTTGACCTAACCTTAATTATGCAAGAGCCACAATTGGAAAAACCCTAAAATAGGTGCGGAGGCACAACTTTCATAGGGGAGGATGCTCCATTGAGCAACAATTCCCAAAAAAAACTTCTATTGTTGGAATTCCACCAAAAATACAAAAACAATAGTTTGAACATAAATAATTTGTATATCAATATATACTTTTTTACAATTAGTTTCTTGTGAGGAATTTTATTTTAGGTTTTATATTTGGTAATTAATATAGTTGAGAGTAATTTTTGAGGGCAAAATCAAGAGGATACAATTATCAACTTCGGAAGAGAATTTAGCAACTTTCAAGAACATATCCAAGCTCTTCCAAGAAAAAAGTGAAATTCACACCAATATAGATTTATTCTTTAATTTTTATCCTTATTTGTATATCTCTTGATATGGTTGGATTGAAATGTTATTGTTCTCAATAATTATTATGAATTAAATACTTTTGTTTAGGATTGCTATGTGAACTAACCATATATATTATAGTTGTGTATCTCTCTTTTTGATATCTAATTATCCATATTGATTGGTTGTTCTATTTTGTACTTAATACTACTAATTACTTGATCACTAGTTAGTATGATTTTTGGAAATACACAATAGAATAGAAATGAAGTTATATATTTAGCCTTAGATAGAGTAACATATATACATTTTGGTAAGATAAGAATATACTTATCTATTGTGTGCAGCCATTATAAAGTGTTTGCACTTAATAATTCAATTTTAAATTAATCCTCATAGGAATATAGTGGGTTAGTTTATATGGGAATGTTTGTTTAATGTCGGAAGAAGCTTGTGAATAATTTAGTATACTCGGCTAACAATCAATTGGTTAAATTAACTGGAGGAAAAGAGAGGTAATAAAGACAAGCGTGGGGTTGGAGGACTAGTAATCCTATACATTTCTCTTTTTCTTTTTCTTTTTCTTTTATTTCTTTTGCATTTTATTCTAGTTTCTTTTGTTTTATTTCTTTTGCACTTATATTTTTCTTAATTAACGAGTGTTTGGATAATCTTAGGATTGATATAAATTTAGTACTTAACAAGATTAGTAACTAATTCTCGTGAGTATGATGACATTTTTAACTCCTAAATCTATATTACTTATGACCATGTGTACTTACAAATGTATGTGTGAGTATATATGTACCTAATTCTACACTTACACACACTAGGCAACAGAGCATATAACTCAAAAGAAAAAACCTTTCAACATTAGGATTTTGAATACTTCTTTTTTCTTATTTTCCTTGCGTATAGAATACAAATATTTCCGATTATGTTTCTTGTACTATTTTGAAAGGGGTTTTTGGAATGTGTTCCCCCTAAATATTTGGCAATATGGTTTTGAATTTTGTTTTTGCAATTAGGTCTCTAAGTTTAAATACTATGACAATTATGTCTAATAATCAGTGGCTGTCAAACATTGGACAAAACTGAGCATGTGCAATTTCAGTAGTTTGATCAGTTGTTTCACGTGATAGTTTATCTATAATTTGATTTTTGTATTTGATTGATATCAAAATGATTGGTTGAAATTATATTTTTCTGAAAAAAAAAAGAAAGAAAAAGAAATACTAATCAACTACCTTGAAAAGAAAAAGAAAGAAAAATATTCTCAAATATTTTGCCTTTATTCTATTCTATATTAGTAGGTATATGCATTATTATCTTTTAGCAAAATGGCTTGATTAATGAGCATAGATTAAATTGGTTTTTATACTTTCATGAGTTCATTCTTATCACTCAAACTTTTAAATTTGAGAAAGATAAGGAAGAGAAAGTTTATTATTATTGCGCTCTCTCTATTATTTGTCTGTTATTTAACTAAATTTTGTTTATAATTTTTTAAAAAATTTTGCCATTCAATATATATAGCTATAATGAGCATAGAACTCAAAAGGAAAACCTTTTCGACTCCAGAATTTTGAATACCTATTTTCTCTCCAATCATTAGCTATAAAATACAGATAACCAATTATGTTTCTTGTCCTAATTTTATAAGGGGTTTTTGTCATTGTTTGCCCCTGAATTTTATATCGATTGATAATGTAGTTCTCGATTTTTTCTTTTTCTTTTTTTTTTTTTTGCAATTAAGTTCTCAAATTTTAAAAACAAATCAAGTTTAATTAGTTAGTAGTTGTCAAATATTAGACGAAATTGAGAACATATAATTCACTTTTGAATTTGAGAGAGATAGCAAAGAGAGAGTTTAAAACTGTTTCTTATTTTTCGTCATTTTAATTGGTGTTTGTTTGTTTTTTACACTAAGTTTTAATTATAGAAACCTTTTTTTCCCTCATTTTTGCTCTTTGAAATGTGTACCTGCAATCTATTCAAAAACGAAATGTATAGTTACAAGGAGAATAAAATAAAAAGGAAAAATGTTTCTACACTAGGATTTATAATATCTCTCTTCTCTCTTTTCCTTGCCTGTAATTACAAATTATGTTTCAGATAAGTGCGTAATTATCCTTATATTTTGATTTATTCCTCTACATTATTTTGATAGTTTTTTTTTATATATTTCTAGATTGTTTATGTTGTTTTTAATGTTTTATAGGTGTTTTAGAGTGAAACAGATGAAAATGAGCTGAAACAGAGCGAAAACAACACAAAAATGGCTTATGCAGAAAGTTGGTGCCATGGTGCTAGGCTTCTGGTGCCACAGTGCCAACCGGGGGAAAAAAAAGGGAAAAAAATCTTCCATAATGCCAATGTTGTGGCGCCATATAGTCTTAAAATCACCTACTTCAAGTATTTCATGTGTTTTGGACTCTGAAACTTTATGAAACCTCTACAAATCATCGCCAAGGCCAAATACATTATAAAATAGGACATTCTAACTTAGAAAAAGGAGACCTTAGACTCATAGCAACGCACCAACACGCAACGCACCAACACCTAGAGAGGAGAGAATCGATGAGAGAATCAAGGAGAGAAGGCGATTGCTTAGAGGTCAAATGACTATTTGTGTGGAGGAGCTTCGTACCACAACCACTTTTATTCGTTTATTCTTTTCCTTTTCTTTATCTATTTATCAAACTAGTATGATGATTTCATTGAGCAATTTTATAGACATGCTAGATTAGGTTTTGTTTGGTTAAGTGTGATTTCGAAGCCTTAAACATTAGTATTAATTAATTTTCCTGATTTTATATAACAATTATTTATTCAAAGTTGTTTATGTTTCTTCTATACTTTATTGTTTATAGTTTTTATCTTGATTTATTTGGGATGTGCAACTAAATAGAACTAGATAAATATCTATTTCTAGGTTAGAATTCTTGATCTGTAATTCTCAAGGTATTTCGACCATAAATAGCGAATTATGATTAATTGAATTGTGATAATTGATTAATTGATTGTAATGAAGACATAATCTAAGTTAAAGATTCAGAGCTTATGAGATGATTGCCTAGGTCAACCTATTTTTCTTTATGTAATACATCAATTGGATTAAACTAAGAGAGTTTGTTCGAGGTTATTTAATTGATAGGATCCAAATAAAAAGTTTGTTTTATTTAGTAAAAATCTAATGATAGATTGAGATAGAACTAGCTTGTGTGCTATTTACGGTTAAAAATTTCAATAAGTAATTGAACATAAAGTTTGATAATTAATTTAATAGAAATGTCTAGTGGTGGCAAATGAACCTTTAACCCAGTTATTTTACTTGTTGTTTATTTATTTGTATTTTATTTATTTTTTACGTTTTATTAGTTTTAGAATATAATTAGAAAAAAAAAAAACCCCTATAGTATAGAGTTAATAGCTTAATATTTAGATTCTGTTCCAAGTGAGATTGATTATTACTACTACTATACTAAGTTAAACTAATATAGGAATAAGAAGGAATTAATTTAGTGTTTCAATGATAAGCCCAGCTTCTTATACTAGTTTTGAAATGGGTTTTGGGCAATACTAGTTTTGAAATGGGTTTTGGGCATGTGTGCCTAAATTTTTCTGATTGGCAATTTTTTCTGATATATATATATATATAGGTTGCCAATCCCGTAGGTATTTTTTTTTTTTACCTATGTATAGGTATTTTTTTTTAGCCGTTGGATCATCATCTAATGGTGATCCAACGGCCATAATGAGGTGCATAAAAAGACGTACATCATTAATACTATTTCTCTCTCCTACTTTTTATAATAAAAAAAAATGTGCATGATAACTTTTCATTGACCAAATTGATACCTATGCATAGGTAAAAAAAAAAAAAAAAAAACCTACTGGATTGGGACACCAAAAATTTACACAAAAAACTTACACTACATGATGTGGCATCCACTTCCACCGTTAAATCTTAAATGGTGTGGTCCCACTTTGAATAAGATAGTGGTTGAAATGGATGCCACATCATGTGGTGTAAGTTTTTTGTGTAAATTTTTGGTGTCCCAATCATTACTCTATGTATATACATTCATTAAGTCTATAAATTTAAAGAACCATCACATATGGTTCGTTAGTGAGTATCGATTATTGGATGGAATTTAGCATGTACAAGTCATGTGCAATACATTTTAAGGGTATTTCACTAGACTATGGGCTATTTTAGGATAGTTTTTACAACTTCTAATTCTTAGTGTTCAATAAACTATCTTTTTGTCAAATTATTTTATATTCTCCTGCCTTAAATGGAAATTTTGGACGCAAACTACTTGATAAAAGATTTTAAAAGTGATTGGAAAAGAATCCAAATTAGAGGGAAAACAGAAAAGAATATGGAATTTAGGGTTAAAACAAAAGTTTTAAAGAGTGTTTTTTGCTCCAAAACTCCAATTCCAATTATCTAGCACATAGTTATCCCATTTTGCTCGTTTTGGCCCAATTTAGTCAACCTTTTTATAGAGTAGTCAAACCAATGAGTTTGCTTCCCGAAATCTACCTCGGTCATAAGTAATCAAATAAAGAGTATTTGTTGCTCTAAAAACACAATTCCAATTACCCAGCATATATTTGTCCATTTTTGCTCATTTTGGCCTATTTTGTTCGAACTTTTTCTAGAACAGTTAATACATAGAGTTTATTTTCCGAAACATACATAAGGTCATAAAGAACCAAATAAAGAGTGTTTGGAAACATACCTAAAATCACAAGGAACCAAATAGGGAGTGTCTGTTGCTCCAAACACTCAATTCGAATTATCCAGCACACAATTATCCCTTTTTGCTCATTTCACCCTATTTTGGTCAACCTTTTTGTAGAACAGTAAAACTAAAAAGTTTGTTTCCCAAAACATACCTAGGCGAAAAGTTTGTTTTCCGAAACATACCTAGGATCACAAGGAACCAAATAAAAAGTATTTATTGCTGCAAAAACTCAACTCATATTATTAAGCACATAGTTATCCCTCCAGCTTGTTTTGGCCAGATTTGGTCAACCTTTTTGTAGAAAAGTCAAATTATGGAATTTATTTTCCGAAACTTACCCGGGATCATAAAAAACCCAATAAAGTGTGTTTATTACTCAAAAAACTCAATTCCAACTATCTAGCATATAGAAATCTCACTTTGGTCGTTTTGGCCCATTTTTATCAACTTTTTTTGTATAGCAGTCAAACCAAGGAGTTTCTTTCCCGAAATATACCTAGAGTCATAAGGAATTAAATAAAGAGTACTTGTTGCTGCAAAAACTTGGTTCCTATTATTTAGCACGCAGTTATCCCTCTTTGCTCAGTTTGGCTCATTTTTGTCAACCTTTTTCTAGAACATTCAAATTAAGGAGTTTATTTCTTGAAAGTTATCTAGGGTTACAAGGAACAAAATAAAGAGTGTTGTTGATCTAAAAACTCAATTCCAATTATCTAGCACATAGTTATTCCACTTTGCTTATTTTGGACTATTTTGGTAAAATATTTTGTAGAAGAATCAAACCAAAGAGTTTTTTTTCCAAAATTTACCCAGGGTCATCACAAGTAACCAAATAAAAAGTTTTTGTTACTCCGAAAACTCAATTCTAATTATCTAGCACATAGTTTTGCCACTTTGCTCGTTTTATCCTATTTTTGTCAATCTTTTTGTAGAACAATCAAACCAAGGAGTTTCTTTCCCGAAATATACCTAGGGTCACAAGAAACCAAATAAAGTATACATGTTGCTGCAAAAACTCAATTCATATTATCTAGCACGTAGTTATCCCTTTCTGCATTTTTGGCTCCTTTTAGTCAACCATTTTGTAGAACAATCATACTAAGGAGTTTGTTTCTGAAACTTATCTAAGGTCATAATGAACTAAATAAAGAGTGTTTGTTACTTCAAAAAATCAATTCTAATTATCTAGCACATAGTTATCCCACTTTGCTT
Organism: Trema orientale; assembly: GCA_002914845.1. Lineage (NCBI taxonomy): Eukaryota > Viridiplantae > Streptophyta > Magnoliopsida > Rosales > Cannabaceae > Trema > Trema orientale. Next base: position 105,078 of record JXTC01000455.1, read on the forward strand.
ATTTTAGCCCATTTTGGTCAACTAATTTGTAGAGCAGTCATACCAAAATATTTGTTTTCCAAAACGTACCTAAGGTTAAAAGGAACCAAATAAATATTATTTATTACTGCAGAAATCTAACTCCAATCATCTAGCACATTGTTATCCTACTTTTACTCATTTTGGCCCATTTTATTCAACATTTTTTTTCAGAATAGTTAAACTAAAGAATTTATTTTCTAAAACTTACCTATGGTCATAAGGAACCAAAAAAAGAATATTTGTTACTCCAAAAACCCAATTTCAATTATCTAGCATATAGTTATCCCTTTTCCCTTGTTTCAGCTCATTTCGGTCAACTTTTTGGTAGAACAATCAAACCAAAAAGTTTGTTTCCTAAAACATACCTCGGGCCATAATGAACTAAATAAAAAGTAATTGTTAAGGCAAAAACTTAATTCATATTATCTATCACATAGTTATCAGTCTCTGAGTGTTTTGGCCTATTTTGGTTAACCTTTTTGTAGTACTATCAAATCACGGAGTTTGCTTTCCGAAACTTACCCAGGTTACAAAGGACCAGATAAAGAGTACTTCTTGCTCTAAAAACCCAATTCCAATTATCCAGCACATAGTTGTCCCACTTTTCTCGTTTTGACCTGTTTTGATAAACCATTTTGTATAACAGTCAAACCAAAGAGTTTGTTTTCTGAAACTTACTTGGGGTCACAAGGAATCAAATAAAGAGTATTTATTACTCCAAAAACCCAATTCAAATTATCTAGCATATAGTTATCTCACTTTGCTCATTTTGGCAAATTTTTTGTAGAACAATCAAACCACAGAGTTTGCTTCCCGAAACTTACCTAGTGTCACATGGAACTAAATAAAAAGTATTTGTTACTGCAAAAACTCAATTCCTATAATCTAGTACATAGTTATCTCTCTTAGCTTGTTTTGGCCCATTTTAGTCAACTTTTTTGTAGAACAGTCAAACGAAGAAATTTGTTTTCCGAAACGTACCCGAGGTCACAAGGAACCAAATAAGGAGTGTTTACTGCTCTAAAAACTCAATTCCAATTATCTAACACATAGTTATCCCATTTTGCTCATTTTGGCCCATTTTTGTCGACCTTTTTGTAGAATAGTCAAACTAAGGAATTTCTTTCTAGAAACATACCTAGAGTTACAAGAACCAAATAAAGAGTTTTTGTAGCTGCAAAAACTTAGTTCATATTATCTAGCACACAATTATCCCTCTTTGCTCGTTTTGGCCCATTTTTGTTAATCTTTTTGTAGAACAGTCAAAACAAAGAGTTTGTTTCCTGAAACTTACATAGGGTCACAAGAAACAAAATAATGAATATTTGTTGCTCGAAAAACTCAATTCCAATTATTTAGCACATAGACATATCATTTTGCTAGTTTTGGCCCACTTTTGGTCAACCCTTTTATAGAACTATCAAACCAAGGAGTTTGTTTCCCGAAACTTTCCTTGGGATCACAATGAACAAAATAAACACTGTTGCTCCAAAAACTCATTTCCAATTATGTAGCACATAATTATCCCACTTTATTCGTTTTGGCCCATTTTTGTCAACCTCCTCGTAGAATAGTCTAACCAAGGAGTTGTTTTCTCGAAACACACTTAGGGTCACAAGGAACCAAATAAAGAGTTTTTATTGCTACAAAGACTTAGTTCCTATTATCTAGCACACAATCATCACTCTTTGCTCGTTTTGGCCTATTTTTGTCAACTTTTTTGTAAAACAGTCTAACCAAAGAGTTTGTTTCTCGAACTTACCTCGGTTACAAGGAACCAAATAAAGACTATTTGTTGCTCTAAAAACTCAATTCCAATTATCTAGTACATAATTATCCCACTTTGCTTGTTTTGGCCCATTTTTGGTACCCTTTTAAGAATATTCAAATCAAGGAGTTTGTTTTCTAAAACTTACCTGAGATCACAAGGAACAAAATAAAGAGTGTTTGTTACTCTACAAACTCAATTCCAATTATCTAGTACATAATTATCCTACTTTGCTCGTTTTGGCCCATTTTTTGTCAATCCTTTTGTAGAACAGTCAAACCAAGGAGTTTGTTTCCCAAAACTTACCTGGAGTCACAAGGAACAAAATAAAGGGTGTTGCTCTAAAAACTCAATTCCAATTATCTAACATATAGTTACCTCAATTTGCTCGTTTTGGCCCCTTTTTATTACCCTCTTCGTAGAACAGTCAAACCAAGACGTTTCTTTCCCAAAATGTACCTAGGGTCAAAAGGAACCAAATAAAAAGTATTTGCTGCTGCAAAGACTTAGTTCCTATTATCTACTACACAATTATCCATCTTTGCTCGTTTTGGCCCATTTTTGTCAACTTTTTTGTAGAATAGTCGAACCAAAGGGTTTGTTTCCTGTAACTTACCTTGAGTCATAAGGAACCAAATAAAGAGTGTTTGTTGCTCCAAAAATTTAATTCCAATCATCTAGCACATGGTTATCTCACTTTGCCCATTTTGGCCCATTTTTGTCAACTTTTTTGTTGAACAGTTAAAGCAAGGGGTTTGTTTCCCCAAATCTTACCTGAGGTCACAAGGAACTAAATAAAGAGTGTTTTTTGCTACTACGTGCTAGCTAATTGGAATTCAGTTTTTTGCTCCAAAAAGTTAATTCCAATTAGCTAGCACATGGTTATCCCACTTTTTTTTAAAGTGAAGATCATGCTTTTTATTTTTTTTCTTTTGAGCATATCGTGCACTTTTTAATCGAGATCATGTGTTTTTTTTAACAAATCCTAAAAACGTGAGAAGGACATGAAGACAATGTTATTACGTGGTAATAAGTATGTTATAGCAAATATTTTTAAAATTGAATCTTTTATAAGCCGTCTGATTAAGGGGGGGAAAAAAAAACCTACTCTCCTCCATGCAGGAGGGTTTTTGCCCCTCCAAAAATAGAATTTCCCAGAACTGTATCGTCATTTTCTCTTCAAATTCTCAATTTTCATTCTTTATCTTCATCTTCATCTTCTATGATTATCTTCTCATTCTCTCATCATCTCCTCTCTACTCACTCTCTTACTCATCATTTCCTATTTTCATTTACTTTTCAAATAGTACATGCAAAACAAAACATAAAACATAGTATTATATTATGTGAAATACAATCCAATCCAATCCTATCATATCCAATACTCTACAGTGCAGTGCAATGCAATACAATACAATAGTGTACCAAAAGTTGAATTATTTGTTGATTCTGAAGAAGTTGACGAAGATGCAGGTTCCCTGTTGGTTTGATTTTTATTTTTCTCTTTGCATTTACTACTTTTACTTAAAATTTAAATGGACTTGTTCCAATATCTAGCTAAATACAGATTTCCCCTCCCCCACAATTTACAAGAAACGACTCAAGTAATAGGATGAACAAAATTCAACCGAAGAAAAATTGAGGCAATAGTTGGATGTGCAAGCATATATGAGGAATCAATTTAACTGATAAACTACCCTAAACCCTATACAGANGTAGCGTGTTCCATCGCGATTCCACGCTTCACCACGGTCTGAAACATGACATATGTAACTAAAGCTCAAGAAGTGCCTTGATGAATTATTTTGCTCCATAACAAGATAAATGAAAAGGTATTGGTTTTATTCATTGCAGGGAAAAACTAATACTGAGAGCCTAGAATATACGTTCAGATGATTCAGAACTAACTGTACATACGCTTGAGAGCCTGCCCTGGTTGGTTTTCTATTCATTTCAAGCTTGTTTAGTTGTCTGGTAGGGACTTGCAGGATGAGAAAGGAGCAAACACCAAATGTCGTGCAACTCAAAATTTCCACTCTTCTTATGTTTAGTGTTCTTTTTTATTATTATTATTATCATTATTAACCAATTCTTTCCCAGTGACATAACCATTTTTTTTTCCTTTATTTATAATTGAATCCATATAAATGAAATAGGGAGGAACAGAGAAGATACCTTCCCAACATAAAGGTCAATCTTTCCAGGAGCACCACCAACGTAACCAAAGTCTGCATCAGCCATCTCTCCAGGTCCATTGACGATGCAACCCATGATTGCAATCTATCACATGAAATGAAAGAACGAAAATAAATTATGCGAGTTATGTTTGTTAGAGTTGAGGAATTTTTGTCAAGAAAATTGGATTATGAAAAAAAATGACTTGTACTTACTGAGACACCAGGCAAGTGTGATGTCTTCTCCCGAATCTGTGCACTTATTTCTTGAAGGTCAAACAAAGTTCTGCCGCAGGATGGGCATGAAACGTACTCCTGCAATGACATTTAAGCAATGTTGAAATGTTTTCAACTAGCACCACTTTTTTGTTTTTTAAAATGTTTTTAGATAAGAAAAATTTCCTACCGTCTTTGTATTCCGCATTCTACAACCTTGTAGTAGGTTGAAAGATGTATTTCTAAGAAAATCAAAATCCTTATCTGGGGCTTCTAATAGGATACCGTCGCCAAGTCCATCTACTAAAAGGGCCCCAGCGTTGCTACCCGCACCAATGACCAAGTCATCCCTGCAAGAAATTCATTTTAAGTAAAAACTTATGTTTCAATATCTGACAACCCTAGTCAAATAGGAAATGTATCTTTTAGTTACCTGTGGATTCCATCTGGAAAATGAATGTGGTGTATTACAGGAAAGTTCAAGGCATTATCAGAAAGATACTCAAACAGCCTGGAGCAATATAAAGTAACATAGAGTGTTAGGAGTGGGCAACACAGGCAGAGGCAGAGAAAAACTCCGTTATATAAGCAATAAAGTACATGAAATACTAATAATAATAATAAGCAATTAACATCCCCCACAAAGAAGAGAAGAGAACATATTGCATTATTTTTTGAAGCGCTGCCAGGGAATATGCTTCACTGGGAGCTCCAGTCCGTTAGGAGATCTTGCTTAAGATATTTCAAAACCAACTTTTCGTATGAGATGTAAAGTAATTAAGCAACATGATGCCTCTATAAGGCATTGATTCCACAATCACGTCCAGCTGTAACCCATGAAGCTACATCACAAAGAAGTTATGCGCCCATTTTTACGGTAGCCTCTCTCTCTTTGTGGATGCAAGAAGGTCCATATCAGGACTCGTTAAGAACCAAGCTCCTAGAGATAATTCAAATTGAATTTGTATTCGAGGAAAATAGCTACACCAAGCTGTGTTCTTATTTTTCTAATTTACGAAGTTAGCAATCACATTACACAGTCCTACCTGGCTACCTCCATAGAAAAATGGTCAACTCACTTCGCAGGGATTTATTGTTTTGATCGGTCAATTATATGCAAACTCATACGCCACTAACTAAATTTATTACCTCCTTGCTGCATGCACTCTGCTAATTTTATGTTCATTGAAGGGCAGATCATGAAGAATCATAGTGACATCAATGCCTTTGAGAATCTCCAGTTCTTCATAAGGTTCATCACCACGCAGGGAGACGACCAAGCGAGTGCCTGGTATAGAATTGGTTAATATGTATTAGTAGGATATACTGGGAGTTAGCCTTACCCCAACCCATAACTATACATTTCCCATGAGTAGAACAAAGATCTCCCAGTTCCAAAGGAGAAAGAAGCAACTTATTCATAAAGAAAATTGAAAATTGTTAAAACAGGTTCTCTTTGGAAATAAAAAATTACAAGTTCCCAGAAGAGCTAAATTATCAAAAACTAATGAAAAATTAATTCCTTCCATAACTAAAGACTCAAAGTTCCGACAGAGCTGTACCTTCTGGCAAAAGCTTGTATGCACCAGTTGATAACTCCTTAAGATTTACTAGAACCAAGGCATTCGGCAATGGCTTTGTTAGCTGCTCTGACAAGGGAGTTATAACCCCCATACTTATGTCTATCAACCTTTTGAGAGCTAGTCGCTGATCAAATAAAACAACAATGCAAGAGCACATCAAGGAATGAAGAAAAACTAATAGAGAGAGGAGAGAACACGGCTCGGTGGGGTTCTCACAGCATCATCATCATCGACAGGTGGAAGTTCTCTCAATAAGATTGAGTCTACTGTTGCCAGATCCTAAATCAATGGAATAAAACTTGTCAAATTGATACCCCACAAAATCACAATTTCAAACGATCTTCCAATGCTAAAAAGTGAAAAATGGAAAACATATAGACCTTAAATGGCATGCCAACAACAAGTTTTGCCGCTAGTGACTTGTACAGTAGCTCTGGAATCTGAAAGGATCAGAAAAGGTTACATTTTCTGGTCTCCAAAATCAGCTTTCCCACACCCTCAAAGAGGACAAAAGAAAGAAATGAAAAGAAAGATATGATATCAAGTGCTACCTTTAATTGATCAAGAGAAACTGACATTAGAACAGAACCATCACGATGCAGGACACCTCTATAGTCTACCTCTTCACCCTGTAAAATGAAGCATCAATTCTCTGTTCATAATTATAAAACTCTGAGCAGAAAAAGCCTTTGAATGATGCCAATTCTCCAGATACTAAAGGCTGACCTCCTTCTGCGTAGGCAGTTGACCGGATCGGCGTTGAAAATCAAAATAATGTCTGTGCTTCTCTTCAAATGGAGCCTGAGGCAAATTAATACCATCAAGCAAGGTGATAGCTTTTAACATTAATTTGAAGAGTGGCATGCTAATCAAATGAGAAGATTTTATGTATCTTACCACTCCTTGCTGAAGATCAGCTGCTCTCGTGCCTAAGTTGGCTAACCTTCTGCAGGGATCTATCTCCTCCTCAGGTGGTTCAGTGAGTGAAACCCTGATAGTATCACCCAAACCATCCTGCAAAACCAATCACAAGTCCATTACGCCTATTATACAGTGGTCTGCACGAAATGCATCTTGGTTAATTACAAACTGTTAAGAATAAGAGAATTCACGAACTGAGTAACAAACTTCTAGCATGGCAAAATTTTCAGCTCACATTAGACCCATAATTACTAGATAATCAATTTTCAAAGCAGCTATGAAGTTATGATGGTTTTTTAGAAAGATAATGGTAGTATTATTGAAAGATAACTGAAAGCAAACAAATAATTCATGCAATTCTGATGGCTTTAAACTTATATCATCTCAAAAATCTGTGTGGTCTACCCCTTCCCTTGAATATGAATCGGAAATGGAAAGGTACCTGAAGAAGTGTCCCAATGCCAATTGCAGATTTCATTCTCCCATCCTCACCTTCTCCAGCTTCAGTAACTCCCAAGTGTAGCGGGTAGTCCCAGCCCTGGACATACATTTCAGCCACAAGCAGACGATATGCCTGGACCATGACAACCGGGTTGCTTGCTTTCATTGAAAACACAAAATTATGGAAGTCCAGCTTCCGGCAAATCCTTGCAAACTCAAATGCAGATTCAACCTGTTGGAGGAATGCCATTTAGAGTGACACCACTGAGAATTATAGTAGAACAAGAAAGTCTTAACTCTGTTCAGCAATCACTAAAAAATTCTTCACCATTCCCCTCGGAGAATCTCCATAGTAGCTCATGATACGATCTGAAAGACTCCCATGGTTTGTCCCAATGCGCATTGCTCTACTGTACTTTTTACATTTCTCAACCAATGGAGAAAAAACCTGGTGTGAAGAGAAAATGAACAACTTTTGTTTCAGGAAGCTGAAGTACAACATAAATCTATATCGATGAATATATGATGAACTAAACAAGGTTTATGTCTGAAGAGCCCAAAATTTCAGCTAACGTGAAGACATTAGAGAAATAAATAAACGATTGACAGATAAATAAAGACATGATCTTTTAATCTCCAAAGTTCAGCAAGCCAATGACATGCATGCTTATATAAAGCTTCAATGGATTTCTGTTTGATAAATAGTTGATTTACATAAATCAATGTGAAACTTTAGGCTCAGTACGTAGTTTTGCCTTATATTTTACCAATATCTGCTTCTTTATTTTAATAGTTTTATACTCGTTTTTTAGGTATACAATGTGTGAAATATGTGGTATATACATTTAGGTTCTCAATCCAATAAGTAATTTTTTTTTACCTATCTATAGGTTCTTTTTTTTTGCCATTGGATCATTACCATAATTTGGGTAGTTGAAAAAAATAACAATAAAAATAAATACCTATTATTTAATGATTTTCTCACTCCACTTTTATCATGAAAAGACGTGCGTGATGAACCTTTATTGGGGCAAACAAAACCCTATGGATAGGTAAAAAAAGAAAAAACTACCTCCTGGATTGGTGCCCATACATTTATACTGTAAATATATACTTATGGTATACATCACTTTTAGGTACAATTGACATAGAATATATATATTTCATGTATTAAATACCCATGGTATACATTTCTCAAAAAACGTGTATGAATCTATTGAAATAAAAAACAGATTTTTATGTGCATTTCCCTAAATAAATAAGTTCAAAGCATTTAGGAGAGTAAAGGAAACAACACATCACATTGTCTAAAAATTTCCTACATTTTACATCCCCTTATTCATTCATCATTTTCCTAAGACATAGTTATCACATTATACATGTATTTCTTCTATATTTTTGTTAACAAAACAGGATGGAGTGATAATAGTGAATTATCCCAAAACAGCTTTTAAGCTTTACACATTAACAATGATCACAAAGTGAAAATGAATGGCTTCAACCTGCTCAATGTGCTCAAGTTCTTTCTGATAGTCCTCCTCAGTGTACTCTAGCTTCTCAAACTGAGCCCGTCTGTCAGCTGCAACAAGCTACTTAGGTGAATCCAGAAGGAAGTGCCTTTGTTTACTAGCAAATAAATCAACTGAATCACAAAGCCTTTACCAAAATTTCCAGGGTTGACACGGATTTTTTCAAAGCATTCAGCAACTCTTAATGCAACTGAGGGAGCAAAATGAATATCTGCCACAAGAGGTATATTATAACTGCACATACAGATGTTAGTAACAAAATCAATCCTCATGTGATATGTAAATTTTCAATTGCCAATATTTTAATTGCCAATAAGCATACAATATATCAGACTTACTTTTTCTGCACAAGTGAATTTTTTATTTCAAAACATGCATCTGCTTCTTTCTTCCCTTGAACTGTTATTCGCACAATATCTGCTCCCTTGTCAGCTATTCTCATTACCTATGAATTTAATAGCAATTGTGATTTAAACTTCCCTGAAATGTGAGGGATAACATATTTTCCAACAGACAACTTTGAACTATTGACAAGAAGACTGAACCTCTTTCATTATTTTGAACCATGTATTTGTATCCTATTTTCCACAGCTCACAACGTTACATGATCATTACTAGATTAAAATTCAGGGATAATATAACATTGAATTATTTCATTTGCGCCATTTGAGCTCATTAGTAATGACTCTAGCAACATATGATAACGGAAAAGTATGTTACTTTCTTTAGATAGTATCCAGTATCCACAAGATACAGTCTCAAAGGCCATACATTCTAATCATAGCTATGATGTGATAAATTTAATGATACATACAATTGATTCATTGTCAAAGGGGAAAATGAACCAGGTCTACATTTATAAATAGCTAATCCAGGAGAGAAGTTATAATACCTCTTCAACTGTTCCAGCAACATCCTTAGTGTCACTTGTAGTCATCGTTTGAATCCTTATGGGATGCTCACTACCGATAGCCACATTTCCCACCATCACAGTTCGTGTTTTCCTCCTCACAGTTTTGTGTAGGGATTCGCAATACTTTTGTCTAGGAACTGCAACAAATAATTTTGCATCAGATACACAAAAAGAGCCAACCAAAACAAATATAGAGATCAAACCCGATCAACCCACGAGCAAGAGTTCTTGCTGGGGGACAAGTGGGCCTATCACCTGGTCAAATTCTAGGTGGTATATGTGTAAATCCACTTTGAGAGGGATCCTCTACACTTACAACCCTTTTTATGTATATATATAATGTTAATCCTCGATTTATTTAAGATGTATTCTCTTGTTAAAATGTCTTGCAGTCCTCCTAAGGCACCATGAGAAGAAAAAATATTCATTTTTTCCTAGCTAAGTATGAATTTAATCAACTTAACAATACAAGAAAATGACAAGAAAAAAGAAGGTGAAAGATATTAAAATCATAATTTCAGTTCTTCCTCTTTATTTCATTCTCTCAGCCACATAAAATGTATCAAAGACTTTAAAACACATATAACTCAACAAAGGCTAAAAGATAATACTAATCAAAGAACTTAGTACCTAACAAAGGGCTTCCTTCGGATGCGGGCTGAAGTTCAGCTATATCTGAACCCGGATTCGAATTCCGGATAACTGAGACTCTTGTTCTACATGACTTAATTCTCTTCAAATCAGAAAGCCTCACAAAATCCGAACTTTTAGCAAACCCCAAGCCAGAGTCTCTGCTTTTTAGACACGAAATTGAAGCTGGTACAGCTCCGGCAGCCATTTCCGCAACCACAAAGGCTTACCTTCAAAATCCCACAACACAGTTCAATATGATACCACTTCCAGTTACTTTGAATTGATCCCTCGTTTGTTTGCCAAGAAAATCAAGCAAATTTAACTAATAATTATGCTGAAGTTCTTTCTTCTATTCTTTATAATCAACTAATAACACCATAACAGTGATGATAATCATAAAATGACTACAAAGGTCTCCAGAATAAATAACGAAACAATCTCTTTCCTCCCCTTTTTCCTTCTCAACTTTCCCAGCAACCAAACGGCATAACAATAATATTATACTTCAAAAAAATCATATTACGACAAGAATTACCTGAAATTATAAGTACCCACAAACGACACTCAAAACTTCCACCCCAAAAAAAAAAAAAAAAAATTCCTTTCTTTTTCTTTTTGGTTTGGAAAAATTAAACTATTTTTCAGTACAAGCTCAAAAGAAGGTTCAATCAATAGAAGCTAGAGGTTGAGGCTGAGATTTTGGTGAAAGGGTTTACCTCAAAATCAAATTCAAAAGCGACCCAGAAGCCTATGGAGGAGAGGGAAACTGGTGGTGGTGGTGTGATCCCGGACTAGAGAGAGAAAAAGAGAGAGAGAGAGAGAGAGAGAGAGTATGTGAGTGTGTGTTTTTTATGTTTTCTCAGTTCAACAAGTGTTTTTCTTCTGTTTTGTAAGGATTTTCATTTCTCCAGAAAAAAAAAAAAAATGATAATTTTCTGTGAAATATTGCGGATTGGGTTAGAGAATTAGTGAGACTTAAAACGACAAAAACGTTTTCCTTGGTATCTTTATTATCGCTTGGTCCGTACCATGCAACACAAAATTATAAAATTGCAACCGTTGGTAGACGTTGGCTGCTTTTGCTATTTTGTTTTTTCACTTTGGTCCTTATATTTTTTGGAAATGTTTTTCCCTCCCCCATTATTTTGATACATTTTGACATCAGAACTTTTTTTTTTTTTTTTGAGGGGGTAATATCTTTGGATTGACCCTATAGTTTTAGCAAAAACAAATTTATACATCATATTCCTAAGTGATAATAAGTTTTCCCTTTTGAACATATTTATGAGTATAGTTTTTTCCAAAATCAAATGTCAAAACATATTGTACTTGCAAACATAACATATTCATAACCACACACACATCTTTAGAATGATTTTGAGTTCAAATTCCTTAACTCCGGATAACAAATTTGTCAAAAGATGTTAGAAAGGTGTTAGAAAGGGTTATTAATAAATTCTATAATACAAGGGATAGGATTTAAAAATTTTATGCATTCAGATGTTTTAGTACAGTAGCTCGCAAAGATTGGATTTCATGATCAAATCATTTATTCTCTAAGAGTTTAAATTCTATTATTGAATTGTATTTAAGATGAAAATGGAATATTTGGAAAAAACAAAGTATGAAATGAAATTGGAGTTAGAACCCTTACTAATATTGTAACAAATTTTATCTTTTTTTGAGAAATTTTAGGTAATAATTTTCTCCAAATTGTTGGTAAGAAACATGCTTGAAAAGGTAAATTTTTATTTCCCTAAAAAAAGGTAAATTTTTATCATTTACAAATATAACGGAATAAATTTGTGAATCCTAAAAAAATACATATTGATCTATAAATAAACCCAAAATGTAAAAGATAATAAAATATAACTTACCATATATATATATAACATCTTCGAGACCAGTACCATTAGGCATTAGCATCATAACGTGGCGTTATTGTATTTCCCTCAACAACCACCCTTATTTTGGACTTTAGCTATTTTGCCAGTGTTGGTTTTGTAATTTGTATAAATCCGAAGGTCTTAAGTGCAAAGTTCGTGTTAGTCACGTACACGAGACGAGACACCCGCAGAGCCCACACGACAGCAGCCAAAACGGGAATCTAAGGAAGTTCATTCTCCATATTCCAAAGCTTAATAAAATTTTCTGACCAATAAAAAGTTATTACGTAAATTGTGTCATACTAATAATAACATTCATTTCAAAATAATAATAATAATAATAATAACAATAACATGAGCACAAATAGTGATAATTGCGAGAAAAAAAAAAAATCTGTTAGGTATTCTACAATTTTAATTTCAAATTTTATATTTTATAAAATAATATCTGAAATTAATAATTTGTAAAAATTGATATTCTTTTTTTAATTACTTTAATAATAAAAAAAATGATAATATCATCGAATTTTAAAGAATGATCCGGACTAACACAATTATAATAAAGGATAGTATTATAATTTTTTTATTAAAATTAGTCAAAAAATTAGTTTAGGATATTAATTTTTATAAATTCTTAATTTTAAGAGATTATTTTACAGAGTTTAAACCTTAGCCTAAATTAAAAACACCCAAATTTTAAGGTTTTTTTTTCTCTAACAATTAACCCTAACTATAAGAAATTAATAATGGTAATAGGTTTTCCACCCCTCTCTTTCATGGGTCATACAAAACTGTCCCTTTCAAAGAAAACAAAAAATCAATAATGTGTGCAAGTAGTCTTTTTTAAACGGCAATTTCCAGCCAAAAAAAAAAAAATGAAGAACGGCAATTAAAAAATACAAACTTTCGATAGCAGATGGCGCTTGGCGCTTATTTTGGTGAGATAATTAATCCCGATCTTTAAAAAGAAAAAAAAAAATCTTAGAGGATAAGCCCTTTTATAATTGCATTCTCATTCCCATATAGTAAACAGAAAGTAAATAGATAATTCATCAAAAGTGCATTATAAATAGTAAGAGAAGGATATTACAAAGATTACAAATTAATAAGCTTATCCATTTAAGGTAAAATATACTAATATTTACCATGAAATATCGACACTTGGAGATGCAAGAAATTATCAGTTTATTTCTCCAATTATTATATATATTTTACCTTAAGTTAAAACTTGCATCTAATGGGTCTCAATTATAAAGTCAATATCATTCGATTTTTTTTTTTATGGAACATTCGATAATTAATTGAAGATTTTTTTTTTTGGGATTGAAAATGTCTTTGAGATTTGGCATATGCATTATAGTATTTCCTCAATAACCAGTCTTATTTATTTGTAATTTCTTATATTCGAAGGACTTAAGTGCAAATGTCACGTTACTCACGTATACGAGACGAGACACACGCAGAGACCATATACAGCATCCAAACAGGAATCTAAGCAAATACCATTCATTGCTTATATCCATCCTAATTCTTGCATTTATGCTCTCACCTGGTCATATAATCTCTTCTGTCCCAAACATATCCTTACTAGAAATTTTCTATAAATAGTTTTTTTTTTTCCTTTTTTCTTTTTTCTTTTTTTTTTTACGTTAACTGTGTAAGCTTATTGTGTCACGATTTAAATCAATCAAGAACCAGCAGGAGCAGTGGAACTTGAACATAACATTGTTCATTCTTGGCTTATAACTATCCTCTTTTACTAGATTCAACTACAATAAAAAAAAAATGTATAGTTTAGTTTTCTTTTTTTTTAAAAAAATTTTGGAAAGTTAGTTTTGATTTCTTTACAGAAATGTCTATAGAAGAAACAAGATTTAGGATCCAATTAAGGAGCACGGGAATCATAGGACGAGGCGGCTGGCATTGATAGCTCAGCTGTTCTCTCACGGGAGGATAGCAATTGCGTGATACCACTTGCTACTACTTGCATTCTTTTATTTTTCAAAATTTTGTTTGGCAAATGGCCCAAGTATGATTAGTATTTTCTTTTGAGTCGTGCAAATACTCGCATTTTAATTCAAACTATCTTATTAAGAATAGTGATAACTACACTAGGTTATTCTTCCCCCACCACTCTCTTTTCATGGGGTAGTAGTTGTACCATTATGAATGTAAATCTTGAAATAAGAGTAATATTTTTCAAAAATTACACTACTGTGTATCTGTTCCTTTTCTTTTCTTATTTTGGGATAAGCGTATTCCTAATTAGTAAACACGTCAAAAAATAAAGTAAATAGATTGAATACCTACATATTCACTTGTTGGATAGTAATAATTATATAAAACAGTTTAATCAGGATTTTTTTTTTTTTAAAAAAAAGGAAAATTAGTAAAGAACATTTCTTGGGGGTCAAAAGAAACCCCTAAACTAACCACATCAAGTAGAAATTGATTGATGGCTAGTGCTCTGACTTCCTCAATTAAATGCCATTTTCAGTGGAATCCAACTCATCATCATAGTGGTTAAACCACAAAACTATGACACGGTGTATGGACTGACGATAACATGATACATCCCAAGGATTGACATATGCAAGGACTCGTAATCTCTCACAAAGCAGAATGAAACAATATGACATTTTTTTTTAATTGAAGTTGAAAGAAGATGTAAGACATGCAAGACAATTTTGAAATTTATAATGATTTAAGTTCAATGATGCAGCCTTGGTGACTTCTCTACCAATGCCAATTTATAAATCATTCAGCCTATGCCATAAAAAACTATGTAAACAAGAAAGTTGCACATGGGTTTCAAGTAGCTGTTGTTTCTTCCACCAAAGAATGCCGTTCAAGGATTGCAATAGTCTCCACCTTTGCACTGCAAATTCAATGCCAAAGCAGAGTAAAGTTAATTTTCATGGATTCACAGATACAGTTAGGATATTTGTATTGTTTAAAATTGCCATTCAAATGAAAGAAGAGGGTGAGTACAAACTTCAACAATATATAAATTTAAGAAACAAATGCAACAGAACACACATTTAAAAATAACTTGTGTTCCTTTCTGGATTGTGCAGAAGGCCAAGATTGGATCCATACCTTCCAGGTCTGAGAATCTTATACTTCCCAATTCTGGTGAGGTCCACAACTGTTGAGCCGGCTCTACCTGAAGGAAGCTCACCACCATCATATACATAGGCACAGTGTTCCCAAAGATTCTCAAAATCCTTGATGCTAACACTACTTGGCTGCCCACTTAGATTTGCACTTGTAAGAGCCAGTGCACTCCCCAAACCACGGGAGACAATCCTGACGAAGTCATAGTCGGGCACTCGGACTCCTATACTGTCCAATCCTGGATTTAAAGACTTCTCAAGAATGCTTGATTCCCCTGAAATATCAGGATGACCACAAAACGATTTCAAATATGTTACCAGCTTAAGTATAGACACAACTCTTCAGCAATAAATGTGAATATCCGAGGTAAGACTTAAAAGAACCACAGATTGACTCGCAGAAGTACCAACACCTTTTTTTATTAAGCAGATATCTTACAGACAGAGACCCTTCAAGTCCTTTTTAACTCCTTTTTCAGCAGAGTAACACAAATTCAGAACAAACCTCGCTTTAGTACAACAGTGACGGGTCCCGGAAGGAGAGACTCAAGTAAGCCATTTGGCAAATGCTCTGTGTCAGCAAAGTGCTTTATTTCTGAAACATCCCCGACACATATTGCAAGAGGACTTGTGTGTTTACGCCCTTTAATCTCATAAATCCTATTAACCGCTTCTGAAGAACTGCAATTAGGTTCCCACGAAGATAAACATAATATTAGAACCAATACCGTCCATACAAACGTAAGGCTTCCCTATAAACAAAAACTAAGCAAGAGATATGTTAATAAAATCATAAATCAGTCAGTTAAAATAAAAATTGAAAAAAAAAAAAGAACATTTTCCCCTAAGCACAGACACTTGCATTGCATATTACCAGGATAAGACAATTAAGATTATCACTTCACGTTGGGAAAATTAACCTATTACCCTTAACATACTGATAAGGCAATGCTAAAAGTACGGTTTCAAGGACTTTGATTTGATTAGTTAAGTATTCCTAAATAAACAGGGGATTAGAAAAAGACTGAAAAGTTCATATCTTCAAAAGGTATACTCTTTGGCTATTTTTTATATATGTTCCATTAACTATACCTTAATCCCCTAAAATCAAGTGCATCTTACATTTATGCATTTACTGTGACCACATTACTTTAATTTACTTGGTCCATTTCTCTCCCTTTTAGCTCCTTGCTATCAAAGTAATTGGCCAATACATCTCTATCTTAAACTCCATGTCAAAAACCAAAGAATATCATGCCTACTAATGCCAAATTCAAGAACATCTAAAAAAACATGGAATTTCCAGTTCTGTTTACACTACTTAAACTTAGTATTTGGGCTTCCTGTGCTCTATATTATAAAAAATCACGCAACATCAACCAGCATATAAGTCCACAGATCCCATAAAATGCAAAGCTAAATCAAGAAATTTCAGTATCACCCAACCCACTACAGTTTCTTTGAGTAATTCAATCAAACAGTTTCAGGGCAAAACATGATACCAAGCATCACAGGCGAATCCATAGAGTGTATCAGTGGGCACAGCAATGACTTTTCCAGCTCTAAGAGCTTCACAAGCCTCTTGGGCGTAAGATTCAGCGGCTGGAAGAACCAACCCATGATTGTTCTCAACACCCACTTCGTTTTTCTCACTACTCCAAGCCATTTTCTTCGCAAAATTCCCTCCCAAACTCGTGAACTTGCTCGAGAATGAGACCAACCCAGTTCTGGGCAAGCCTAATAGAATCACGTAGTTAAGTTATTTCAAGCTAGAAAGAAGTTTTCATGGCAGAAAGCTGTGAGAGAGAGAGAAAGAGAGAGAGAAGAGAGAAGAGAGAGAGAGAGAGAGAGAGAGACTGACAGTGAATGTGATTAAAGAGCACCTCTGAGAGTGGGGGGAGAGAAGGAAGGAAGCACTCGAGCGTTAACCAGAGGAGGAAGACTCACTGCAATTCTCGTTGGAAGGCTCATTCTACTGTCCAAACCATAACTGACACTTCCTCTTGTATACATCAGAGTGCAACAGTTGCCCTAATTGGAAACAACATTGTATTTACATGTTGCTCGCTCTAAATCGTCGTTTCTTGCTTTTATTCTGAAACTCTGTTGTCGTTTCCCAAAGAAAAACGACACGTTTTTTTCTTTTTTTTGGGTCTTAATAATTATACCACTTGTCGTTTATGGAATTACGGGGGATTATCAATTTTGACCAACTTTTAATACATGTGATGAAAAAAGAAACACCTTATAAACCATTTACAAAAGTAAGATTTTTCTTGCCATATCATTTAATGAATATTTCGGAGTTCCAAAATTACCACTGACTCGAACATATTCAAAAAATTTTGATCAAGTCAAAAAAATCAAAAGTAACGGAAGCGGCGCCGGGAAGACAGCTGACCATATTTGACTGGGGTTGAAATTGTTCAACTATTGTCAGACGACAGTTAAAAATTTCGACCGGTGGCTTCGACCCCAGTCGAATTGTTCGACTACGGTCGAACTGTGGTTCAACCCTAGTCGAAAATTTTTGACTGGAGTCGAAATTTTCCAACCACTGGTTGAAAAACGGTCGAAACAACTGGGAAAGGCGGCTAAACAAGTTCGACTACGGTGGAAATTTTTTGACCCTAGTCAAGCAGAGGCGCTGCTGCCGAGGTCGGGATCGGGACCAATAGTGGTATCTAAAGTAATTTGAAATTTGTTGAAAAAATAGGATATCCAAATAATTTTACATATGTGACATGGCAATAGAGGTTAATTTTGAAAACATTAATGAGTGAGTCTCATTTTTCATCACAAGGGTTTAGTAGAACCCCTTAGATGTAAATTCCTCATTATTCTATTGTCGTTTTGTTAGGCTTTTAGTTGACCAAAGAAGCCAAAATGTGGATGATATCTGATTCCTCATGCTTTCTGTCGTACGACTCCTAACTACGTGTCGTGCCTTCTTGAAATTTGCCTGCTGCCTCTAGAAATGTCGTTTTATCAATATTGTTATTGTTTGATTTTATAGACTATATGTTTATATTTATCTTTCCTCCGTAATGCAGGAACCAAAATAATAAAATTTAAAATTTAGGAACCAAAGTAAATAGTTACCATGAGACAAAAGATTTTATTTCTAAAGAGATTCTATTTGGAACTATTATATGTCCAAAATTCAATATTGAAATAATTTTAAACGTTTTCCTTAACTTCATCCGTATCAACAAACAATTCGAAATGCCTCAACTTTTTTAGAACAGGTCCACATCAAATAACAACGATTTGAAGCACTTCTTTTTCACATTTTTAGAACAGGTCCACATCAAATAACAACGATTTGAAGCACTTCTTTTTCACATTATAACAAAAACCCACATTTTTAAGTCATTGGTCGTTACGCCTTCTATTCGTATGAATAATAGTTTTTTGGGTGTATATTTTTTCTCCCTAGCTTCTCTTTATACAACTAGTGGAGTTTCAGCCTAAGCTCAACTGTCCAGGACTTCATCTCTGAATTGCTTAGTTCTTCATTATAACTTGAAGCTCTAGCTCGAGAGGAATTCCGAGCCGGCCAACTGAAGGGAGTTCAGCAAAAAACAGTGAATTCTTATTTGAGTCTGTCCATTGAATGAAGCATTTGTGCAAATGAAATTGAATCCACGTAAATACATGTATGTGTTTATCCATACCTTTATATACGTATATGCATGTCCATACATTTTTACGTACATGGGTTTGAACTTGTATCAAGTCGAGCGTGTTCTTCCACATTCCCAAGGAAACAGACTATACAGCTAGGAAGGAGTAGAAAGACATAAGTACTCCTTGGTATACCATTTAATGAAATTGGATCCACATCCACCACGTGATAATGTCAATAAAAAATGTTTAACACTCAGCAGTGCACGAAATTCCATTTTAAACCTTCTAAGGCTCATGATTGACAAATTCGCCAGCCACTATCAAAACCCTGTACAATTGGTGTAAAAAAATATTCAAGATCCTAACAACAACCCATATTACAAAAACACCAAAAACCAAATAGCTTCTCCACAACTGCTGAAAACATAAAGTATGAGCCACTAAAGGACCCCTCCAACTCCCACTACAAGTTGCTGGAGTTCCACTATCATTTGGAGGCCTCTTCTATCTAAAGTTTACAGTACCAGGAATTGGTTTAGCCAGGTCATGGCATTATTTGGGAATTGTTGTGGCTCTGTTCTAAAGAAGCTCGCCATCTTCTTCTCCATCTTAAGAACTCAACAATAATGGAACTCCCACTCATGGCAACACCAAGCCCAGCAAATGTGGCAAGGAGAATGCACAGAACTGCTTGCACATGAATCTGAGGCCACAAAACAATTCAACCACGTAAAAGTCCAAAAAAATGAATCAGATTTGAATTGAGCTTCAAATTGATTTAACTTAAAAATAAAAGGGAAAAAAGTAGCATCTTACCAAAGAGTAGAATATGTGTGCAAAAAGAACCACCAGAGCAAATTGAATCGATGCGTAAACCCAGACAAATCTTCTCTTCACTAAACACAGAAGCTAAAATAGTTAGGGAAGTGACAAAATAATTTAAGAATTTACACTGTCATTTAAAAGTTTGTGAAAAACAACACTAGTCATTCACAACCACAGATGTAGTGACATTTGTCTAGCCATTTACATTACATCAAATTTCCATATTCGACTCGAAGTGATTCATCCTAGCTGCATTACGACATTTATGTTACTACTGTACAGTTGTCCTATCAATTATCACATCTGAAATTTCAACTAACAAGAAATGGTATTTCGCAAAAAATGTGACACAAATGGTCACAACACATTTTCAGTTTTGTCTTCTAGACAATTACAATAGATTAACCAATCTTAAGGTTTTTGAGGATCCTAGTCAGCAGGCATACCCATGGTTGATGCGGTCATAGATGAGAGGAGTCCCAGTACACAAGAAAATGGAAGAGATATGGCGATTGCTCCTGTACCCATTTTCCCCACCTGCACACAGCACATATCATATATCACCTCACTGACAGTTGATGTATACAGATAGAAATGGCAGAACCAAAAGAGAGATTACTTATCTTACCAGGAGCTGCTCAAGAAAACAGAAATAGGCAAGCATGCTGACAATGACAAGTACAGGCACTTCCTGCCAAACCCTACAAAAATTTAAAATAAAAAACTTATTTTAGTGCATTTATGTCGCTTAGACGCTTACTAAGCATATTATAGCGAGATAAACAAACTATTAACAAAAATATTAGAAAGTAAGAAAACACCAAAAATTCAGTTATCTGTAACACTTTTAAGTTGGGGCTTTATGTTGGGTGAAATAGAGAGTAATTGTCTTTGAGTTATTATGACAATGTATTCAAGGAATCTCCTTATCTTTGAGCATGTTAGTCAGAAGCTCTGCTACTTGGATAAGAAGTTACATTTCTCAAGCTTAACAACTTATAATAGAGTCAGCACAGCTTACTAATTTGTTAAATGTGATGAGAAATGAAGGGCGGACTAATTATCCTAAAACTCATAAATTCTAGTAAAAGAATGCAATAACAGCTATGGACGGAATCCTAATTTCTTTTTCTCAGTTTCTTTTGATGAGTAGGGGTGGTCTCACCAAAACGGTCAATTGGGAAACAAGCACTGCTGAGCTAGTTGGCTGAGGAATGGACTTGATATTGGACCCCAACAAACATAACTAAAGGAAGTAGATCTTCCATGCACAATGGTATTACTTCAACCATGAACTTAGGAAAAAGAATTGCAGTATAAGATCTTTTCTCAGCTACAACTCAGCAGTGAGAAAAAGAAAATGGATCACTACATGTTTTGTCATGCACAATGCATATTAATACATGTGCGTGCGTGTATGTTTACTTGCCTGAAACCATTAGCATCTACTTGCTGAGATCTACTAGCTCCACTATTTCGAGTGTGAACACTCTGGACTCGCAAAAGCGTGACAGATAGGTTCCGAACCTCTTGTTTGCAGATATCACAGGTTTTGTTACCCTTGATGCTGAACCATTTTACAGCACATTCTTGGTGGGCCAGGGCAAGTTCTCCTTTGCAGCTGCATTCCATTTTAAGAGTCTCACCTCCTTCACATAGTTCAACCATACAAATCCTACAGACAGCCTCTTCTTCGGGTATGTCTTCACCATCCGCATCATCATTTTCTAAACCAACCACGAAATTAGTACAAGACATAAGTTGGAAATCGCAAACTGAAGATTTTGGCAACTGCAGAGACAGATTTCAAGCAGATGAATTTGACGGACAAAAAGATGAATAAACTATACTTTCGTTTAAATACAAATCGCAGAGTCTAATGTTTCCTTTAACATTCATGCATCCTTCCATTTTGCTCTTTTTTTTTCTTTTTTTTTTTTTTCCCGAAGTGGACTTCCATTTTGCTTGTTATTCATCTCAATTTACAATTAAAAGAAAACTTTTGTGCAATGTATATGGAAGTGTCACACATTGCAAGTCAAAATTCAAATGCAGAGAAGTATCGAAACTTCATATATATGTACGTGTGTGTGCTGAATAGCATCAATACTCAAAAATTATTATCAAACCCCTGCATTTTCTACCAAACATCTTTGCAACTGGAAACATTGCAAATCAAAAATCAAATCAGTTTTTGGTAGTTGCCAATAAATAATTTAGACGATCATACTTACCAGCACCAACCGTTGGCGAAGCAATTGATGCCACATCCCCTTCTTTCACTCGAGGAGTGGAAGGAATTACGCGGAAAAATGAATCCATCCTCCCCATGGTTTTTTCTTTATTGTTGACAGGGACTGAAAGTGAGCGAGATATGTTTCGATTTTGGCCTCCTTTTTTCTGAAAAGATACAAAAACTAAAATTAAAGAGCATATCAAAACAAAACAGGACATTGTGTAAGCTTTATTTAGTCAATGGATCTCATTCTGCGAACATTTTTCATTTTATCAAGCATAATGTCATGGAATCTAAGTGTCGAAAAGAAACTCAATTCTTGATGCACTTAGGCATCAACAGTTCAACAGTTCAACAATTTTTGAGGATTTAAATCCTGAATCTTAATCACCATGCTGTTAGCCAGTTAGAAAGATTAAGTAGTCCTCGAGATGTAACAATAAGTAGGAGTACTTACACTTCGGTTTGGAGTGCCACCTACACTTCCACCAGGTGTGGATTCTGGATTTGAATCCGCAACTTGAGTTACAGGTAGAGATGATGTTCTGTTTATTTTAGGTGTGAATAGCTTTGTAAGGGACAATGACCTTGAGATAGAAGGCTTCTCTCGTGGTCCTGTAGCTGACGCTTCTGACGCTAAGTTGTTGTCAGCCTTCTCAACATCTGAAGAAGTTCGATACTTGAAGCTGAGTTTTGGAAAGAGGCTTTTTACAGATGATTTACCTCTAGATGAAGAGGGTCCTGGGGATCCATGAATCCTTGAATCTGAAGAATTAGATGACAGGAGAAAATTTACTTTCTTTGGGGTAGGACTAGGTGTTGGTGGCATCTTTATCCCAACAAACTCCGGTGATGACATATCCGATGCCCTGGAGGGTATGTCCAAGAAGAGTTGCCTCTTCCATGGATGAACTTGTTCTGTTTCTTCAGTTATGCTCATTGACTCTTCCACCTGAAAATAACAAGCTTAGGCCAATTAAGCTAAGAATAAGCAAACAACGAACAAAAAAGAAAAGAAAAGAAAAGAAAAGAGCCAGTTTAATAGATTCTGGAAAACTACTACTACGCCCCCGCCCCCACAAAAAAAAAAAAGCCATTTCTTCTATCTAATAGCCATATATAAAGCTTAATGTGTACCAGCATCGACACTGGTAATCCCTGGTCGAATCATCAAAAAGCATGCCAAATCATTTATTGAAGATAACATGAAAGCAAATGTCAAAGATAGGTTGGTTATGTTCAACGTAAACTTCGTTAAGGCATCCACTAACAATTGCAACTTGATTAACTGAAATGGGGGGGAAGCCCTGTTAAGTGTTAACAAAGACCATCATCTCGGAAGCAACATAAAATATGGCCTTAGATGAAGCTGAATGGCTAAAAACAAGTGTCCGGGTCCCAATCAACATCAGATGGAATCTTAACCCTTAACTTTAGTTTGAAAATAGATATTCTGATTCGGTATAATTGAATATAAAATCCATCACTAAAATATTCCAATATTCCATGAATATATTTGTTGTATGATTATATCTTGTCTTGTCTGTATGTAAGCAAAACCTGAGAAATAAAAGGCAAGGCATATACTAGGGTCCAAAAGCACATTAGATTATATTCCTTTAACAAGTTTAAACTTGGGTCCAGTCAAATAACGTCTACAATCTTATTTCTTAGCTAATTTCAGGAATTCACAAACTACAAAACAAAGGACTATCAATTTAATTTTACTTTGTATATGTTTTTGGATTAATTCATTTAATTAAGTCATACAATATGAATAACAACAAGGGCACTGTTAGATCTATCTTATTACCCAAAGAGAAGCAGCTGAAAACAAACAAATAGAAGTAGAAAGAGAAAACATAAGAGATGGCAGTGGAACATTGGTTTTGCATATATTGGTAGCTAAATACCAAAATCACAGCAGAAGCATAAAGAAACAAATAACATTATATCCTAAAAATACACTAACTCCCAACTTTAAACATTAAAAAAAGAAAAGAAACACAAAAACGCCAATAACCCAAATCATGGAGATGGAAGGGAGTAAGATAAAGATAAAAACACTTTACAAAATGACTTTGTCTTTAACTCCACAAAGCATGGAAGTAAAAAAATAATTATATATATATGATAAAAGGAAGAAAACGAAATAAATTGTATAGTAATGCGAAAAAAAAAAAATATCAAACAAAGTTAAAAATTGGAAGCTAGATAAGACCTTTTGATTCTGAACTGGAAGAACAAGAGTAGTTTCTTGGTCCTCGAGCTCTCTGGCCACATTCTTGCCCGGATGATCAGTACCCATTTGCTAAAAATAAAAACCCAGAAATCCAGACCCAAGAACTAGCCCAAAAGTTGAGGCAGAAGCTCCATACCATATCCCAAAGCTCAAAATAAAGACAAAAGAGGAAAAGGGTGTGAGAGAGAGGAACACAATTATGGAGACTTAGCTTGAGAAGAAGGTAAAAGAGCAGAGCAATAAAAAAAAGGGGTAGTAGTAGTAGTGATGAATTGAAAGCCTGAAAGGGTTTGGTGTGTATGAGATGAGACCTTCATTTATGGCAAAAGCTATATGGTGGGGAGAGAGAGAGCAAGTGTGGGAGTGGGGGTGGCAGTAGGCCATTCTCTCTCTCTCTCTCTCTCTCTCTCTCTCTCTCTCAGAGTGCTGCTGTGCAGTTTTTGCTGAGTCATGCTTAATGCACCTTTTCCTTTTCAAGATTTTCTTTTTCTTTTATCACAAAAAAAGTTTCTTCTTTCTTTTTCTTTTTTAATATCGAGTTTCTCTTTCTCTTCACCATATCTCAATGTATCGCGAGAAGAGCCCCCCCCAAAAAAAAAAAAAAGTTGTTTGGTTACCAGGAAAGTGCTGTTGGAACTGTTAAACGTTACAAAATGGTAATAATGAAGATCATCACCAGCAAAAACATCTATGTTACTTTCAGTTTGGTTCCCGGGAAACTCTGCTTTTCTAAAATAAGAATAATAATAATAAGAAAACTTTCTCAGACGTTACAGGAAAAGAAAAAAAAAAAAAGAGAGAGATTTCAAGTGCTTATTATTATTATTATTATAAACTATATGACAGAGTTAACAGAGTGTGTTAGCTGTTAACCGACACTGTTAATATTGCTGCTTAGCAATGTTCTTATCTTTGCACTGGTATGTTTTTGGGGGAAAAAAAAAAAAGAAAAAAAAAAGGTTACATATTTATTGTAAAATCACGAAAGTCACCAAGTGACATGGATTTGCCCCAAGTGACTAGAAATTGAAAACTGACGAAAACATATTCGGTTTAGTTGAGTTTTGGTTTGAGTTCGAGTATGGTTTGAGTTCGGTTTCGTTGTAGCTATGGATACATACATAGCTAGTTGATATATAAAGCTGATGCAAGGAATATACTCTCTAATCAAAATATTTAAATGAATCATAGCATAGATTATTATTATTATTCCTAAACTTTTTATTACCGCACGTGTTGTTAGTTTAAGGATGCGTAGGTTCTAGGTGTTAAAATCTTACACGAAGCTTATACGATTAAATAAAAAATTAATAATACAATCGTCATTGTTATGATAAATACAATACAACTTAAAACATCCACGTAGGATTAAGATAATTTAATAATATTCAACTTTTATTATCATGCATGGTTTAAAAGGTCCAACAAAACGACAAATATTATACTTGCTACGTTGGTGGCGTTTCATTTGATGTCGTTTTAACTTTTTTAAGTGCACCACAAATGTGGTTAGGTCATATTGACTAGCATCATAATTTTCATAAATCTATATACAATTCCCTTTATCTTTTACTTAATTAAAAATGAAAAATCACTAGTTGTACTACCATGTCTCTGTCTCAGTACATCTTCTCACTTGGAATATGGAGTTAAATTTGCATAAATAAAGAGAAAAGCGATCTCGTGCGATAATTTATGTGTTTATACAATTGGAGAGGTTTCACTTTTGCCAGATGCCAGAAGGATAATATTTTGGCTTTGATGAAACCAATTCTTTTGATCGTTACATCATATAATTTGCACTTTAGTTTTATAATACATTATCAAAATCTCTAGTCTTTATCCTTTTACATTTTTTCACAAGTAGAAATAAAGTAATACTAGCACTTTATTCAAATGATAAGAAAAGCCAAAAGGATAGAGGAAAAACTAAATTAAACCACCGTATTTATCCAAAAGTAATACGAGAATTATTTTGAGTTGAGTGTGTAATTAACACCATATCCAGATACCAGTGCTTCATTTGGAAAACTTAAAGATTGTTAGAATGGATGCCACTTATATTTAACGATTAAAATGTTAATTCAAATTCTTTTTTCTTTTTCTATTATTGTCAATATACTAAGATAACAAAGACCCCGAATTAAAATGCAATACTGGTTAATGACTATTTATGTAAATATATTTCATAAGCATGTACATCCTTAATTAGTACATGAATAATGATTGAGACACCAAAAACTTGTACAAAAAAGTTACAATAATAATGTGACATTTGTTTAAACTACTATTTTATATCTGAGTGGAGTACATACCTCAAAAAATAAAAGTACACGTATTAGTACATGTGTTTGTAGAGAAAGAGGGGATAAAATACAACAGAAAAAACCAAAGTTGAAAAAAGAAAAACCTTCAAATACAGAGTTTACTTATACGCACAATATTATTGAAGGTTAAGTATAACTATAACACGTGTTACGTTTTAATTTTTATATCTTTTTGACAATGCCTCTCAACTATTTTAATTAATAAAATTTGTATGCGATGGATACACTTGAAAACAACTACATATGCATTTTCAAGTTTCAACAACTCGGTATCTCTACGTTAAATAAGTAAACTGTCACTAGAGTTTATGATATTTGTTTAACTAATCTTCAACCTTTATTTTCATTAAGACATTATAATAGAATTTTCCAAGATAGGTGGAAGACTAACTACAGACAAATAATTTACTATTTCTCAAAATCTAGTGATTTACAACTTGTAGAAAAAAATACTGTTTTTGTTCACTCACAAAAATAAGACCACGATTACAAATTATTTTGCTCAAATACATTTTTTACCATTATTGTTTAATAGAGTCCATAATTAATATATTTTCTGCAATGTTACGAGTCTTCTTAAGTTCTGAATTTATGAGGCCAAGTTCTAATTCTCGCGAGAAGAGAAATTAGAGCACTACGAAGAGGAGCGGAGAAATTAGTGGACCATTTTGTTCTTTGTGCACATTAATGGAGAATGATGAATCATACAAAATCACATCAATAGCACTATCTGAAACCGGCTTCTTCTCCTCATTTGAGCTTGTCTTGACATTATCCCAAGCAACAAACTAATTAGCCAAAGAAAAAGTTTTTTTGTTTTCGGTTGGAAAAAAATGTTAGAATTAACCTCGAAATTATCTAAAGAATATCTAGGAAAGAGAACAAACAAAGAAGAAAGAAAAATCCTTTGTTCCCTATGATTGATGAAGTTTTGTACAACAATGAGTTGCTATAAAGTTCTGATATTGTTGTCCTAGTAAAGTTTCATGCATGTTGATACAAAATATTTGAATTTGGGATCTAATTCTCCGCAACTTTCTTTATAAAAGTTGGGAATGTTTTACTGAATCTGTGAAAACCATTTAAAGCAATACCATTCAAAAGAAAAAAAAAATAAAGGAAAGGAAAAACATATAAAAGCAAGGATTTTGATGGGTATGAGATATCAAAAATTGGGTACTTAATGATATTATAAGTTGGAACCCATTATAAAGTTTCTAATCATGATCACCCCGACTTTAGAAAGTTGTAGTTACCTGGACCAACGTGAAACAAAAGCATCAATAGAAACATCCACGAAAAAGAAACCCCCTTCTATCCTATGCTTACTTGAATTGCTTGGAAAAAAAGTGGGAGTTTAACATACAAAAGTGGTCAAGATTAGAGAAAGGAGGATTCTGAAGGTAAAAGATTTTTTGAAGTTTATATTTTTATTACAAATAAGAAAATTTGGGTTTGTAGAATTGTGCTGAAAAGATTGTGTGTATGTGTGTGTGTATTTTTTTGTTTTTTTTTTTCTTTCTTTTTTTCAATTTTATAAATCAAAAGGAACTTAACATAATCAATGTAGGCATAGCAGAAACTCTGGCTTTTTGGATTTAGTATAGTATATGATAGAATAATGGTTAAGAGCTATGGTTTTATGAGGCGGGAAAACCTTTCTTTTATGAACTCCAAAAGCATATAGGCTGCGGTCCACATATCCTAATAATTCATAGCATTTTCAAAAAGAAACATTAACTCATTGAGTGCATATGCATATATATATATATTTATATATATAATTAAGAGTGACTAATTGATTACAACTTAGTTAGGATGCTTCTAGTCTTTCTTGATGTCTCTTCTTTAAATTTAAGTGTGCAACATTCTAAAACGTTAAAATATACTCAGTATTCATATTCAGATTTCGAAACCAAAAGGATATTCAAATAAAAATTTTGGGAGAGACTAGATAGCATATGGTATTTGGAGATTGGAGTAGGGGAGCTTCATTGTTCATTGGGGTTTATGCTCTTATACTAAGAGGTTTAAGAAGATAGTAGAATTTCTCAAGTTGTTGGTACTCGAAATTCTTTTTCATTTTTATTTTTTTTCCTCCTTAAGAAACAAGAGATCCCAGACCAAAAGTTTCATAATCCAATGAGACCTTCCCACTGTCCCATGGTGGTGTATTAGTAGTCAAAATTGCAAAAAACTAAAAAATAAATGATTGCATTACTTTGGTTTATGCAATGGAATAGTTAAGTGTCCCCATAAAGATAACCAAAAACCCGAAGTGGGCTATAGATCAGATTTTCGAAGGAACTACGGAAGTGGGTGTATATTTAAGGTCATTAATGGCTGCTAAGTTGCTAAAAACAATCGATTAAATAAAATGAAAAAAACCAATACATCTCTTTCCAAAATGACTCAAAATCACCCTGCATACTTGGGTTCCAAGCAGTTCACCTTTCTTTAGAGGAAAAAAAGGCAAAAGGAAAGACTGTTTTCTTAAAGCAAAATGTGTTTTTAGTTTAGAAACAGCTTTAAATTCTTCATTAAAAAAACCTAATTGGCTTCTTTGGAAATCATTATCTTATCTAATGAACCTAATTAAATCATCTTAAAACAACACACACATCTTACATTCCAAGTTGATTTCTTTCATCACTTCGTGCAAGTGTCCATATAAAACCGAGAGAAACACATTTTTGGATTAAAAGAAGAGAGAGCCACAAAGAAGGAAAAGTGAAACATGAAAAAAAAAAAAAAAGGTAAGAGAAGAAGAAGAAGATGCAAAAACACAATGTTTTGGGACTCTGCTGCTGACTGCTTTTACAAACGTAAAAGGGTGATTTCAACTCGAATTGAGAGGTGAATACCTACCAATTCAAATGAATTATTTGGGTATCTTCAGTTCAAAAAGTAGGGGGAAAAAAAAAGAAAAAAATAAAAAAGGGGGGAAGGTCTAATTGCTTAGTTAGGTCCAGAGATTGCCATAAAATCATGAACCACAAAAGGCAAGGTTAACAAGCTTTCCTACCTCCAATATGGTGGCCCCAGAAAAATACACACATTATTTTTGAAAAAAGAAAAAAAAAAAAAAACAGAAAGAAAAAGAATGAATGATTTGCATCTCAGCCATCCATGATTTTTTTTTTTAATTACCAATATCTTAGGAATATTAAGACCTCTAAAAGCAAAATCGTTGAGGAGTACAAGAAACGTTATTAGCACGGGCCAAGACCAAGACAATAATAACAGCAGTAGCATTCTACAAGTTCTTTTATAGAAGTTGTTCTTAACCACCTGGGCGGAATCAAATACGCTTTAGATTGAGTGATTTTACATTATATAAAAACATATTTACCAGTGAGAACCAGGACCAAGACCAAGTCCTAAATTCTTTCGAAAAATAAAAGGAAAAAGACAAGTCCTAAATAAGATTTGTGTTTCGTGAAACATGCCCATGTAGAACAGAAACATAAACGACAAACAAATCCTAGTCAGGACCATACTGAGCACAAAACTTATCTAATCAGGATCACCATCGGGTCAACATCCAGCCCATATTTATACCTATTTTTGGGTGCTAACCCCTACCTGCCATAGAGTTTGCTGATGGATGCACATGGACTTTCAATGGGGAGTGATCAAGTCACACCCACCCAATAAGTACCAAGTCATAATATATATATACACACATATTCTCGAGCGGGGTAAGATGTAGTCTTATCCGGGTACTCGTCCCGTTCAACATAAAATAGTAATTTTGTACATGTAGGATGTAATTTTAGACATAATTGAAGTAATTCAGAAAATAACATAACAATGTAGCTCCAACATAATTGATATAATTTTCCACATGCTATTGTCTGCAAAATTACATCCATGCTATTGTGTTACTAATAGTATGTCACCAGACCAGACCCTTAATTTTTTTTCTTTTTTTTCACCAGACCCTTATTCAGCCACCCACCCCACCCCCCCCCAAAAAAAAAAAGAGAACTACATCCAAAGCCTATATTCTGAGGTTAAGCACAAACCAGACCTTGGGTTTGTATGAAAATGGAAAGCGTTCCTTAAAACAAAATAATTTATTAACTTTCTAGTATTAATGAGAGACCAAAACCAACAGTCCCTAGGAATGTACTAACATTTTAAAATGCCAGTCTGAGAGTGTTAAGAGCATAAATAAATACAACGACCGATACAAAATTGGCTGATGAAACCAAAGAATAAACTGAAGCATCTCATAACAAAATTTTTCAGTAAACAGGGAATTGTTTGCCGAACTTATTTAATTGACTGAAATGATGAACTTATCTCTCTAGTAGCATCACCATTTCGCAGTGCACAGTATGCGGGAAAAGGTCAACCGCCATGGATTTTACAGGTCGGAAGGGCTCTGAAATGGGCATAGACTTGGCCCTGTGTCGGGCTAGACCAGCGGCGCTCATGTTTCTCCACCCTCTGTTGTTCTTATTCTCTTTCTCAATTTTCTCAGCAGATGGTGTGCAAAGCTCGATAGCATTTGCCACTAAGCTTTCAGGGTTGCAGGAAATGTAACTACACCAAAACAAGGCAGATGTTCAGATTCCACAAATAAAATAAAACAAAGGAGAAGAACCCAAAGAAAAGAGAAACAACAGAATTTGATACTAACACAAGTCTTCGAAGAAGTGGATGAGTTCTTAGAGTTTTGATCACCTGACATAATCAGAGAGCCGAATCAGTCCAACAGTATTTGCTTTGTGGGACAACCAATAAGATCTAAATTCATGAAATTTATGGGATCCAAAAAGGACAAAGCAATAATAACAAACCATTAAAAAACCATGGACACACAGGGACTCATATATTGGCCAGAATATAGATATCAGGGTCAAGCACTTGGTACTTTGGAAGAAACCACAAAAGAAATATGCACTAGAAAATTAGACTTGCATAGCAATTTGGAAAATGTAACCTTTTTTCCCCATTTGGCACAAGTCATATTTACCAGATAAAATAAGCCATTGCATTACAAAACATAAGTAACCTTTGATAATAATGAGCACCTCATGGATTTTGAAAGATGTCTAAACCTTCACATGTGGCAGCTGAGTGTTACTTACAGTGGGATGAAGTCCACCACGTGGAGGATCAACAATGGCAACAACATTTTTGAAACGCTTGACAGGAGGATTCCCATTTTCAGAATTGCAATTGCTTTGAAGTTGGTTATCTGGTTCCTGCGGGCCACTATCTAAACATTCAGATGTCATATTAACATTCTGAAACTCATGGCCAGAGCTCTCTCCAGGTTCAGGTATGTTGCCTGCTGAGTGAGATGAGCTCCTTTCACGATCTTCTGCATTGTCCATTAAGGCATCTTTTTCTTCAGATATGGAACTTGCTTCATCATTCCTTTCGGTATTTTGAATCTCATCTTGTTGCTGAGAGGCACTCATGTACTCCTTCAACAACGACCCCATCACATCTTCTGCCTATGTCATCACAGATGACATACACACAAACAAATAATCAACTGTAAAATAAACCACTTAAGTAGACTTTGCTAAGCAATCAAAAGAAAATAGACAAGTTCAGTTAACAATTAACATACTTCTCATTTTCACACACTATCATAGGAATCAGAAAATTTGAAAGAGGACTCCAACTCACTTTTCCACAGACAAATCTACAATTTTTTATGCCATTGATTTCAGCATTCCTATGAGCATCTGAAACTGCAGAGGCATTCATTTCAACGCCAACAACCTGGGACAAGTACAGAACCAAAACAAGTTCAATTATTATCAATACAAGATAAATAACTGAGGGAATACTTAATTTTAAGAAGCAGGCTTTTATTTTATCAGGGTATTTATGATATTTGACTATCTGATTGGTCAGTTCCAGATTTATCCAAACTGAAAGATATATTCTTCATCCCATATTCAGTTCAAAAGGACCAGTCCTTATGGCTGTGTTTTGACTCATTTTGCTCAGTTTTGAATGGTACTTATTGATTGCACACTTTCCTACATTAAAAAGAGATTGAAGAAAGAACATGGTAACCAGGATAGTGACTATTACCATACCCACACGATGTGCTAACGTCAGCCCAATTGTTCCAGTTCCACAGCAGATATCAAATAGCAAAGTGTCAGGATCCAAACCAGCCCAATCCCCAGCAAGCGAGTAAAGCTTTTCAGCAGCCAGGGAATTAACCTGCAGTAGCATTGGAACTGAGTATTACAAGGAAAAACTTTTCTGTTGAGCATGAGAAACAACCACCTCAGCTTCTTACCTGGAAGAAAGCTGTAGGTGAGATACAGAATCTAAGATTGCTTATATAATCATGAATTCTTGGTTCTACGATATCTTGGTTAGCTTCCGTTTCAGGAACATCTGCTGCTTTAGTTATTAGGAGTTGCCGTAATGGTGCATCAGCTGGTGCCACATTTGATATTCCTTGATGGTCCTACAAAGAACCAGCCATCAGATACAAAAAGAATGCCTTTATTTTAGAAGAGACCATATCATGTGATGTTAAATACAAGAAACCGGATAAATAGATGCAAGCAAAGTTTCAGCACAAAATTTCTATACAGAAATAGACGCATTCAAATTCCCTTGTCTTGCCATTGCAATCTGACTGCAAAATGCAGATTTCAGCCTAGGTCTCATTTAACTAAGAATATCAAAACCCACACTTAACTAAGAAACTCAAAAT
Organism: Trema orientale; assembly: GCA_002914845.1. NCBI lineage: Eukaryota > Viridiplantae > Streptophyta > Magnoliopsida > Rosales > Cannabaceae > Trema > Trema orientale. The sequence goes on from JXTC01000455.1 coordinate 138,242, forward strand.
CTTCTTGAAGATGTTTTTGGAGCTTTACGAGTTTATTATTCCTGTTCAACACTGGTCCAGCATGCTTAAGATTAGTTCCGTGCCTGCTGCTTAAAAATTGCAAACTGAATACCGCAATGGTCTCAATTGAGACAAGAAACCTTGGAACGCCCATGAGAGATGCACTGCTGCAAATCTATTGCTGACCTCTCCTCTACTATGCACTCCTATGAGCCCCCTCCTCCCAGTTAAATAAGAGTACCATTGCCAACATCCATTTGGTCAAAAATGTCATCTAACGAGCAGTTTGTGACACGCATAACAGACACATGGACATGCACATTACCACAAGTCAAGACACAAGTATAATTTAATATTCAAATAATACAAGATTTTGTAAAATACAGCTTCAAATTAATTAGCTAGGGCATTAGTAAATTTCACAACCAAAAACCTTGCATTTGTGCACCACTTGGTACAGACGAAGAGTCTGGTCTTTAATAGGTCTCAGGAAGATATGACCAGAACTTTTACAAGCCCAGAGGCAAGAAATGTAGTCATGTTAAGAGACATTATAGGAACTGTGACCTTCCAACTAACTTTAGCCACAGCAAATCTTGTGCACATTGCAGAAGTAAACACCTCACATATGATTGTAAGAGAAATTTCTGCAAAGAAATAGTACCTGAACAACTAAAGCTGTTAGAGGCAAAGATGGAGAACTTGTTGCCGCTCCTGCAGCAAATGCTTGAGCCATCTTCTCAAATTCACTAGATACCAGTGCATCATCAATGCCCGTGGTTGAAACCTGTGAGATCAAGAGGAGGAAAAATGTGACTAAGACCCCAAAAAATTAAACCAGCTACTACAGGGTTACAAGTAAGCTAACTGGACTCGGCCAAATTTTCTCAGTTCAAATTGTGTATGCATTACTATATACTGCTTTACCCATTCAGCTAGTACTACTATATCAGAAGAAGCCAATTATGGTTCCCTTACTTTCATGTTAGCAGTCTTGAAGAGATTGGACATGCTATTTCCGGAGATAATATAAGTTAGAACAGGGAAAAGCAGAGGCTGGCCTCATAAATAACTTAAACGTCTTACCCAAGTTCAGAAACTAACCTGAACCATAAGCATGACCTCAGCAATGTTGGCCTCTGAATTTTCAGAATAAGCAGATGTTTCTGGTCTCCTTCCTTCTCGAACCTTGAAAAATAAAGATAAAGAATGTTCAATGAAAAAAAAAAAACCTTCTCAACATATTATAGCCCCTTGGATTTGGCAATACCTACCGTTAATTGACGCCAAAAGCCAGTATTCTTAAATCGGTTCCATACTGGTAAGTCTGAATGCTGCAGAAACTCTTGAAAGATTGAAGCATATTTGCAAGCGATTGCAGAAACGTTGGGGCAGTCTACAGGTTCTTCAACTGCCGTCACACCCTCCCTGGAAAGAACTTTATTATTCTGCTAAATGTCTGAGGCGCCTTTGAATTGAAAGGAAGAAGAAATATTCTCAAAATCATATTAAATTAAAGGTTACCTAAAATTTCCAAGCATAAACCCCACAGTTATTTTTCCTTGCAGAGAATATCCAACAGAAAACTCGCACTTGTTACGGTATCCATTTACAAGTGGGGATGGAAGTATACCCTCTAAATTGCATGGAAGACCACCTACAATATTGATATTTTTTTTAAAATAAATAAATAGATACTTGAGCCCCGGAATTTTCATTCTGCTAAGTAGAATGAGAGAAAAAGAGAACAGAATGAAAATAACCAATCAAGAAAAGTAGATAAACTTTTAAGACATGCATTATGGGCCCGTTTGGAATAACTTTTACTTCCTGAAGTAAAAGCTCCAGAAGATCTTCCTATAAAAGCTAGTGGGTCCATGCTTCATTAAAAAGATCTTCTAATTAAAAAAAGATCTTCTGACAATTCATCCAAACACCCCAAAAAGTAACTTTTGGGCTCCAAAAGATCTTTGGAAGCTATGCCAAACAGGCCCTATACGTCTCTAATCATCATGATAAACTTGTAAACTTTAGGAAATGATGCTTTTACTTTTATTTTCATTTTTTTTCTTGAGGTCTTTAGCAAAGATATGAGAACCACCTATTTCCCTAGACTTGAGAATCCATTCTGGAAGTGAAACACCATTAGGACAAGCTTTTCGTGCATTTCTAGTCTGAAAATAAAAAATTGTAATGCTTAAGATGGTAGTTCAATAAGAAATAAGAATAAAATTTGAAAAAAAAAAAAAGATTATCAATATATGCAGGAAAGATAAAAATAGTAAGGTGAAACAAAATAAGAAGAATAGATACTGACAAGTCTTTTGAGAATCTGCATAATAGAACTCTTTTTTTGCTCCAACTGATCACTGTAGGCCATATGGGCGAGGGGAGTCACTACATCTCTAGCACTTCTTCCACTAGGCGCCACACCATTGGGTGTTGAATTGTCTTCATTACCATCAACATTCTGAGTCCCATTAGACAACACAGAGATAGTGCCATCATCCCCAGATACCTCAGGTTTGTCAGCTTCCTGGTCGTTTTGCAGGTTTGCAATTGTTGGTTTAGTCTTCCTCTCAAACGACCGAGGAATGACATCTGCAACCTTTACACTTTTGTTTCCAATAGATTTGCCTTCCAATTCCTGCCACATAGAACATTCACAAAGTAAAAATACATCAGCCAATGAACAAATACTATTCCACAGAGCAATGATAATAACATTACATTAGTGAAGCAAGCATACATACCTCCACAGAACTTTTTAACTGCTCCACACTTTCGAAACTCACAAAACCTACAGTCATGCCTTTTTTCTTCTTTGCAGATTTAAAAGAAATCCCCTGAAAATTTACACACCCAGAAAAAGAAAAAAAAAGTACATGAAACTTGGAACTTTGGAGTTTTACAGTACTAGCCTCACTGTCTCACCAGAAAATGTTATGCAATGTCGAACAAAAATTACAATATAATTTAGGGCATGTAAGGTTCATCGGATTATATTATTTCAACAGAATACTATGTTCGGTCGTGATCATGCCCTGTATAACTTAATACAACACATAGAAATAATAAGGTAACAGGCAATAGCTTATACACCAAAAAACGTGTGTATTGTATTGTACTAGATTATTGTGTTATTATCCTCTCTCCACATTCTCCATTCTCATTCTCTCTCATCTCTTTACTTTCTCCCTCCTAGTTCTCTCTCGTGCAAAACCAATGGTCGTATGGTATATATAACACAACACAATCCAGTACAGTACAGTACAATATAATCAATACCAAAAAAAAAAAATGTTTTGGTTCCAAAAGAAACCGAACTGAATACTAAGTCGGAGAAACTCCAAAGACATTCATATGTATTTACAGAATCTCTAAACAACAAACCAAAAACGCAAGCTTTACTCTTGAAAACATCAAATTCATAGTATAAAATCAAAACTAACTAAAATTCCCGTACTTTTCTCATCCACAAGAAAAATGGAGCTCAAATCAAACACACTCTTAACAATCTCAAAATTCCCAGATTACCTGCTCGCTAAGGAAGCTCTTGAGAGTCTCGGACCTCCAATTTCTGGGCAAATGAACCAAGCATTTGCTCAGCTCGGGATCCGACCCATCACCACCATCCTCGTCCTCATCGCCCACCACAATCTCCGTCATCATCACCTCACTCGAAGCAGCAGCCCCACATTTATCTCCGTCCTCGGACTTCTTCAACGCCTTCTTCGCACGCTCCGAGGTGGGGTCCCACGTGTTGTCGGGGCGCGGCCGGAGCTCCTCCTCGCCGTGAGCGTAGCGGCACGTGCTTCCGTGGCTGCACGACCCTGATTGGCGCCTGAAGAAGGAGCATAGGCTGGTCTTCCATAGAGGGTTTGCCGCAGGGTCCTCCTGGTTCTGGTCCTGGTCTTCCTCCCTCTTCCGCTTCCCGCCCGAAGTGATCTCGTCCGTTAATGCAGCATCGGACGGCTGGGGTTCGGGTTGGTTATGGTCCGTGATTGAATCGTGGCCGTTGGTTGAGTGGGCTAGGGTTTCAGTTGGAGGAGGGTGTTCGTTGGTGGGAGATGCCGCCATAGCGAAGGAGGCAAAGGGACTTCCCCAGTCGGTAGCATTGGTTTTACGTCGCAAGTGCAAAGTACTAAAATTACACGGACGACCGCATTGGATTGGTCCAAGAACTTAAACCCGAATCGAAACCCGCCGTAAAGCCCATTGTCTATTTGGTCTCTAATTACGGCCCAAGTTGTATTTACTGTGTCCTTTTTGAGAAATTTACGCCTAGTTCCCGTTTCTAAGACTTATTTTCATAAATACCCGTTCGTAGTTTTTCTTTCAAAAATACTCATTTTTATAATCTACATTTTATGTGCAAAATATGAGTGGTCCATATTTACAATGTAAAATTTATCCATGAGGTACATATTTTATGTATAAAATAGTAAGGTGAAATATAAAATATGAACAGTATACATATGGTGTATAAGTATATATATACCAGATATTTTGCTATAACATTTGATAAAGGGACATTTATTGAAATTGGGGCTAAATTTTGGTCACATTTCTATAAGCTCCTAATTTTTTCCAGTTTTTCTAGATTCAGTATAATATTTTTTAGAAAAATACCATTTTTAAAAATAGTAATTAGTAACCGGTAACCAGTATTCGCAGACTGGTAACTAGTAACCAAAGATATTTATAACTGATATATAACTAGTAACCGTAACCAGTTTTCAAAAACTGGTAGCTAGTAACTATTTTAAAAATTGTATTTTTCTAAAAACTTTTTTAATAGTGACATTTTTCTAATAAAAACTGTAAGAGAATTGGGAAAAAAAAATTGATCTCCATGTTTTTGTAATTCTTTTCGGATTTTAGAGGTAAAAGTGTTAGAAACCCTCATTTTTTCACACTTCGTTTTAAAATATGTTCATTTTTTTCTTTTTATAGCTAAATGGCCAATTATACATATATTTTTGGGGCTTATAGAAATATGACCAAATTTTAGGCCCAATTTAAGTAAATATCCCTTTGTCAAATATTATAGCAAAATGTCCGGTATGTATGTTTATTTACCAAGTGTAAAATTTTATATAGTAAGTAGAAAAACTTATATATCCAGTATATTTCAGTACAGTAACTAAAATTGATAGATATGTTTATCTACCAAGTGTAAAAATATATATACTTGGACATTTAACAATAAAATTTAAAAAATGGACATGTACTTAATCAAATTTAAAATATTGGTTATCTACCTAAATTTCTCTATATTTTTATACTTAATATATCGACTTATATATCATCTTTAATTTAAGTATAATATATTCATTTCTATGCTAAAAAATTCATATTTTACAATTAGTATATAGTATATACACTGATACAACGTTTGAAAAATAGATATTTACTTAATATTGGTCCAAATTTCAATCATTTGGAAATTTCAATCATTTGCTAAGTAGTTCCTTTATGAGAAGGGAAAGGTTTAAAAAATTCAGGGAAATTAGAGTGCACATCTTTTGGAAAAAGTTTATAAATACCTGTTTTTAAAACTATATTTCCATAAATACCCGTTTTTTATTTTTATTTCATCAATACCTGTTTTTCGAGAAATGTAGATCACTAATGTTTTATACATGAAATGTATACCATGGTAACATTTTATACATTAAATATATACCATCGTTGGTAAATATTTACATTATAAGTATATACCGTTCATATTTTACACATAAAATATGTAACTTATAGGTAAAAATTTATATTATAAATATATACCACTCATATTTTGTACATAAAATGTATACCATAAAAACATATATTTTTGAAAGAAAAATTAAAACATGTATTCATGAAAATAAGGAATGAAAAAGGGTACTAGGTGTAGATTTCTCCATTTTTTTCATACTCCGTTTAAATAAATGTCAATTTTTTCTCTTTTTATAGCCAAATAACCAGGTATATGTAATTTTTATATTTGGTATATCTGCTTATATATTAAGTTTAATTTATGTTCATAGTATATTAATTTTTATACTAAGTACATCTTATTTTACACTTAGTATATAAAATAATATACTGGTCATTTTGCTCTAAAATATCTAAATTCATCGACAATTACACTACATGCATTCAGTTTACTTTTGCATTACAGAAGAGTTGTTTTAAATTTTTGTTGTTTTAATTCTACATTCTTTATATTCCGAAAATGCTCATTTTTCTTTTTGTATTCATTACTCTATTGCACTAATGATGGAATTTACTATAAAAAAAAATATTATGGAAAGAACAAATGTAATCAAGTTTTATTGTGTCTAATATATTTTGGTGTTTTTGTTTAGTTTTAATCTCTTTTGTCAGATTTTTATAGTTACAAGTTCAATTGTTTAATGTAAAGCCTCTCTTTTGTCAGATTTGTATAGTTACAAGTTCAATTGTTTAATGTAAAGCCTCAAATCCTCAAAACAAAACCATTAAATCAAATAAAAATAAATAAATGAGTTATTGTTTATGCCTTTGGGAACCCAGTAGATCTATATCCACTCATGGAAGACCAAAAAGAAAAAGGATAAAAAATATTTTATAAGGCTGAAAGGGGAAAAAAACACACTTTTATGAATATAATTGTCAATGCAAAAAGAAAAATCAACATCTCATGTGAAAGAGTAATTTATACATCTAAAAAATTAAAATACGAAACCCATGTTTTACTCTATAAATCTTTCTTTTGCACTTTCTAATTTTTTGTCACAGTGTTGTTGCTCCATTGTTAATTTCTTTAGGTGATTTTGAAGAATTTAAAAAGTAATTTTCTTTCATGGTCTAAGAAATTCCATAGGTTCTACTTTTTTTTCCCTTAGTTAAGGATTCTTATTCTATAAACATAATGGGTGTATGTGCCTTATAGATTGCCCTTTTTTATAATTCTAATTATATAGATAATATTGTAACTAAAAATATGAATATACTTAGCACAATAGTTGATAATTGATTTATATTTTTATGATGAGAATGCTGTTAGATTTTTGGATCATATCTAGATTGATTGGCTGACTTTAGACATTTAATGCCTTTGTAATCTTAGTATTTCTCTATTTAGTGTGTATTCTAATTTTACCTGATTGATTTGTAATATCCGATTTCATGTATTGCCTTTAGTGTACTAGCTAGCAGTGTTAATATGTTAGAGCTTCGTTTGATATATAAGATAGGATAAGATTGAACTATTTTAAAGGATTTGATTTGATTGAATTAGATAAGATAGGATGAGATAGGATTATAATCCAATCATATCACTTGTTTAGTGTGCTACTTTTTATTGGGATAGGAGTAGCATTTGTTTTTTACATTTTTAACTAATTAACAAACATTTTGAGCTTTGATTGGTTTAGAAAAATACCATTTTTAAAATTTATTTAAAAAAATTAAAACTTAATTTTGGAGAACAGTTTTTAGCATGATTGTCCTCTTATTCGTAGTTTGACAAAATAGTCTCTAAGTTATTTTTTTAAGCAATTAGGTTCTTAAGTTTTAAAAATCTTGGCAATTAAGTCTTTTTGTTTGTTAATATTAAAATTTTCATGAAATTGAACATGCTTAAACGAAAGAAATTAGTATTTCACTAACACTAACTAGTTTGGAAGGGATATAGAAAGAAATTTTAAGAGAAATTTTAAACTTTTGAAATTTTTATTTTTGAAAATTTTTTTATATTATATTGTTTATTGTACTTAATTTTTAGTTATTTTCATTCTAATTCTAACTAATGCCAGTGAAATATTAATTTTGACTTTTAAAAACCTTATATGTGATATGAAAATGTTCAATTCTATCTAATTTTTTAATAATTACTTCCGAAAAAGACTTAATTACTAAAATTTTTAAAACTTAGGGTTGCCAACAAAACGTAAGGACCATTTTGCCAATCGTGAATAATATAAGAGCCAGTCATACCGAAAATCTTATGGAAAATATCATTTTTATAAATATATTTATGAAAGTACCACTTTCAAAAAAATATTTTGAAAAATATAACTTCTGATTTTTCCACTTTAAAAGTTGAATTTAGAATACCACTTTTAAGAGTTAATTTTGAAAAATACCATCTTTTACCACTTCAAAATATTCTACTATGTTTAAGCAAATTCTTAATCCCTTCCAATCACAAATTCTCAAGTGGATAAAATTATCCCTTTACAAGGAAATTAATTTTGTAGTATATTATTTTAATCTTATTCAATATCTCTATATTCATGCACCAAACATGAGATTAATTTAATCATATCTAATCTCATCCTTATCATACGTTCTCAACATGGTCTATGTGTATTGGTTGATTTTATATAGGTTGTATTCTTATGCGATTTTTAATGAAAGAAACAATTTGATACATTTTTTTACTTTTATGGTATCAGAGCAAGTTAATATTCCTTCGTTTTTTTCTTTCAGCCTTCGTAGATGAATCTCTGTTTTCCTCTATTTTTGAGACCCATAACAGAGTATTTTTTTCTTGAAATTTTTTTTTCTCGTACCTTTCTCCTAATTTTTATTTCTAAATCTCAAGTATTGGGGCCATTCTTCGCCATTGATGATTTCTATAGGCTTTCTTCACCAATTTTTATTTCTAAAATATGGCTAATCTAAGTTAATCTGCCTAAACAGTGACCAAACCCATTATTTATTTTGATAATCCCACTCTTCAGATTACGATAGAAAAACTCAATGGGAAAAATTTTCTAGAGTGGTCTCAATCAGTCCAAAATTTTTCAAAAGCAAGGAGAAAATAGGATATCTTCGGGGCATCATCAAGGAACCAAAGAATCTGATCCATCTTATGATTCTTAGGAAGTAGAAAATTCCTAGATTATGACATGGTTGACTAATTCAATGGAGCCAGCAATAAGAAAAACTTGTTTATACTACTCCACAGCTAAACAGATTTGAGATAGTATGACTCAGTCATATTCAAAGAAGAGGAGTATACCAAGAATTTTTGAACTCAAACGGAAGATTTACAACACAAACCAAGGCAACTCTTCTATGACTGAATATTTCAATATCCTACAAGGATTATAGTGGGAGTTAGATCTATATCAACACTTTCAAATGAAAGATCCTAAAGATGCAAAATAACCGGCTGAAATGATGGAATAAGATCTAGTATTTGAATTCTTGACTGGTCTTAATGCTGAGTTTGATGAAGTGAGTGAGTGTGTTCTTGGCAAAGAGCATCTTCCCTCCTTGGAATAGTGTTTTTCATTTGTCAGTAATGAAGAAGATAGAAATATAGTTCTCTCGACTAAAATCCTAGCTAATGTCTCAGCCCTGAAATTTGAGTTTAAAAAATTTAATCCCTATGATGGTGGCGGCCAAAATAGAAACAAAAAAGAAGAAACATATTCTCGATGGTGACTATTGCAATAAACCCAGACATATAAGACAGACATGTTGGACACTGAATAGGAAACCTTCAAATGAAGACAAAGGCAGCCGTCCATAAGGGAGAATGGCGTACCAAGCTGTAATTAAAGAAGAAAGAGGTTAGAATAATGATAAACCGTTCACCAAAGACTAGCTGGATGTTCTCTATCCTTTTGGGGCAATCGGGTTATTCAGGCCTTCAAAACTCTCCACATAAGGCTGTAATCTTGCTAGTCACCTTGCTCAGGCAGAAATAACAGTTACCGCCATTCGTAACGTATCTAAGCATTGGATAATAGAATCAAGTGCTACAGACCATATGACAGGTAACTCCTATGATTTTCTAACATAAGATTCATGTTCAGACAAGAATAATATTAACGTTGCTGATGGGTTACTTGTTTCTATTCATTGAAAAGGTTCTATTTTCATAACCAATAACATGTCTCTCTCTCATGTACTCCATGTCGCAAAAATATCTTGTAATTTGTTGCCAATTGGCAAAGTTACCAAAACGCTAAATTGCTCTGTAACATTTTTTTCCACTCATTGTATATTTCAGGATCTGACCTCGGGGAAGAAGATTTGCAATGGTAAGGAGAGAGAAGGGTTGTACTACCTAGAACATGGGAAGGAGATAACTCAAGTTTACACAGCATGCAAGGACAAAGAATAGATGACATGGCTTTTACATTTTTTATCTGGTCACCTAAACTTTAAATCCCATAAAGTTTTATATCCTGATTTCTTCTATGGTTTAGATGTGTCTATCTTTCAATGTGAATTTTGTGAGATATCTAAAAATCATCGTGTTTCATTTCCAATAAGCAATAAAAGTTTATTTGTTCCTTTCACCATTGTCCATAGTGATGTTTGGAGTCCTTCCAGGATTTAATATGTATTTGTTTTTAGTTGTTTTATCAGTTTTGTTGATAATTATACTCGTATAACTTGGATTTATTTATTTCGGAAAAAATCAGAAGTAGCCAGTATTTTTCAAACCTTTCACATGATGATTAAAAATTAATTTCAATCAAACATTTAGGTGCTTAGATCTGACAATGGGGGAGAACACTTTAATGAATATCTTGGAACCTACCTAGAAAAAAATAAGATTTTACATCAATCTTCTTGGGTTGATATCCCTTAACAAAATGGGATAGCAGAAAAGAAAAATAGACACATACTTGAGGTGGCCAAGAATTTATTGTTTATTAGGAATATGCCTAAATATTTTTAGAGTGATGTTGTTCTTATACCCGCATATTTTATCAATAGAATGCCCTCAAAAACACTTAGCATGAAAATACCAATTACGTCTTCAATTCTATACCTTAAATACCAGTTTATTAAGTTTCTTTCCTTTAAAAATATTTAGGTATATTGCATATATTCATCTCCCACCTAGGGAAAGACTTGATCCTAGGACTCTAAAATGCATTTTTGTCAGTTATTCACTAAATAAAAATGACTTCAAATGCTTTCATCCACCTACCGGGAAATACTATGTCACCATGGATATTAAGTTCTTTGAAAATCCTACATGCTATCCTACAACAAATCTTCAGGGGGAGAATAGTGACAGAGAAGACCTGCTATATGCTAATCCTATATTTTTCCATCAGCTAGACACAGAAACTCTTCAAATAGAGCCATAAATTCATCAAGAGGAAGAGCCACAACTTCATCAAGAGGAAAAGCCACAAATTCATCAAGAGGAAAACCAGAGAATCGATAAAGAAATGGACGCAGAAGCTGCTCAACAAAAGAGTCCTATGGTTTACTCAAGAAGAAGATCAATAAGAGGTACATAACCTGACTCTCTCTCTCTCTCTCTCTCTTTCTCTCTCTCTCTCTCACACACACACACACACACACACACACACACACACCAGATCTTTAACTCTGAAGTTGGAAACTGAGCAACCTGCCAGAGTCAGGTATGTCATAACATCCCTATGCTACTTGGCCATTGTTTAATACTGATTTTGATATTCCTATTGCTATCAGAAAGAGTTTTAGATGTTGTACTACTAAATATCCCATTTCCAATTTTTTATCCTACTATCTACTTAACACCTTATTTTAGGCTTTACTTTTTTAACTCTATACGGAACGTATCCCTAGTAATGCTCTAAAAACATGGAACAATAAGAAATAGAGAGAAGTAATTCTTAAGGAGATGAATGCCCTTCAAAAGAATGAAACTTGGGATGTGGTAGATCTACCAAAAGGAAAGAAGACCGTAGGATACAAATGGATCTTCACCGTAAAATACAAAACTGACTGGTCAATTGAGAGGTAGCCAAGAGATTTACTCAGACCTACGGAATAGATTACCGAGAGACCTTTGCTTCAGTTGCCAAGATGAACTCAGTTTGAATTTTGTTCTCTCTCGTTGTTAATTTAAATTGGCCTCTACATCAATTTGATGTGAATAATGCTTTTCTTTATGACACTCTTGAAGAGGAACTCTATATGAATCTACCCCCAAGATTTGAAGATTCAAGAAGAGGGAAAGTATGCAAATTGAAGAAATCCTTATATGGCCTAAAACAGTCATCAAGAACCTAGTTTGAAAGATTTTCTCAGTTCTTAAAGAAGCATAACTTTACACAGAGTTAAAGGGATCATACACTATTTTTAAAGCACTCTCCATGAAAGAAGATCATAATACTTATTGTCTATGTTGACGATATCATTGTGAAAAGGGACAATATTGAAGAAACAAAAGAAATGAAGGCTCAACTAACCAAAAAGAGTTTGAAATGAAGGACTTGGAAAATCTCAGGTATTGTCTAAGAATGAAAGTGGCAAGAACTTCTAATATCTTGTTTGTTTCCTAAAGAAAATATGTTCTTGACTTGTTCTTAACTTGCTTAAAGAAGCAAGAACTTTAGGAAGCAAACTAGCAGCTATCCCAATGATGAGTATGTATTTTACTCACAAATCAAGTATTCTTCAAGTTCAAATAATTGTAAGTTCTCAAGCATTTGTGTTGTTTTAACGTCATTTTGTGTTTTTATTGTAGAAAATAAGAAATTGAGGCTTAGTGTATATTTA
>JXTC01000455.1:151180-180913 GCA_002914845.1 Trema orientale
AAATGCTTAGAGAACCGGGTTAGATAGAGATATCAACTTGGGTACTTAGGCATATTATCTCATTCGGTACTCGAGAGAGGGAATGGGGTTAGATTAGGTCCCTTGATTAGTGAATTTAATGGAATTAGGCTAGTAATTACTTAATTTGACGAATTTAGGAGTAATTAGGGAAAATCATGTCCTTGGTACATTGGTGCATAGTAATTTCCATATTTATTTACGTAATTCTTTTATCTTTATTTTTATTTATTTTATTTTAAATTCATTTAGTTTTGATACTTAGATAAAATTAAGTTATGATAATTTTGGTACTTAATAACTAATCTAAAATTCAATCTTTGTGGATCGACCCTTCTTGCCGCTATACTAGTTAATTCTAGATTTTACTAGACTTGCTAGATTAGTTAATAGGAGGTAATTATAAATATTAATTTGCTATTGGGCGTTTAATTCCAACAACTAAACTGTTTTCCAAAACACCACCCAACATATCCGAATCAAAGATTGGGACTGAATAATGAAAGAAGTCTTATTGACAAATAAAGGTACCAGAGGCTTATTGGGAAGTTAATTCTCTTATACATGACCAGACATAGTATAACCAGTAGGAGTGGTCAGCTAGTTCATACACTCACTAGTGGAATGTCATATGGAAACTATCTAAAGAATTTTGAGGTACCTAAAGCCTACTATGGAGAAAAGGCTACTGTTCAAGAAAAATGATCATCTCTAGGTAGAAGTTTATACTGATGTAGACTGGACTAGTTCAATTACTGACAGAAAATCTACATCAGGCTATTATACCTTCGTAAGAGGGAACCTAGTTATATAAAGGAGCAAGAAACAAAATATAGTGGCTAGATCTAGTACAGATCTCAAGTACAAGGCTATGGCTCAGGGGATATGTGAGGTTCTATGGATTCAAATGCTACTAAGGAAACTTAAACTAGAATCAGCTTTACCAATGAAGATATTTTGTAAAAATAAAGCTTCAGTTAGTATTGCTTATAATCCTGTATAATATGACTGTTCTAAGCATGTTGAAATAGATCAACACTTCATTTAAGAGAACATTGATAGTGGTCAAATCACTCATTTCGTGATAAGTCATCAACAGATCGTTGATGTTCTCACCAAAGGAGTTTTAGTTGCTATCTCTAAAGATTTGTTATGCAAGCTAGGAATATATGATATCTACTCACTAGCTTGAGAGGGAGTGTTAGAAATCCGGATCATATCTGGGTTAATTGGCTGACTTTAGGCATTTAACGCCTTTGTAATCTTTGTAATTATCTATTTAATGTGCATTCCAATTTGACTTGATTGATTTATAATATTTGATTTTATGTATAGCCTTTAGTGTGCTATCTAGCAATTTTAATATATTATCCTGCGTTCCAAACATGGTCTAGGTGTATTGGTTGATTTTAATGAAAAAAACACTTTGATACATTCTTTCACTTTTATCATTTAACACCATTTTGATTTTTTACAATTATTATTAAAAGCTTCTTAGCCTTAAGAAAAATAGGGAAATTATAGTGTGTATCTTTTTTTTTTTTTTTTCCATACCTTGTTTTAATAAATGTCTATTTTTCTCTTTTTATGCTCTTCTTATAACTAAATGATCGAGTATATTTATTTTTATACTTGGTCTATCTATTTATATATCAGCTTTAATTTATATACAAAGTATGTTAATTCTTATACTAGATATTTTATATTTGTCACCTAGTATATACACAGATATACTAAATATTTTAGCATTTGAAATACAGACATTTAGTTAAAATGAGCATAAAATTTTGTTGTTTTGCTATAAGCCCCTAAGAAATATTTGTTTATTTATACACTTTATATTAAAAATGGCCTAGTTAAAAAATAACCCCAAAATTATGTTTAAATTTATTATATACAAATGTGTAAACATATATATATATATATATATATGAGAAAGAGTTTTTAATGGAGATTTTTGTTTTTGTTTTGTAGATGAGTACTTCGACCAAATTGAAAATAGCAAGTTATTTTTGCCTACAACCATTCCATTCTAATTATTTTGAGGTATCCCATTTCCATTGAGGTAGGAATCAATTTTTAAAAATGACTTTTTAAGGAAAATAATTTGGAATAGTTTTTTAAGAAAAAAATTTTGATAAAAAATATTAATATTTAATAATTTTATGTATACGGTTAGTTTTGAAGTTATTAAAAAGAGATACTCTTTAATACGTTCAGATATATATGACTAAGACTATAAAAAATATCAAAATTTTATATAAGTTTTTATTAGTTTTATATATACAGTTAAACTAAAAGTTTTTATTAGTTTTAAATATACATACGAGTAATACTATTAAACCCTTCAAAAAAAATGACTAAGACTATTTAAAAAAAAAGGTATTAAACTGAATAGATAATGCATTGTTTTCCAAAAAAAAAATGATACGTAAAATAAAAAAGAGAGTAAATAGGTAATACGTTTTCTTCAGACAAAAAAAATTAATTCACGTAAAATAAAAAAAATTATTAAGATAAATAGATAATACATTTTCTTTAAAAAAAAGTAATAAGTGAAATAAGAGAGAGAGAGAGAGAGAGAGAGAGAGAATTTATACCACTAGATAAATTTTATAATTATTTTGACCAAAGAAAATTAGTTTTCATTAAATAATTAATATACGAATAATAAAATAGCGTGTAGAAAAAACATTCAAAAAAAAAGAAAAATATATTTATATAATTAGTATAAGCAATTATGAGAGGTAAGGAATAAAAAGGAATGAGAATAAAAATATAAGGAAGCAACTATGAAATAAGAATGAAAAAAACCAATAGAAAATAGATTGAAAAAAAAATGCTTAACTCATCAGGTCACAAATAAGTTACCTATCTTTTAAGTCATAAATAAATTTCTATATTTGTATAAGTATTAGATAGATTAGTTTTTTTTTTTTAGAATTACTAATATTATTACAACCATTAGATCAAAATCTAGTGGCCCAAATTGGGTAACCATTCATAGTGCAAAAAGAAAAATCTTTATTGAAACATCACCATATATACATATATATATAAGTTTATATATGTTAATATACATATATAAACACTAGTTTATAAGCACATCCCAAAGACAAATGACTCNGGAATAGCGCAAAAAAATGTGCTCCTACATAAGCAAAAGAAAACTTTAGAGAAAAAAAAAAAAAAAACTAAATAAGAGACACCACCACCTTGCCACATAGCAATATGGAAGAGAATAAAGACACACCAAAGTGTATATCGCATTCTTTATATTTTCTTTTTAGTTTTGGCTTTTAGAAATTTGGTAATTCTAGTGAATCATTAGAAGAGTTCACCATATTTACAACAATCTTAAAAATCAATTTCTACTGACAGTGAATCTCAGAAACAACACAAGATTTAGATATTCAAAATAAATATAACACCAACTCTGATCGACTCTATTTCTATAAATCATACAGTATCTACATTGAATTCCTTCTATTTAAATCATGGAAGATTCATATCTAGAAGAAATTTATAACAAATAAAATAAACAAAACATATACAAATCTAAAATCTAGTAGGGGTAAAAATATATTGATAAGTGAATATTTCACTCATAAATCAAGTGTCTTTCACCTCAAATAATTATGAGTTCTCAAGCATTTTTGTTAGTTTAATTGTATTTTTTGTATTTTATTGTAGAAAAATAAGAAAACAAGACTTAGTGCAATTTATGATACAAAAATGGGAGAATTCTGAAGTCAAGCACATCCTCAAGACCAAATAAGGTTGCGCAGCCGTGCAACGAAATCACGCAGCTACGCGACAAAGTTCTGAAGCCAAGCATCAGCCACATGGTCGAGGCTATTGCGCAGCTGCACAAGAGGATAGTGCAGTGCTTGCTGTGCAGCCATACCCCCCTTTTTCCACACACAGCTACGCGACCGCGCAAGCAATGCTGCACGGCTACGCCTTTCATGCTGCAGATGCTGACCAACAGCCTCCCCTTGGACCATTTTGAGCCCTTAATCTATTTTGATTGAATAACCACGATTTGGCCTTGATGTTTAAGGCATTTTGAGGGTTAAAAACTTTAGAGATGGAAGAGGCAAAGGAAGAGGAGGCTAGAGGAGAAAACTAGAGAGAAACACTAAGAATTCTTAGAGAGAAGAAAGCGTTGGAGCTGAAACTTGGAGAGGATATTTGGAAGAGATTCTTGAAGGATTGAAGACTTAAAGTTTATATCTACAAAGAGTTTTCTCTTTATTTCACTCTCTCTTAATCTTGATAGAAATTTGTATTGAGAATTCTATGTTTTCATTTATGAATTTCATGTTAAGATTAGTAATGGATTGGACGTACTCTGTTAGATTCTGTATGCTAGGGCTTAACATAGCTTTGTTTGCACCATGATTTGAGTATATTATTGATTGTTTGTTTGTATTTCATTTACAATTCATTTATGTTTCTCTAGGCTTAATGCTTCTAATTTATGTAGCCAATGAATTAGTTGATATTAGATTGTGATATTGATGCTTGAGAAAGATTGATTTCATAGTCTAGAATTGAGAAATATAGTCTAGGTTATCGTGACACCAGGAAGAGTTCGATTCCTAGATAATCACCTTAGGATTTAGATTATCATGAGACCAGGAGGAGATTGACATCTTGATTACTAAACTAAGGGCTATAGTGAATGAATGTATGAATAGACAAGTTAGATAGGGAGATTGACTTGTGTATTTATGCATATTACATCATTTGACACTCGGGAGAGGTAATGAGGTTAAACCAACTAGCAATTGCTTAATATGATATCTTAGGAATAATAAAGTGAAGTTAAGTTCCTAGTACATTTGTCCATAGAAGTTTCCATATTTATTTATATATTTATATTTATAATTCTATTATTTAATTTTACAATCAATTAGTTTTGTTGCCTAGAGAATATTAGGTCATGATAATCGTGGTAATTAGCAACAAAATAAAAATATTATTAATTTCTACACAAAATTATTTTCTATAATAGCTAAGCAGTCGATAGTTAGATTATAGTTTACTTCAACGATTAACATATTCTTTTCTTTAAAAAAAAAAAAAAAAAAGGAATGACGAAGACACATATAATGTAGGTAAGCTCTTAGTTTACTTCAAAGTCATTATTCCTCTTTCTTTCTCTTTATTTTGTTTTATTATAGTTTTCACTTATTTCTTTAAAAAAAAAAAGGAAAGAAAACTCTTCGTTTATCTAAACAATACACACAAATATTATATTGGCCTCTCAGTCCACGAAATTTGTTAATATACCTAACATGAAGAAGGCTTACGATCAATGTATAAAAAGCGTCCTATATGCAACAAAGTAGTGTTTTTAATCAAACAAAGAAAAAGAGAGAATGGATCGCGAAAATCACTTCATACCGAGAGCAAAAATTATTCTAGTGATATACATGATCATGTCAAGTACCATGGTTATCGAATCTAAGGAGAACTTTATCGAGTGCTTGAATGAAGCTGAAGAAAAATGTAAAAAAGAACTAGCTGAACGAAAAGAACTAAAAAGGGTTAAAAATGAAGAAATATTCTTTCAATACTGTTTTGCACTTAAAGCGGCCAAGTGCGCGGAGAAATTTGGGGATAAGAACCAAAAACTATCTTCGATGAAGGTAATAAAAAGTCATGTGGATTTTTTTTTTTTTTTTTTTGAGAGAGATGAACATTTGATGCAGTGTTCAATTTTTAAGGCTTTTGGTATCATTAGTCCCTAATCTTTAGGTGTGTTAGCATATTGGTACCTAATTTTTTATTTTTGGCATTTAAATCCCCAATCTTTGGTTTAAGTGTAAACATATCGCTGAAGCAAACTCCGTCAAATATTTTGTTAAAATGGACAAGTGACCGACACATGACAATCTTAAAGGTTTTTTAATTAAAATAAAAAGATTAAAAAACAAACAAATAAAAAATAAATAAATAAAAAGTCATCTTTCTCTTCTCCATCAACTCTCTCATTCTCCCCCTCCTCTGTAACACTTAGTATATCCACTTATATACTAGTTTTAATTTATGTACAAAATATATTAATTTTTATACTGGGTATTTCGCATTTTACTTTTGGTATATGCATAGATATACCCATTATCTTGTTACGGTATTTGAAAAATGGCTGTTTACTTAAATTGAGTTCAAATTTTGGCCATTTTGCTATAAGTTCCAAAGAAATATCTTTTTTTTTATACACTTTCAAAAATGGCCTAGTTTATTGAAAAAAAAAAAAACAAAATATATCATCTTATATATAGGTATACATGTGTAAGGAGACCAACCTAGTATTTTTTTTAATACCTATAGCATATAAAATTAATAACAAAAAAAAAAAAGAAAAGAAAAAACCAAAACCTATTGGGACCCTATCCCAATCCAATAGGTATTTTTTAAACTTATTTATAAGTTTTTTTTCCTTTTAACTCTTGGATCATATTATATAACAGTTATAATGATTTCAGTAATTGAAAAAAAAATACATATTATTTAATTTTTTTTATCTCTCTATCTTTTTACTATGAAAAAATTATGTAAAATGAGTTTTATATAAACCAATTTATTAATAGCATGACCCATGCTTTGATTATAATAACTGATTTCCTTTGATGATTTTGGATTTTTTTAGATGCATGCATAGCATTGGACATGTCGACAACTAACTACGTATGCTAATGTAATTTGCTAACATGTTTTCACACAGGCAAAAGTTTGTCCACGCAAGAAGAAAAAAGATCAAAAAAGCCTAGCTTCTATCTCTACCTACATCTCCTGCCAACAAAAATGCCAATGTCGCCCCGTTTGGAGGCCGGAGAAAGGGTCTTCCCTTCTCCTTCTCTGGCCTCTTCCCCTCAGCTTCTTCTTCTTCCTCCTCCTCCCTGTTTCTTTTTTCTTTTTCTTTTTCAATTTTAATACTATATTTTGTGTAGATTTTAATTTGGTTTAGATCTTAAATTTGAAATTTCTTCTTAGATCTAGATCTGTTTAATGATCAGTTTTTGTTTTTTTTTTTTTTCCCTGTTTCTTTTTTCTTTTTCTTTTTCAATTTTAATACTATATTTTGTGTAGATTTTAATTTGGTTTAGATCTTAAATTTGAAATTTCTTCTTAGATCTAGATCTGTTTAATGATCAGTTTTTGTTTTTTTTTTTTTCTTTTTCACGGATATGGGTCTCAATTGGTACTGGCCTTATATAGTCTAGCCTACCAAGAATGCAGCTAAGAACAAGTGTTGAAGGCAATAGATTGCTAGTGGTTTTTGTTATCTCTTTTTCTTAAAAAATTAGGGTAACACACACATTTGTTTTTAGTGGTATTTATGATCTATTTTTCGTCTCTTTTCTTTGAGGAGTTTGAAGTTGTAATCCTTATACTTACATTGTAATTTGAAATTTTTTGCTTCGATTAATAATATTTCCTTGAGGAGTCCGTTTATATTTAAAAAAAAAAAAGTTTGTCAACGCATTTGGTATACTTGTGTGGACGACAGGACGAGTTGGAAAAAGCCTTTTGTCTTGTAATAAATGTACTTTGTATAAAATAAAATTTAAGATGAAAATGATGTATTAAAAATTTAAGGACTAATGCCATGAGCTTCATATAATATGGTAAAAAAATTCTCAATACATGCTGCTTATTAGTTGCAGTGGTACAAGTTATTTTTTAGGTTAGTAACA
The DNA here is from genome assembly GCA_002914845.1 of Trema orientale. Taxonomy (NCBI): domain Eukaryota; kingdom Viridiplantae; phylum Streptophyta; class Magnoliopsida; order Rosales; family Cannabaceae; genus Trema; species Trema orientale. The sequence continues at coordinate 158,908 of JXTC01000455.1, forward strand.
ATAGATTATAAAAGTATTCAATACATGAGTGAATCTCTAAGAATTTATATTAATATCTAACTTAACATAATAAATAACAAAGCAATGTACAAAAGGGGTAGAAGAATTAATAGAATAGTGAGATCCACACACAAATTTAAATATGTGAAAATTTCTATTAATTTATAATACTAAGCACGATGAGTGCCTTATTTAGCATTTTCCTAAGGAATACTATTGACTTTTATGCAAACTATTCTCTATAATAGCTAACCAGTCGTCTGTGAGATTATAATTTACTTCAAAGAGTAACATATATTTTTTATTAAAAAAAATAAGATAAAGGCTCATATAATTAATGTAGTTAAGCTCTTAGTTTAATTTCAAAGTCGTTATTTGCATTGTCTTCTATTTGTTTCATAGTTTTCGTCTTTTTGCCTTCATTAAGTTTTCGATCGCATCAAAAAAAACAAACAAACAAAAAAAAAAACTTTTCGTGTGTTCAAAAAACACGGTTATATATTATATTGGCTTTTCAGTGCACGAAAATAAGTAATCACCCTAACATGAAAAAGGTTTAAGATCAATATATAAAAAGTTCTATATGCAAGTAATTAAAGTGAGAGTATGGATCGTGGAAATCACTTCATTCCGAGACCTAGCTGATCAAAGGATACATCGAAAACAGGTTAAAAATGAAAAATTATTTTTGAACACTATTTTAAACTTAAAGTGATCAAGTGCTTGGAGCAATTTGGGGGATGACAGCCAAAATATGTCTTTGATCATGAAGCTATAAAATAGACATATGGATGTTTTTTTTTTCTTTTTTTAAGTGAGAGAGATAGACTTTTCACATTTTATTAGTGTTCCAACTTTTAATGTCGACTTGAACTTTTTTTAGGAAAAATCTTTATTAGATAGAACAATCAGAAATTACAACAGACATGATAGGAGGAGAGAGATTTTCTCCATCCAAAAAAGTTCATTGTCTAACCTAAGTGCTAATTTAGTCTATCCGTGAGCTACATGTTTATACTTTCTAGGGACATAACTAACAGAAACACCCAAAAAAATAGTTTTTATTTAATGTAGTTTCATGTTTACATCTACAACCATAGTATTACCTTAAAAGATGTTAATAGTACTTGTACTTTTCATTTACCATAGTTTCATTTTTACATCTACAACCATAGTATTGTATTCACCTTTCTAGATCCAGACAAATACATAATGCAATTAAAAAATGAAATATACCAAAAGTATTCTGTCTATTTCCACGATAAATATAATTGTGGACATTGTATTTTTAGACAGGGGTGGAAGAGAACGAACAATTTAATCAATGGATGATATAGGAATATTTGGGGGAGTCACAAGTATTAGTTCAATTTTGAATCCTAATAAAAAGGTTGGCTTTAGAAATAGCTGGAAAAAACGGACAAGGGAGTGACAATAGACCTACCCAAAAAAAATTTTGACTCATGAATCTCTAACAAAAATTAAAATTAATTGGTTTTAGGTTAAATTTACTAATCAACATATATTGTTTAAGCATATGTCAAATGTTTGTTTAGAAAAAAAGAAAAAAAAAAAAAAAGAAAGAAAAGCATATGTGCTGGTCGATCTCAAAGTTCGATGGGTGACTTGGCAGATTATTGAGAGTTACTCACTAGTCACGCTTTCAGCTGAAATTAGGAATCAGAGTTGCCAGTTAATTACGGTATCCAGGGAAATTAGGAATCAGAGTTGCTAGTTGATTATGATATCGTATTTCTTATTACCCAAAAAAATTCCTACATGTATCTCATCTTACGAAGTACATGGTATGTGGAGAAATTGGGAAGGGGGTTGTGGAGGGGTGAAAGAGTTAACATAGGTTTAAAAATAAATATAGATTAATATAATGTTTGGCCCCTGGACAATGACCAAATATAATTTCTACTCCTAAACTTCAAAAATGTCCTTAATTTGGAACTTGATCTATGAATCATTGGTTGTTTTTAATGTGTTTATATCATTCTATCGTTAGAGATATACAAAGTACACCGTGTGTTAGCCATGTAGATGTCTTAAGGATGATATAAAAATATAGTAATCATTTGGGTAGAGTATTCATTTGCTGAAACAAAAGGAGTTAATTTGGGGGTTATTAATATTTTAGAAGGCTTAAACTAAATATAACAATTGATGTTTGTGTCGCCAAAAGATTGACTATTTCAAATTTATAATTACTTTTCTACAACGATTTGGATTTCTACCGATACATGCATAGCATCGGTGAAAGTCACTTAATACTGAAGCATTACATGTCGAATCGACAACTGAACTTTAGCAAGGAACAAACACCAACACAAGCTGCTGACACGTTCAAAATTTCACTAATGCGTATGTTATACTTTTTACGATGCTTGGACGCTCTGGCAAAAGCCTTCTCTCTTATAATGTTAATGAATATGCTTGCATATATTGTGAAATTTACAATGAAAATACTTGGTAGTAAATTTTAAGGACTAACACCACAAGTGATGCAGCGCGTCATGAGTTCGAGTTTTTCAAACACTACGATCGAAATAAGTGAGAATTGGAGTTTTCGAAATAAGAACTACCGGCGGTCAACCGAAAACTCCAATTCTCACTTTTTTTAAAAACTTTTGGTAGATAAGTTGCAATAGCAATAATGTAGGTATTTTACCCGATTTTTGTCAACTATATTTTTAAAATTCCTTAAATAATTATGTATTACCTAAGTGGCCAAATAAAAACAAAAACATCAATTTAAATATTAATGTAACTGAAGCCAAATAAAAAGAAAAAAATTAAATATAATATTGATTACTTAATTAAAAACTAAAACAAACCCAAAAAAAACATTTATGAAAAAAAAAAAACTAGGCAAGTCTCCTTGGTTTTGCCTTTGGGGTTGCGTCTTGAGTCTCCACCACCACTACATAAAAAAAATTCTTTCTACCAAACGAAAGAAATAGAATAATCAAACAAGTAAAATAAGTACTATAAGTTAAAAGGTCAAGTAAAGAGCAACGAACCCTTTTTTTTAAACAAGTACTATAAGTTAAAAAAATAATAATAAAAAAAAATTGAAGGTTAAGGTGCTGCTACTCATCCAGCTTATTTTCATTTTGTTTTAAGTTTGAATTTCACGAATTTAAAAGATACAGTTAACAAAAATTGGTCAAAGGTATAATTTTACTCCAATTTGGTAAATTGAAGGAATACATATATTATCCATTCCTAAATATGTAGGATCCAAACTGGTAATTTGCAACATACAGGGAGATTTTAATGTTTTCCTGAAAAAAAAAAGAAAAAGAAAAATCAAATCGACTGGTGCTGTGTGGTACGACGAAGCAGGTCCTACATGGGAACTAGTTTAGCTGAGAGAAGTACACCACGGCTAGGTTTTCAAGCACAGTGCCTTTCAAGACTGTCAAATACCACAACCAGAGACCAAATATTGGACGGAAATTTTATAAATCAGATGGTCTTGTCCCCTTTGATTTGGAGATTTTTGTGTGGTGATGGTGGGGTTTCAATAAGATAAATGTAGAATGAAATAAGAAAGGTTATTTATTACTTTCTGTTTTAATATTCAAAAGTAGTACAAGTGAATAGGTTGTAAGTTTTGAAAATTTAATTAATCGGTCTAGTCTTTGACGATCTTTAATGCATTCATACTAAAAAATCTTTTTAGCATGATACGTTAAATTTAGTACATTTTAAAATTGGTTATCAATCCAGTAGGTTTTTTTTTTTTACCTATGTGTATGTATTTTTTTTTTATCCGTTAGATTATCGTCTAATGGTGATCCAACGGCTATAATTATGTGCATAAAAAGACTTGTATCATTAATGTTATTTCTCTCTCTTACTTTTTAATATAAAAAAATATACAAAAAAAAAAATTTTCACTGGTCAAATTGGTCAAATTGGTCAAATTGATACCTATGTATAGGTAAAAAAAAAAATACCTACTGGATTGGTGCCCTTTAAAATTTTGTGTGTATATGCTAAAAAAAATATTAGTTTGTTTTTAAATTATAGTGCTATTTAAAAAACATCTGCTTTTCTATTAAATCTAATTGATCATAGTGTGAATGATTTTTCACACGTTCCACAATAATTATCAACCGGTTGCAAGTTTTTGAAAATTTAAATCTAATTGATCATAGTACTTTGTCTTTGCTTCTTTTAGCATGAATGCATTGGCAAATAGCGTTCAAAAAACGAGACAAAATAACTATGATCATCAAAAATGGTGAGGCTTAATTCAACATAATCACAAAATAACTCGATAACTATGGCTGTACAAATCCTCTCAACGAATGAGAGACTTATGCACGTACAATAATATACATATATATATGTATATACGTAAGAGAAAAATATCGGTACATATAATGCTCCCCCACCAAGTGACGGACGGAAAAGCTACAGAAGAAATTGTCTTCTTTTTGTTTTCAGCAGATGCTTTAACAGAAAATTAAGTCTTGGATTTTTCTTCCTGACAGAGAGAAAGAGAGTTATAGATCTTGGTTCGATATTTTTATGGAACACGGTCAAGCATGTTTTGGAGAGAGAGATGATGAAGGGTGCAGCCAGAAGACCGCTATTTAGGAAAGCCTGTTGCCCCTCCCCTTCATTATTAATCACTACTCACTAGAGTCACTACCCTTTACACAAAGCTTGATTCAAAAGTTGAAAGCCTGTTATTTGCAAATCAACTTAAGAGCTTCAAAATTAAAAAAGGGGTCCAGATAATCAAATAAAAAAAAGTATAAAAGAGAACCATCTACAAAACATCAGATTTTGATATTATTGGGAACCTTTGCTTATAGCAAGCATGGAATCTCATTTTCTGGACTAGTTAGCTAACCCTTTTTGGCAGCTTTGTTCCAAAAGGAACTCTATTGTGGCAGCCTAATTACAAGAATTCAACTTAAGTAACAGCCATAAAACCGCATCTGAATCCTGACCACCCGGTTTGTTATTACTGGGAAACATACGATAAGTGTTTTGAAAGGAAAGAGTAGTACTATACAGCATTCAATTGAGAGTAGACCATTCTCATTCCTCAACCATCCGGTCCATTGCTTACTTTGATTTCCAGGAGCCGCTCAACTGGTTGCCTGCAGATTGGACATCGGTCTGTCTGGAACCTCAGGACCTTAGCACAGCCACTGCACATGCACTGTACCCAAACACAAAAATTAGTCACAATACAACTGAAAATACGGAAAATAATAAAAGCTCCACGTGCTAATGTTATCAGCTTGGCATGAAATTAATTGGTAAATTTTGAAAACTTAAACACCCAACAGGAGAAATTTTGTACCCACAAGAAGACGGTGAACAGTAAAGTGGATCCGAGGAATTTGATCTATATCCAACACTCCTTATTTGATGGAGAAGAAAAAGCTGGGACAAGGAAAAGGTGCTAACGGCCAGATACAGTTCCACCATCCTATAACTCAACATACAGGGTTTAGTAGTTGGCAAGCTTTACTTTTTTCAATAATTCTGGTACTCTCGTTGAAACCTTCAACCTTTGTTTTGGAAATATGAAACTCTAGCAAATTACTAGGTAGGTCCCTATGAAGAATCAAACCCCAGACCTCATTAGAGCAAACCATGGACTTGACCACTCAGCACTCGGTCTACCCTAACGGGTGAAAGGCAAGCTGTTTTCCAGTAGTTATAGGGTCCAAATAACCCTAATTAGAAACATCACTTGCTAGCAGTAGCCAGATCAATGCTTTTCCCTCATATAATATGATTCTCTTTCAGATACAAGGAAAAAACTTTGCCTAGATTCCGATTAAACAACTGTCTGGCCCAATTTAATAACTCAGTACTCTGTGGACCAGGAAGGAGGGAAGACTTAGGAAGTCCGATATACTAGCAATAATTAAGAATTAAGACAAAATGTTAAAAGTTTTGTTACATGTGGTCATACTGATATCTACTCATAACAGATTCCACTGATGCAAGTCTCAATAAATAACTATATATATATATATATAATATATAAAGTAGAAATGTCATGTACCATGTGGCGACATGGGAGAACAGTTGTGTCTCGGGGTTCTGACAAGCAAATCACACATTCTTTTCCAGAATCATTCCCATCGAAATCACCATCAACTGTATTCCCAATCCCATAGATCTCTTGTAGCTCATACCTCATCCTATTCACCCATAAAATCTGCTTCAACACTCGCACCTGGTACAGACCTTTGTCCTTTTCAAACACTGCCTGAGTGATTTGAGAATTCCCAGCTGAACTTCCGTCAGATTCTTGCTCGCCCTGGTTCAATGGGCATGCTTCAGCCTTCACCACGAGAGGATAAACTTCATCATCACCCACCTTTGTTAACTCAGTCTCATCAAACACTGAGAAGTCAATTCCAGTTCCAGCAGGTTGTATAAACTTCTGACCAAGACCTTGTTCAAAAGGCGCGGTCACGGTTTTAAGCAAGCTTTCCTTTGTAACCATGAGGTTACAGTCCAGATCTTCTTTAGCAAAAAACATAACTGTAATGCTGTAGTAGAAAAGAAGGGAAATGAAATCTGTAAACATTAAAAAAGGAAAAATTTAAGCAAGGGGGTTACTAGATTCTCAAGCCCATCTAAAGTATATTCCCTCATGTGAGTGAGAACGGAGACTTTAGGAAGATAAATATGTTGTGATTACTAAGCAATAAGCATGCATAATGCAGTAATATATAACTAAATTTAAGCACAAAACACTATTTTTCCATGTTCGCATGCTTGTTCTAATTAGTAATTATATTTAACTTATAATGCAAAGGTCTAAAGTTCAAATATACGCATTTCCATTAAAAGCCGATTTACAAGTATGATAATTAACCAACAATTAAAATAAAATAAAATAAAAAAACAAATTGATTTATCATTGCAATTAGATCCAATTCTTTTCAACTAAATATGAACTTGCATTATATGTTCATTCCTAGTACTCCTCCATATTTGGAGGGGGTCAAATGTATTAACTCAGTAACATTCCACTTTAGCTGACTGCAAACAGTGGACTTCTGCTATGTACTTTTATCAATGAAAAGAAATAAATAAAAAGTTTGCGTTGCACAATTTTCCACTAAATTCGTAGAAATGTAGTTCATAGTCTATAGAGTAGAACTTTCTTCTAGATACATACCACAACATTCTAAATGGTTTTCTACATGTACCTGGCAACTGGTCCTCTTTTTCACGACTTTTTGAAGAATAAATACTCTACGTCCTTAATAGTGAAATGCATAGGAAAAGCCAAGGTTCTTAAAATTTTTTAATCTAATATTGATTTCTTATTGTCCTCTCGAAAATAATAGTGAAATAGTGTGTCTTGACCTCTTCTCTACAGGTTTCTTTCTCTTGTCCTTTTATAGTCCAATCCTTGAAGGAGCGAAATAGGATTGGGAAGGGTCAGACCAATTATTTAATCAAAGTCAAATCACTCATTTCTACCCCTCGAATATTTTTTTTCTTCTTTTTTTAAAATAGGGCTTAACTAATGACCACCACTTACTATAAATTAAAGGAAAATAACACACACTACTAAGATTTGAACCCCTAACTCCCCAAATACACACATAACTCTCAAACCTTGGACCAACTGAGCTAGCCCCAGGGCTACCCTCGAATATTTATTTACACAACCAGCACAATCCAAATTACCAATTCTTGAACATTAAACTCCATTTCGCATCGTTTCGATTATTTAATATGGGCAGTAGCAAAACTTGACATCACAAACAAGTACACAAAATTCTCTAAATGCATATAGAGTCAAACCCCATTACTCCAAATAATCAATTATTGCACAATTTCAGACCTCAAATTCAAGTCAATGAAATTTCATATAAAAATTCTTAGAACTCCTTTATTACCTTCCAGGTGCAGTGGCGTCAAAGGTGAAAGCAACAAGAAACCTTCCCGGGTTCTCCTCATCCGGTTCGACCCGCAAACTCTCCTTCTTCACATTCACATCGTTCCGAATCGTCACAGCCTTCTGATGATCAACGTACGGAGGATGAACCGCCGCCCCGCATGGGTAGTGTGGCCCGACCCAGTTCCCATGGGCAGGACCCGGGACCGGATAAATCCCGGCGCCGCGAAAGAGGTGCGGATATGGAGTCGGTGCAGGGGGTGGCGGGTAATAACCCGGGTAGTGGTAGTAAGGCGGTGGATTAGGGTTCGGATATTGAGATGGGTATGGAGTGGCGGCAGCAAAAACGTACCTGTTCCCAGAAACTTCCGCCGGTTGCGGCGGCGGAGGAGGCTGCTGTTGAGTCGCCGGAGTCGGATTGCTCCGGTGCCTGCGGCGGCCGGAGCTATTGCTTCCAACGTTTCCCATGCGTGTATTCTCCGATAAATCGGATAAGAGAGTTTTTAGCCCTAAAGGAAGAGAAATCCCAGAAATGTTAGCCTGAAATCAAAGAATCGTGAAACGAACTTCTTTTTCTATATCATTTGGTTCCCGTAACAAATTTTCTCCTGAATTTTCTCGAGAAACAAACGGATCAAATATAATAAATAAATAAATAAATAAATAATACAAACTTGTATGAAAGTGAAATCCAGAGAGGAAAACTCAGAAACGAATAACGTACCACCTTAAAGAGAAGAATCCTATATTCTCTGATGAATTCTAATTTCTTACTGGTTTTATGTCAAATATGAGAAAGGGATTAGATAATTTGAGATTGAGACAGTGATCAATGATAATGGAGATTCAATATTTGATTTGATTTTTTATTTTTTCCTGAAAAATTAAAATTAAAATTAAAACGTGAGATTGGGTATCCAGCCAGCGTTCCAACCACCCACCCACCCACTATCACCACCTTAGGCCCATGGCAAATCACCAAATCCATTACTAACCTGATCCAATAAGCAAACCCGGTTCTGCCACGTAATTTAACGCCGTTTTTAGACCAAAAAATGCCCAAGATTAATGGTTGACAGAAACTAATAATTTGGGGATTGAAGTGCTAAAAAAAAAAGTTAGGGTCCTAAGTGATTCACTGGGAAAAAGTTTGGGGACTCTAGGTGATATTATTCCTTTTTTTTCATATTTTGGGAAAGAAAAAGACGAACAAATCCCAGCAAAATTATGAGTTTTACCATATGACTATGTATCTTTATGATCTATGAAAAAAAAAATGTATCTTTGTAGCATATTACGTCTTCATCTTTTTGGTAAAGGTAAGTCTAACAACATTCTAAATTAAATAACTGAAAGGAAAGTATATAGGAAAATAGTTAATTGGCAAAAGAAGAATCCAAATTCCAGCAAGAAAATAGTTCATTCCTCATTAGCAAGAAAAAGCAAGTATAGCTGAGTAGTTAGCAGGGTTAGAAATATACGCAACATTGTGTTTTAGGGTTAATGGCACAAATGGTTCATCAGTTATCCAATTAGTACAATTTAGTTCCTGAAGTTTTGATTTTGGCAATTGAATTGCTGAATTTTTCGATTTTATGCAATTTAGTTCCTAAAATAACCAAATGTAGTATGCTGTTAAATTTCTAACAGAAAATTAACGTAAGAAATATGTGGTAGTATTTAAAAGGTATTTTGAGAGAAAATAAACCAAAAAAAAATGATTTGAAGGGAAAGAAAAAGGTATTATTTACATTTTTTTGAGTTTGAAGTCACAAATTTGGAGAAAATATTAATGTAATTGTCCATTTTTAAGCTAAAAATTCACAAATTACCTCTCAAATATATTTCAATATACTATTATGTACTTCTCAAGTGTATTTTTCATCAAATTTTAACATGTTGCAATTTGTACAATTTAGAGAAATTTCATGGATTCAAAAAGTTTAGAACGTAGTCACCAAAGATAGAACTTTGGAGATCAAATTATCTCAAGTTAGATAATTCTAGGACCATTTGTGCCATAAACTCTTTTGGGAAATTTACGCCTGGTATTCGTTTCTGAAACTTATGTTCATAAATACTTGTTTGTTTAATTTTTCTTTCAAAAATACTATTTTTATGGTCTACATTTTATACGCAAAATATGAATGGTCCACATTTACAATGTAAATTTTATCTATAAGGTATACATTTTATATGTAAAATATGAACGATATACATTTACAATGTAAATGTTTACCACGGTTTACATTCTTCATTATAAATTTGACCTATGATATATATAGTGTGCTAATTTTTAGTGTAATTTTTATTCATGAGATGTCAACCACAGTATAAATTTATTGTTGTATAATTTTCATATGTAAAACAGTGGTGCTCTATATTTCTCTAAAAAAGATATAAAAATGGGTATTTATAAAATATAGTTTTAAAAACGGGTCTTTATGAACTTTTCTCCACTTTTTCAATCAGAATGTCTTTGTTGCATCTCCAAAAGATTGGACTGACCTAAGCGAGAGAAACAATCGGGCCTTGGTGGACCTAGAAAAGCGAGCTCCGGGACATAGAAATGGGTTTTGCCTTCATCAGTTCGCGATTTATTAGCATTTGGGTTGTATGGACCTGCTCGGCGGGCGAACCGTTGGGCCCAGACTGGGGCCACATGGGACATTTGGGCCCCACTTGTAAAAAGGCTGGGCCTCATGTTGGCCCACTTAACTTCCAAATGAAGCGGGACCAGATCAGGGAGCAAGTCATTCAATTGTGAAAGCCTACAACTCATAGGGACACATTGGTGTGAAGAAATGTGTGTTTGAAACTCGTCCTCAATCTGCAAATGATTCAGGATGATATCCATTATTGTACTGAAATTTTTATGTACTAACTTATTAACAGAAATATAATAGGTATTAAAAATAATTAACAATTTCATTGTTGAAAGATATTTCGGGTCACGAATGAAAAAATATAAGCTTATTCTACCTGCGCGGGGTGGCTTAACTTAGCGGTAAGGTTTACCATGAATGGATTTGTCGTCACAATTTCGAGTGCTGAGTGGTCCTCTTGGAGACCTTAAATGTGAAGATTTGTTTTGTTTTGTACTATCCCAGTACACGATGTAGGGTGTCTGCGACTACACCCCTACGAATCCTTAATCCCAGCAACATTCACCCTTACGTATCCTTAATTCTTCAACGGGGTTCAGAGGTTGCCCAAAGGAAATATGCTATACGCCAACCGCCCTGTCCAAGACTTTTTTCTTATCAAGGGGGGTAAAAGAATGCCTTCTAACATAAAATATGAATTATAAGTTAAATAATAAATAAGAATAAAAGTTTAAACCCCAGTCCTAAATATAAAACAAGAATATGATTTGTTGGAATGCCCCTATTGGATCTCCACCTAGGTGAAGCCAAGCAATGAATTTCAAACCAAGTTTTTAATATTCAACTGCTATCGATTTTTCTTGGCACCAATTAATGTCTATACATATATATATATATGCGCGCGCGCGCGCGGGCAATCAATGTCTATGCGCGCGCACACACATTAACAATAGAATATTTTTGAGGTCGTTGTTCCCATGACTAGTAAAAATTTATAGACGTAAGCTTATATATAAGGACGGAATCAAAGGAAAATACGTGACGAATTAGAAATATTCAGACTCAAGAATAAGAACCCTATAGTTTTTGCATCTAGACATTATTCGCAAGCATATCAGGCATGATTCTGTTCAGGTAATTTGATCAAATCGTTAGTGGCAATCCAAATTCCATATGCTCTAGCTTGTCAAATGAAAAGCACAAGATCTCTTGTTGGAGAATAATACTCATAAAGAGATGCTTTTCAAGAATCAGTTGAAATTATTGGCAAGTAAGAGAACAAAAACAACAATCTAATAAAGTAGCATCGCAAAACTGAAGTGAAAGAAAGCAGCAATTGAGTGAAACCCCAACTATCAGTTCGAATTTGAAGGTTGAAAATTGAGAAAGAGCAGGAAGAAAAATGTGGTTGGTCCAACAGAAGGGAAGCTATTAGAGGGTAGCACTAGTACCAGTAATGTTTTCAATGAAGAGAGAAAACAGACCCACGTAATCACATCTTACACGGTTTCAGCGCTTAACTAAGCTAACCACTAATGCACCTAATGCACTATAAAGAATAAACCGAGGCGAAATTCGACTAAGTTTCTAAATACCCTGATGACTAAGTTTCTAAATACCCTAATGACCACAATCAACTGGAATTCTCGTGGATTTTAATCTAATTATGATTGTTACACTAGCATAGTTATTAGGCGCCTAGGACACAGAAGATATCGGAAACTTCTCAACAAGAGATGGACATTGAATAAAGATATGGGAACAGTTGTCTCCATTCAAGAACATCAATCAGACAAATCTGCAAATACTAGAAGTGAAAATTACTCGTTAACATTATTCAGAATGTTGAATAATTGTCACTGAGATTATAGCATATGAATATCAAGCTCCAGACAATGAAGACAACAATAAACAGAAGGTTTCTCAATTTATTACAAAAGTAAATTGGCTGTGGGTGAGAAACACCTTTAAAATATATAAAAGAAAAGCACAACCGTACCAGATTGACCCTATTTTGATTTCCTGAAAAGCAAATCTTATGTAGCATGCAAAGAAAGACAGACACGATACAGGAATGTTAAGAAAAGGGAACCAAATTCTCAGCCAGAGAAACATTGTCTCAGCAACAATTAATTCTAGTCAATCCAATACACAGGATAGAACCCACAAGGGCCAGGTCAGATTGCAGAAACTGGTTCCTTCGTTTGTGTTAATCTAAAAAAGAATCTTCAACAACCCATAACTGCACAGTTGTATACAAAGACACCATTATGTTCCTTCACACCTTGAACCTTCCAATCCAAAGTGCCATCCTTGACACCGGACTTTGGGTTCCAAGCGTTAATAACAATACCTTCACCTTCGGGACCTCTTTGCCCACCCACAACCAGAAGTTCTTCTCCACAGGCCTTGAAAGCCAGCCCCCAGCCATTTGCAGAGTCAGCCCTCACCGGAAGCCTTCCCAACACATGCCAAGTGTTATTAACTTTGTCGTACTTCTTCACCAAGTTGGTTAGATGTTCAACTGCATATAACTGGTTACTCACAACTGCCACAAGAGGAGGAGCCTGAGCAGCCCTGTTCGCATGTGGATACATATTCTCTATCTTCCTCCATTCCTTTGTCTCAAGATCATACTCCTCTCCACAAGTCAATGAAACAGTGGGACTTGACATCCCACCAATCACGTAGAATTTTCTGTCCATGAAAAATCCAGAGCACAATCTACGGGGCGTTTTCATGTTTGGTAGCATTTCCCACTTATTTGTTGAAGAGTCATATAACTCCACCGACATCAAGACTTTCCCATTTTTGTCACTACCTCCAGCAACAATGGCAATTGAACCAAGGCTACCAGACCCAAACAAACAGCGAGGGCGGTTCATTCCCTGGCATTTAATCCAACTATGATCTATCAAATTATATTTCCAAATAGCAAAATCCAACAATTCACGACCAAAGACCAACAACTGACTACCCACAGCCAGAGACTCCTTATCTGCGTGGTTGAAACACTCATCACAAGGCATCCTAGGCAATGTGATCCACTTCTTTCGCGCCAAGTCAAATGCCTCCCACCCCCTTGGATCACAAACCAGATACACCCAGTGCTCCACAATCCCCAGCTGTTTTCTCAACCCATACAGATACCCACTTTTAATTAACTTATTGTACTTTCTGTTAATGCATGCTAGCGAAGCATAATCCGATCTACAAGCCCAAGCAAGGCAGTTCAGAGCCACATCATCAACAATACCAGGGAGAAATGAATCACTTGATCCAAGTTTAAGACGACCATCATTCACTCTACCCTTCAAATTCACATCATTAAGATCAGTATTTACTTCTTCTTTTACCTCCTCTTCCTCCGCCATCACCATCAAATAATTCTTGTTTGGTTTCTCTGTCATGTTAACAAATCTTTTAAAGTATACCCTCTCTTTACAAAATCAACCAAATCTCCCTACCCAAAAAAACAGTCTTCATAAAGAGGTTTCAGATTAAAAAAGAAAGAATGCCCACTTATCTTGAATTGAACCAATCAACACCCAATTCTCAGAAAACAAATTTCTGATCTTTGCACGCAATCAATCTCCATTAACTTATTCTTCCTATAAATTGAACTGAACAAAATCCATGCCACACTTCGGACCCCAAAACTCCCGAATTCAGTCCAAAGAACTCACAATAAAGATCAGTTTTTCTTGTATAAAAACCCAACATCAGGCCATCTCAGAAGTATGAGTATAAACAAAAATCTTTGTTATTATACAAAAACGTTTCAAAATTATTGAGACTGTGGCTGCCAAATTACCGAGAATTTCCCGGAAAACTTTCTCTGCCAATTTCCAGCTTTCCAAACAGATTTCCTGAAAAGAAAAAAAAAAATCATAAGAATGTAAATTTAACAACAAAATCAAATCACAAAATTTCAGTTTCCACCATTAAAACTACACCACCAACAAGAAACGAGCACCAAAAAAACTTTCTTATCTGAGCAAAATACAGATTCACCAAACGATCCGAATCGAATACCGGAACATCATATTCGGATCGGAATTGAATAACTTATTCGGATCTCACTCGATAAAAAGAAAACTTGAGAGACTTTTCATATGTGAAAATACATAAATAAATAAAATAAAGCGTCCGTACCGTACAGTATGGATGACGAGTCCGATCTCATTTCTCGGGTCACCGGAAACTCTTGCCGGAAAAAGGTTCCACCGAGCATGACGTCATCGCCGTCGCCGGCGAGGGAGAAAAGGTAGAGACGGCGAGAGAGAAAAGGTAGAGACTCTAGAGAGAGAGAAAGAGAGAGAGAGAGAGAGAGAGTATAGTTTTGGAACACACAGAAACTGAGCTAGACAGGGCTGGGTTATAAAACAGGAAACTAATTCTAATTTGTTGGTTTTTCACATATCGCACCATACTTTTCAGTATTTGTTTTTATTTCCCATTTTTTGCTCTTTTCTTACATGTGACCCCTCCATCTTTTTACATGTATGATATTACACTATACAGATAAAAGGTATTTTTGTATTTTATATTAAGTTTTAAGTGTTCGATTTTATTGGCCACTAAAGGTAAATTATTTTTGACAACTAGTGCACGAAAAACAAGTGACATTGATGGTAAAATTTATCATATAAAAAGGTTTTAATTGGACAAGATTTTTTTTTTTTTTTTTGTTTTTTGGGGAACCACCAGTCTCGGATTGGTGAGTCAATTCTGGAGGCAGATTCTATGTCTTGTTATTACTACGTGACTAGTAGACTAGTGGTGTCTAATGTTGACATAACCACTAGCTTTTCATTCTTTTACTCAAATATTTATCCCATACTTCTTTAGGATATTTTTTAAAAAACAAAATCGAATAAAGAAAGAGAGAAACCTCATTATTTTTTTATAATATCAATCCTTTTCATTTGTCCCATTTTAACCAATAAATTGATAGAATGTCATGTAAATGTGAAAGTTTTTGGGTTAATTTTAGAACTTCATTATAACAAAGAATGAGTTACTAATGCTACAAATGATTAACATTCATCGGAACTTTTTCAAAATTTTGTATTACCGTAAAAGCCGCTCAAACCATATTGTAACATACGGTGCCTTGTAGTGTTTTTTTTTTTTTTTCCACAATATAGTTTTTGAGCAAATCATAGACCACAATCAATCACATCACACCACATATCTTCAATTTATATAATATTAGTTCTTACATATTTTCTTTTTATAATTTTGTACATGTTTTAGACTTTATCTGTATGTTTTAGCAAGTGCTTTGACTAATTAATTTGTTGTCTATAGACTTTAGCTTATGTTTTTCTTGCCGTCATAAACGGGCTTTTACTCATGGCTTAGTCCAAATTAGACATTGTCTAAAAATATTAACTACATCACACCAAATTACATATTGCATTTAAACGAGCAAGATCAACGAACTAAATTTCCTTCTTTTTTCTTTTTTTTTTCCTCTAATAAAACGAGCTAAATTTCAATTTTTGTCTTTTTCTAGCATTTCTGTTTTATTTTTCCACTTCCCAAACAGTACCACAAGCAACCATATCCTTCATTTCACATAGGCTCAATGGAATGAAATTTATAGGCATAGTGCACCTAAACTTGCTTAAATCTAATTAGACCAACTGAGGCTACCTCAGTTGGTCCAATATTTGAGAAATATATGCACGAGTTTAGAAGATTACGGGTTCAAGCTTTGATAGTGAAAAATTGACTCTAATTCTAAGAGGAAAAAAAATCTGATTAGGAGCTAAATAAAAATGTCATGCAATTTATAGTAGAATAATATAGCTGACAAAGCTATCCCTTTGACTAATCATAATCCTCGTTCATATTTACCTTTAAGAAAATGGACCTTTTTTCAAAAATAATAATATTAGTAATATCTGTAAGCTGTACTTTGAATGTGCGCATTTCAGAATGTCATATATCATATCATCAAATAAAATACAAATTTTACAAAACATGATTAAACTGCGACATTCAGAGTTTTATGCTAGTAGTAGGCGCCCTGATACATGCTTTTCTGAGGGAAAAAATTATCATGTCTAAGATTTTCACTAGAAAAACCATATAAAACTCATGTTGTAATAGCGTATTATAAAGCACCATAAATTATTCGTAGAATAATAACTATCTTTTCTATTATAGCTGACAACTATAATTTTCTCAAAGAATATTCAAAGGGATGATCTGTAAAAAAAAATACCCTGAAATTTGAGTGTTCTGTAATTTAAACTGTGAAGTTTTAGATTCTGTAAAATAATATCCTGAGATTAAGAATTTCTGAAAATTAATACCATGGACTGACTTTTTGACCCATTTTTAGTAATGAAAAAATAATAATATCCTCCGCTAACTAGATTAATCATTATTATTCTCTTTAATTTTGAGGATATTATTATTTTTTATCAGTTAAAGTTATTCAAAAAGTTAACTCAGTGTATTAATTTTCATAAATTCTTAATCTCATGGTATTATTTTACAGAGTCCAAACTTCAGGATTTAAACTTCAGAATATCCAGACTTCATGGTTTTTTTTTTTTTTACAGTTAACCCTATCCGAAATTTCATGAAAAATAAAATTATCTACTCTCTCTCTTTCTCTCTTCCTTTTTATTTGCTTCTTCATCACAAATTTAGTGGCTCCATAATAGATTTATTTTTTCATAATAATTTTATCCTCTCATAATCGATGGTAAAAACAATTACCTGTATTGGAAAAATATACAATGGTATAATATGCACCCTTTAAAAGGATACAATTAGCTAAGTTTGGTAAAGTCACTTTGAGTTGAATTTAAAATCTTCCATATCAAATATGGCTTCATCATTATGAGATATTACGAGAAAGGGAGAGAGTAACAGTCCACTGAATAACTCATAATAAAGTAAAAGAAAAATAATAAAATATATATATATATAGGTTGCCAATCTAGTATGTATTTTTCTTTTTTACCTATTTTTTTTAACCGTTGGATCATCATCTAAAAGTAATCCAATGGCTATAATGAAATGCATGAAAAGACATGCATCATTAATATTATTTCTCTCTCATATTTTTTACTATAAAAAATGTGCATGATAAATTTTCATTAGTCAAAATGATACCGATGTATAGGTAAAAAAAAAAATACCTGCTGGATTGGTGCTATATATACACATATATATATATGTTTGTACACATAAGAATATCAGTTAGTTAAATTGACAATGTCAATTGGTCTCGAATCTAAGAATTTGGGATTAAATTCTGCAATATCGGGAGGAATAATACGAAAAATAGATATGGTAACATCCTTTTGTATAACTCAACGGTCAAAAATATTCGTATGTCCCATCTGGAAGGAAACTCTTATGAGAAGAGAAAAATCTATACATAGCAAAGCTTTCATTTTATCTGGCTTTGGAAGTTTTTGCTTGATATTGCAAATACTGAAATACATATTGACAGTTGACATTTGACAATGTTAGCTCATAGTTGGAGAATACTTCTAATAATGCAAGACATAAGTTTAACTCAAATTTCTAAAAGTTGAAAAATAAATTAAGACCTTGGAACAAATCAGATTATGTAACATATTATGAAACATGGGGTACAAGTACCAATTCTGAAAATGTGCCATGAACTAAAGTACATTACAAAACCACCCATCCAACCATCTTTTTTTGTGGTCAAAAAAAGGGGAAAAGAAAAAGAAGAAGACACATGCATTTCATGCAATGGGGCGTGAAAATTATGTAAAAGGGGACTATTGACTAATTAAGTGCAACAAAGATAATATTAGATAGGGATAAAGAAGAAAATGCAAAACTGAAGAATGAGATTGACTATTCCACACGGCACCAACTGGCTTTGACTTTTTGGTATTAAAACTTGTCAAACTTGATAAACACAAGTAATTTTGAATTGCCCTTGTTCCAACCCCACTTTAAACATGAGATATAAATTTTCAATTCTTTTTTGTGTGGAAAAAAAACAGAAAATAAATGCTTAAATTAAAGGTAGAAAATCAGGCTAGGGTATACCAACACATATATAAAATCACCAAACCATGGCGCTGCTCAGCAAAGGTCCTTATTGTAATTAAACTTTGGTACAAAATTATGTTATTTTGGATGTATTAGCAGTACAAGAATAAAGAAATGTAGAAAACATTCCTTTGAATTTTGAATTCAATCTAGATAAGTGCAAATTCTTAATTGGGAACTGCACATGCTCTAATTAATTTTCCAAGACTCCATTCTCAACCACTTTTCATACTAACCTTAAACCACGTATTCAAGTATTTTTTTTTAACCCCCTTTCAAAAATAATTTTTTTTAAGAGAAATGATAGAGATACTAAAATTTTGTACTAAAAACGTATACCACATGATATATATTTCAATTACTCTTTATTTTAAAGTGAGACTACATCACTTAAAATTATGTAATTAAAAATAATATTGTATCACTAGTGTAAATTTTTGATACAAGATTTTAGCGTCTCTGTTACTAATCTTTTTTTAATTAAAAAAACTTAGAACCATTAAAAAAAGAAATCAGAACCGTCGCTTTAAAGCCTAAAGGGTACGTAGTGTTAGGTCGTAGAAATAAATCTAAACCTTGTAAATGGAAATTGCCAACCCCACACCCCTCCTCCTAATTTTGGTAATTTATATTGTTCCCCACGATTTAAAAATTTATACTATATTTATTTATTAGCTTTTGTCTATAGTAGTCCCAACCTCATAGAAACTTATCTTAGAATCATTTTATATATAAAAAATAAAGAAGATAGAGTCCACCGTTTAATAGTTTATGTTTATGTCATCAATGAGTTCAAAATCAAACATTATTATTATTATTATTGTTGTTGTTGTTGTTGTTGTTGTTGTTGTTTGCTCATACTACATGATTAATTCCTTGTTATTCGATGAGAGAAAAAATTAGACAAATCTCACAATTATCATAAATCATAATTATGAATTTGGTCAAATAACACGGTGGACAACGTACACGGTTAATGAGAGTCAACAAAATCGAGTACCGGACGGACAGACACGCAGTCAAAGTGGCGGCGTTTAAATTCTAGAAATTACAAATGTGGACAGTTAACTGCTGTTGGACCGTACTTTTATCATAGCAGCATAATCTTTACAGTAAGTACAATTGGCCAGCTTGGAGGGGCAAAAGGGCAAAATAAAAAGAAGAAGTACAATGGGGCAGCCCTGGTGCCTGTAGTAGCCAATCAAAGCGTAATCGTACGATATGGGTAACGAATTCAAAGTACCAAAAGTATTTAAGTGCCTAGATCTCTTTTCAGTTTTTTTTTTTTTTTTTTGTGGGGTTTTTCCATATGGAAAAGCCTGAGAAAAAGTCCAAAAATTTCAAGCCATTTTTTTTCCCAAAAAAAAAAAAGGAAAGTCATTTGCAAGTTGCATCAATAGTGCTCTTGGTCGTGGATTATTACCCAAGTCTAATGTTAGGTCGAGGCTTTCATTATTTATGGATAACATGATTGGGAAAAAGGAAAATATTTGTGTCATAAATATCATACGTAATTTTTCAAAGATTCCAGGTCTAGTGGATTATTCTAAGAATTAATAAGACTATCTATAATTTGCCTCACAAATTGCCTATATTTTTGGACCAATATTAGTTAAATGTTTAATGGTGGAAAAACTAATAAATTATCGTGAGTAAATTTTGAATAAATGATCACTTATTAGAAGGGAAAAAAAGTTGATAACTGAGTTTCAATGCATGATATTTACTCTAGAGAAGCTAAAATTAAGAGTATAAATTGGTGGAATTCACTAATAAGTTCATTAATCTAGGAAATTCACAACAGTTTATTTTAGTTTTCTGAAGCTCAATTTTGATTTTATAAAGCTTATATTTGTATAATAAACAAAGCACGAATTGAAGGGTGTCTTCAACTTTGATGTAAGTGTAAGCTGTTACAATTTACAAACATGAAAGTACCATAATAACTTCTCTTTCAATTTAAAAGAATATTTTTGGCCGAAAGTGGTACCAAAATCCACTTATTATTTGGACCTATTGAATTGCTTATCTTCTTTTTATTATCTTAATTACTTTTTCTCGTCTTCTTTTGTTTGTTTTCTTGTCGTCCACTCCTTAATTCTTTTATTTTAGCCGGGGTCCACTCTTAATTCTAATAAACTAATGTATACATGCTAACATATAAATATATATGTCTATACTAAGATTAATCATTCTTATTAATACCTCGGGCTTGACTTTTTATACCTATTTAATTCTATTGTGGTTAGGCCATCCAGTTAATTATTTATTTATATCAAGAAATGCTTTTTTTTTTTTTAAAGCAAAACGCATGATAAAATTTTCATGACTAAAACGATATGTTCCCAACTGAAGATCTTCTAATATTATTTCTTCCATACATTTTGCAAAATTCATTCATTCATGATGTTATATATATATATATATATGTATAATTGTCAATCCAGTAGGTATTTTTTTTTTAACCTATGTGTAGGTATTTTTTTTTAGCCGTCGGATCATCATCTAATGGTGATCCAACGGCTATAATAAAGTACATGAAAAGACGTACATCATTAATATTATTTCTCTCTCTTACTTTTTATTATGAAAAAATGTGCATGATAAATTTTTATTGGCTAAATTGATACCTATGCATAAGTATAAAAAAAAAAAAACCTACTGAATTGGTATCCTATATGTATATATGTATATATATTGTGATTCATACTAGTTGATGGAAAGACATTATCTTCAAATTTGATTCACGTAGTTAGCTTTTATATCTTGATTTTTTTTTCTTTTAAAAAAAAAAACAAAAATCAAGAACATGAAGAAAGAAAAAAACCAAGTTCTACCCTTTTCTTATTGAGATAAATAAATTAATTAATAAAAAAATGAATAAATAAAAATGTAATATTTTGGTAATAAGCCTTTGCAACAAGTTGCTTTGATTCCGAAGAAGTGTTTCAGTTTTAAAGTACTGGTGATATGTCAAGCTATGGTGATAACTTTAAGGGAAAATGAACTTGCACTGATCAAGACATGTTTCATAAGTATAAAATATTGCTTCAGGGAAATTGAAATTATATTAAAAAAATTTGATGATGTAAATTATTTAATGGCTTTATGCCACCAAGTATGGATCATTACATATACATTTTTTTGTAATATATTAGCACATAATTTATAATTAAGATTTTGTCAGTTGAATGCCGGATCAACGTGCAGCTTTCATTCGTCAAACTATTAAAGGGGCATATGCATCACATTTTCAAACTATTAAATAAACACCCGACTCATATAAATTAAATAAGTGATATAGAGATTTCAGCCATAATAATAATAATAATAATAATAATAATAATAATAATAATAATAATAATAATAATAATGTTATTGATCTGTATATACTAATTAGTATAATAAAAGTGCTTAACCGTTCCCTCTCGTTGCACAT
>JXTC01000455.1:181116-205966 GCA_002914845.1 Trema orientale
TTCACATGCATCTTTTGATAAGGTCAACAGAAAATCATGGAAATCATTTATCACGTAATAATTTTAAATTAAGTGTTGAATTTGTTCAGCTATACCATTAATGTCAAGTATAACATTATATTGGAATTTGGAGTCATAAATAGGAATCCACAGGTGTCTTTCTTAGTTTATTTTTTTAGATATATAAAAAAACTAACTTCATATTTCACATTATGATGGAAATGCAATCATTGAACACAAAATAGGAATGTAAAAAATTTTAACGCTGTTATGAAATTAACATTTTACCTAGATGTTTAGTAGCATATAGATAGTGACAAACTAAAATAAATTCAATATAATTTCATTAAAAGTAGCTTTGATTTTTCAAGAATGAAATGGGAAATAAATCGGGAAAAAAAAAGAAAAAGAAAAAGAGATAAGTAGCTTTGGATTCTAAAATGAAGGTGGCTATGAAATCAGGACCAAAACCAGCAAGGTTGGATAAGTTTGGACGGATTATGCTATCAAATAGGCAAAAGTGCTTTAAATGGAGCTAATGCGTTTGTTTGTTAACCTTTCAATGCATTGTCACTTTGTAGGGTGTAAAACTCATGTGAGATATTTCTATTGTCGTAAAATGGACCACTAGTACTAATGTACTATATCATGCATTTCCTTTTTTTTTTTTTAAGGAATTAAAAATTAACTTGATTTCTTTATATTTTGTGAAGGACCCCTTAATGGGGAGATTGTGATAGAGTTGGTTTTTCTTATTTTGGATACTCAGAAGTACCATTATGGAATTAAAAACGGGGAAGCAAAGTAAAGTTTTTTTTTTAAAAAATTTTTAATTTTTTTTGGGGGGGGTGTGGTGGCCGGTGGGCGCCAAGTAAAGGGTTCATACGAGTCAGTGCATTCTGTCAGAAAATCCAAGTGGATGGTTGCATTGTATTAGGGTATGATATAGCTGCATGGGCGCCACAAAGGCCCAAATAGACTGTACTCTATCTAACTATCTAAGCCAGCCAATACGAAAAAAAAAAATTTTTCTTTGAAAAATTAACTTTATATTTCTACGGTCAATAACACCTATTAGTATATTATTTTCTCCTAACATAAGATCATATCAAAACCATATCCTGGTACAATATTATGCGAAGTCACGATTAATAAAATACTTCGTAACTCATCTTATTATCATTATTATTGTAAAGTAACAAACTCAGCCATTTTTTTTTTTGTGCAACATTCACAGAGGTAGACAGTAATAATCAATCGGGTTAATGGCACCATTAGTCCCCAACCTATGATTATTTTGGCATATTGGTCCTCAACCTTTTTTTGGTGGCATTTAAGTCTTAAATGTTTGTTTTTTTGGCACCATTGGTCCTTTTGACATATTCCATCCAAGATTCCGTTAAAATTTATTTGAATAGGAGAAATTTTACACCATTGATCTTGAATTTTCAATTATTTAACAATTCGGTCTATAATTTTTTTTTTTTGGTATTCATATTTCTGATTAACAATAATGCATTTGTCAATCTTTCAGAAAATTAAAATTCAAAGACGGATATAAAACAAACAGTTCATTTAAAAATCAAATTCAAAAAAGAAAAAAATTATACTAATAAACCTTAATTTATGTCAAACTATAGTAACTTTATGAATAAAAAATAATTATCTTACCATTTTTAAAACTAAAAAATTTTTATATACAGTCATACATGCTTTTATACTAGTCAAATCTGACTGAAAATTTACTACATCTATTAAATATTCATGTAATTATGAATAGTTATTCTAAAAAATTAATTAACTATTTGCAGCAAATAAGCCAGAAAAGTTCTATAGTTTTCCATTAAATGTTCATTTCTTTATATAATTGCATCTGCCAATCTTTCGAAAAATTAATTTTTTAGAATTTTAATTTTCTGAAAGATTGGCAGATGCAATATTGTTAATCGGAAATATGAATACTAAAAAAAATTATAAATCAAATTATTAAACAATTGAAAATTCGAGATCAATGGTGTAAAATTTCTCTCATTCAAATAAATTTTAACACAATCTTGGAAGGAATATGCCAAAAGGACTAATGGTGCCAAAAAAATAAACGTTTAAGACTTAAATACCACAAAAAAAGATTGAGGACCAATATGCCAAAATGATCATAAGTTAGGGACCAATGGTGCCATTAACCCTAATCAATCTAAAGTACATCCCTGCCAAGATAAAAAGTTTGTCTAAAGTATTTTCTGATAATAAATTTGCCTTGGTCATCTGCCGATGTACCATTATAAACAAATTAGTACTCAAGTAACAATGAACTTTTATAGTTTCATAATCTATATATATATATAGCTTGCCAATCCAGTAGGTATTTTTTTTTTAACTTATGTGTAGGTATTTTTTTTTTTAGCCCTTGGATCATCATCTAAAGGTGATCCAACAGCTATAATGAAGTGTATGAAAAGACGTGAATCATTAATATTTTTTCTCACTCTTACCTTTTAATATAAAAAAATGTGCAAGAAAAATTTTCATTAGTCAAAATGATACCTATGTGTAGGTAAAAAAAAAAAAAATACCTACTGGATTGGTGCCCATATATGTAATATATAGTTAGAGAAAGGCACCACTCCACTGGTTAATTTTTTTTTCATGTCTTTTCATGATAAGAGTAGAGAGAGAAAGAATACTAAATAATGTACATTTATTGTTATTATTAGTTTTTTCAACTATTCAAATCATGATAGTTACTAAAATTACCTATATATAGCTAAAAAAAATCCTACTGGATAAAGATCATTGGAAAAAAAACCAAAATAATTAACAACTACCATGATTAGTTGGAAAAAAAAAACACTAAATGCGTATTATTTAATGCTCTTTTTCTCCTTACATTTTACCATGAATAGATGTACATGATGAATTTTAATTACGCGAAACAATACTTATAGATTGGTAAAAAAAAAAACGAAACCTACTAGATTGATACCCATATATATATATGCATATATATATATTAATGAGCCATAATCCGACAGGTATTTTTTTTTAGCTATCTATATGTATTTTTTTTAACCATTATTTGAATTGTTAGAAAAAAATAATAAAAATAAATACACATTATTTAATACTTTATTCTCTCCATCTTTTACCATGAAAAAACGTATGTGATGAATTTTAATTGGGCGAAACAATACTTATAAATAGTATATAAAAATTTGCCTACTTAATTAGTGTCCATTATTAATAGGAAAATTAGTTATTTAGCCCCGTCATATTTGCCATCACAATGAATTTGCCCCCCTCACTTTTGACTTTGTATTCAAGTATCCCCTAAATGATAAATTTATTCTTCCTTTGCTCCATCACTTTTGTCTCAATATTCAAGTACCCATACAATGACAAAGTTGTTATTCTTTTGCCCCATCACCTTTGACTTAGTATTCAAATGCCCCCTAAAATGGTAAAGTTGTTATTCTTTTACCCTCTCAACTCTAACATCGTTAGAAAATTGTTAATGGACAATAGCCAAATAATTATTTTATTTTTTAAATAGCTAATAAATATCTTTTACTGTTTTTTTTTATATTAGACATTTCCAAAGAGCTAGTTTTAATGATTAAATAAATAAAATAAATGAAAAGAGTAAAAGAAAAATAATTTTTTTTTATGGTTATATATGTATATGTAAAACAAAAAATGGACAAAATAGACCAATTTTTGCATTAATTCATTAGTGTCAAAATATTTTTAGAAGTTATGTAAAAAAAAAAAAAACTCTATATTTTCATATCCGAAAGACTTTCTAGAAAATGAAATAACTATTTTATGAATTTGCCCTCTTACATAAAAAGTAAAATATGCAGCTTTTTTTTTTTTTTTACATAACTTCTAAAAATATTTTGATACTAATGAATTAATACAAAAATTGTTCTATTTTGTCTATTTTTTGTTTTACATAAACATATATAACCATTAAAAAAATTATTTTTCTTCAATTTTTTTCATTTATTTTATTTATTTATCATAAAAACTAGCTATTTGTAAATGTATAATATAAAAAAAGTAGTAAACGATATTTATCAGCTATTTAAAAGGTAAAATGATTATTTGGCTATTGTCCATTAACAATTTTCTAACAGTGTTAGAGTTGAGGGGGTGAAAGAATAATAACTTTACCATTTTAGGGAGCATTTGAATATTAAATCAAAAGTGGGAGGTTAAAGAAGAACAACTTTGTCATTATAGGGGCACTTGTATATTAAATCAAAAGTAAAGGGACAAAGGAAGAACAAATTTGTCATCTAAGGTAGTTAAAAATGACGGAGTAAATTCATACTGATGACAAATGTGAGGAAGCAAAATAACTGATTTTCCTTATTAATATATATAGAGCAACCATAATCTTTAATTAAAGGTTTTCTTCCTTAAAAATAAAATAGATTTTCTCTTCGATTCACGTGAAAAGATTCCATTCCATATGATTGGTACGAAATTATAAATTTATAAGACATTAAGGCCCCTCATCATCAAAAAAAATTATTTGTTTTTTTATTTATCAATTNGAAAGACTTTCTAGAAAATGAAATAACTATTTTATGAATTTGCCCTCTTACATAAAAAGTAAAATATGCAGCTTTTTTTTTTTTTTTACATAACTTCTAAAAATATTTTGATACTAATGAATTAATACAAAAATTGTTCTATTTTGTCTATTTTTTGTTTTACATAAACATATATAACCATTAAAAAAATTATTTTTCTTCAATTTTTTTCATTTATTTTATTTATTTATCATAAAAACTAGCTATTTGTAAATGTATAATATAAAAAAAGTAGTAAACGATATTTATCAGCTATTTAAAAGGTAAAATGATTATTTGGCTATTGTCCATTAACAATTTTCTAACAGTGTTAGAGTTGAGGGGGTGAAAGAATAATAACTTTACCATTTTAGGGAGCATTTGAATATTAAATCAAAAGTGGGAGGTTAAAGAAGAACAACTTTGTCATTATAGGGGCACTTGTATATTAAATCAAAAGTAAAGGGACAAAGGAAGAACAAATTTGTCATCTAAGGTAGTTAAAAATGACGGAGTAAATTCATACTGATGACAAATGTGAGGAAGCAAAATAACTGATTTTCCTTATTAATATATATAGAGCAACCATAATCTTTAATTAAAGGTTTTCTTCCTTAAAAATAAAATAGATTTTCTCTTCGATTCACGTGAAAAGATTCCATTCCATATGATTGGTACGAAATTATAAATTTATAAGACATTAAGGCCCCTCATCATCAAAAAAAATTATTTGTTTTTTTATTTATCAATTGCATTATTTGCATACTCAACGTGTCGCCATCGGAAAATTTTGTTTGATGTTCATGTTTAAGCGAGCGTTGGGATTTAATTTTAGTCTACATCAATGTCTTCCTTCACCTACTAGGCTACTAACGATCTTTTTTTTCATTTTTTTTTTTCAAAAAGAAATTTTGCAAGGACAGCCAATCCGCCCTTTAATTTCGTAAATAGAGATAGTGGCGTCACATGCAATTATGCTTAAAATAGAGGAAGACATTGCAAATAGCCTAAAGAGTGAGGCCTCAGGCCCTCAACGAGTCATATTACAGCAGACTAGCAGAGCCTGCAAACTACATAACCCAAAAATCCCATTTCCATCACTTTAACCAAAAATAGGCCTATTGTTTTGTCATTTTGCATAGGTATCATCTCCTTCTATAACCAAATGCACATGTTGCTCTGCCTGATAAAGACGTTGAGAAAGTTTTTAAAATTTATTATTAGAAAAGTAGAGCCCCAAATGGGAAAAATCTTTGGTGGCCTAATGAGTCTGATGATATAATGCAAAAACAAAAGCATCCATTAACTTTGTCCATAATCACGTTTGTTTCAACAGTTGATGTTTTCATACGTTTTTTCTTTTTTTTCATACGTTTTTTCTTTTTTAATAAAAAAGAAAACACAACAAAATTTCAAAGAAGTTACAAAGTCGTGGCTAGCCATTTAATTCTCTACCATCATTACTCCATCTAGGTTCTATGGTGGAACCCATGTTGGATCAAGTGAACCCCACAGGCTACAATGATCAAAGGGTCATCAAAGGTCAGCAAGCACAACTCTTTTTCAAAGTGGAAACAAGAGGTTTCAGGTAGGGCCTGCCAGCAAATCATCCTTGGGCAATAGGGACCCGGCATAAGTACCACACCCAAATAAGGAAACAAGAAAAAGAACATCCACCAAAACCATATATATATATATATATGTGTGTATATATATATATATATTTTCAAGCAATGAACTGAAATTTGCCATTTCTTCAGATCTCTATTCTGATTCAAAATCATCAGTTAGCTTGCAGGGATTCAGCAAAAGAATGAAATCAAAAGTTCCCAATCGAATTTGAGAGATTATTATGTTTCAAAGAATTTGGTAAAATTTTCATTCCCAAAAAATGAGAAATGAGGAAATGTGTAAAACAGGAAGCTGAAAGCTAAAAAAGTGAGGAATTACAAAGCAAAGGATGTTACCAAAGAGATCAAATGGACAACATCTAAGAAACACAAGTTTAATCAACTCAGTTGATCGTGCAAAGATAAGTTACAGCACCAAGTACAAGAAAAAAGTGACCGAATCTTTCATTGATATATTCAACTCAGAAGCCATATTTAGATATCTTACAAAGGCCGTGACACGACCCCAAAAAAAAAACTTTTCTCATCAAATCATGACAGAACTCCAAAGCCAAAAGGAAAAACAAGAATAATTGGAAACCAAAACTAGAGATCCAAGACACACACCAATTACTGCTCGGCTAAACAGGTTGTACAATCCAGAAAAATTTTCTAAGACTACTTCTTGTCAAGATTCACCTCTCCCTTGCAGACCGGATTGTAAGTCTCAAAAAAAGAAAAATAAACAAGTAAATAGTATGAACTGTACAGAAACAAATCCAACCTAAGCAATTTGGTCAGTATGGGTTATGCTACTATATCATCTTTGTTCCCATCAGGTTCTTGCAGTTTGTTTCGTTTGCACCAACATAAATACCGCGGGATTGGTCCATGATCTCCAATAACCCAAGTATGTTCTGCAACAGCTTCCAATGTCAACCTCTGTGTTGGATCTGCATAAGAGAATTTCACAATGATTATCCAAGTAAACTGGCAGCACCCCACGAAGCGAGTTACAGAATCATTCTGCTGCAGCTGCTAATCTGATGGCAATAATGTTGCTATTTACTAACCTTTGCAAAGTATTCCTTCTAGTAAATCCCTCAATTTTGGGTTCATATCATCCGGAAGTACTAAAGGGTTATTAACAATCTGGAGAGAACATAAATGTATTGACAGATTATTCAAAAATAAAATAAAATAAAATAAATAAATGTATTAACAGATATCAGAAATAATACGGGGCTAAGAATATAGACGGTCAGCAGTGGTGTTCATAACATACCTTATCATATGTATCCTGCAATGTCTCTCCAAGAAATGGATATTGTCCCAATACCATACAGTACAAGGTAACACCCACGGCCCATGTGTCTGCCGCTTTGCCTCTATATGTCACACCTGTTGAACAAAACAGTAAGCCCCAGTAAATCCATGTATTTCAACTGATTTCGGTGTTACTAGAGCAACTGATTGTGATTTACTAATCTATTTAATATTAACAAAAATAAGATTCAATGTTATCCACTTAGACATTAAAATCAGTTCAATGCTTCAGTTTCCAGTCCATTTTATCTGAATATACTAATATCCTGATATACAAACCAGTTAAATTCTGAATCCCATTTCCATTAACAAAAAAATTTCTATATCCAATCTAAAGCAGAACCATATACAATGATTCAAGTAAATAATTTGCCTTTCTAGATAAAAGTTGTGTATGCCTTATAAATGTTCTGATTCAAGTCTAAATTTGACATTTAGCTGTGCACGGTCAGGCATCCATGGGCACTTCAACTAGAATTCAAATTTTGCTATAATATTATCAAAAATGGATTTGACAGACTTCAAGCGCTACACTACTAAAGTTTCTAAATAGGAAGGTAGCCCTGACTTATTCACAGCAAAAACAATAATAAATAAGAAAAAATTCCAGACCTAGACAACATTCTGGTGCAGTAAAAACAGGAGTCCCAGGAGATCGTCGGAGCTCATCATTTTCATCCTGCAAATGAGAAAAAATAAGGTACCATGACATTTATATCCTAGGCAACATGGTTCAACAAAAACACAAGCGTCCGTTAAAAGTAAAAAGATGTAAAGCTCAAACATCCAAAAATCTTTTGACTGGAGCACTAAATCCATTGTGACATGATGATCAACTGGGTGTTGTACGGTAAAGAAATTGTGGCTGAGAATCTTTTCTTCCTGTCCTCTCTCTCTTTTTTTTTTTTTTTTTTCCGGAAAAAAGGTTCCTAGATTTTTTATTGAAAAACGTTCCTAAAATATCTGCAAAATTTTTTGCCCTTGCAAAGACAACTAAAAGACTCCTACAATATCAAGGGAAAAGATCTCGGCAGTCTCATTACCTCAAAAACTTGGCTAACGCTGAAGTCCCCAATCTTCACTGTACCATGGCGAGTTACCAACAAATTATCCGGTTTAATATCCCCATGAACTATTTTCTGTTTTCAAAGGAAAGCAAATGGCACAGTTTCAATACCAACTCATCATTATGAAAAATAAGAGAACTGCATGTATAAGAAAGCACACAATGCACTTTATGGGTACTCCACTTTCCGGATGTACATACCCCCATGAACTATTTTCTGTTTTCAAAGGAAAGCAAATGGCACAGTTTCAATACCAACTCATCATTATGAAAAATAAGAGAACTGCATGTATAAGAAAGCACACAATGCACTTTATGGGTACTCCACTTTCCGGATGTACATACGCTATCATTCATTCATTCATATTGATATGGATACAATAATCAGCATTTTTATTATCTAATCAACATTAGATATATGAATATAATGTGCCACCTAATCAGCCAAAGGAAAAAAAACAACAGTAGTTTTAACAAGAAACAGAACAGTAAACGAAAATTGTTCCTCGTCGTTTAAGCACAGGTGATATGTCAGAGGTTCAAGACTTGTACAATGTAAAAATGTAAAGAAACCTAACTAGCTGGGACATGAAACAAATGCTACTCCAAAAGTAATCCATTCCGCACCCACTGATCCTCCTCCCAAGGAATGTAAAAATAAACAGAGAAATGCCGCATGAGGAGGATACAAACAAAAGAGGTAAAGGGATGTGATTCAGTTGGTCATATCAAATAACTAGACTTTCAAGTTCATACATGATCATGGAGGTACATTAGCCCTGAAACTATATCTCGTAGGTACTTTCTAGCAGTACTTTCTCCTAGGCCACCGGGTGGACCAGAACCCTCGCATACCCATTTGCCTTCAACGTACTCAAGAACTGGGAGAAAAAAGATTTTAAGTCAAATAAATGGTTAGCCAAAGGGCACTTCAAAGAGTTTATTAAGAAATTATGGTTTGCATAATCAAGCAGATAGTCCAAAATGCTGCAAGCATTACTGAAGAAAGTGGCAATTGATACCCATGTAAAAATGATCCATTTCTGGGTCATCAATGACTTCAACGAGATTAACTATGTTAGGATGGTCCAGCATCTTCATTATTAGGACCTGTAAATAAGGTAATATAACTTAACAATTATTCAATTTAATAAATTTCCAAGCCTACATAATCCACCAAAGAAATGGAAAACAAGAAAGAGAAAAGTTATAACAAGCGATACGTTCTGTCAATCCTTTGGCCATGCAACATTAAAAGAAATACTTTAATCTACAGATATTTTTTTTTCATATTTCTTCCATGAACAAGCATGTGTAGTCTAGCATACAATAAACAG
Organism: Trema orientale; assembly: GCA_002914845.1. NCBI lineage: Eukaryota > Viridiplantae > Streptophyta > Magnoliopsida > Rosales > Cannabaceae > Trema > Trema orientale. The sequence goes on from JXTC01000455.1 coordinate 191,033, forward strand.
TATAAAACAACAGAAAATTTGTTAGTGTAAGAACTCTGCAGAACTAAGGAAGGCAAATTAAGGACTATTACCATCCAGAGTCCGAAAAACCAAACTGATTGTAACGTTGGAGAAAAAGAGGCAAAAACATTTGCTAAAATATCACAGCCGATGTTCCCAAATGTTTTATTGAAAGCATTGAACAACAAACAGGGAAACAAAAATATAGCTAAAAGAGAGCTTTTACCTCACGAAGAACATCAGTCATAGCTGTCTCTGACGGTGCAACTCGTAGCTTCAACAAATGAGACTTATGAAAGGCCTGCAGATAACAGGGGGGAAAAAGAAGTCATCTCATATAATAAAAGTTTGGATTCTCAGTGTGATAGAACCCTCAAATTTAAATAAAGGAACACCAAAAAATCATTCAAATATGTACAAGTACTAGAAACAACATGCATAAAGAGCAATTTAACTCATTCCAAGTCCAAGACGTCCTGTATCCTCTACTGAGCAGGAACTGTAAACCTAATACCTAGTACCTATCACCTACTTCACTCTTCGGAGTCCTTTTATAAAGATAAACAACAATACCTTGATTGCATAATGCTTTCCATCTACACGGCTTCGATAAAGAACCTGTGGCACATGGAGGACAGAAAATGTTAAAGAACCATCTTGCTAATAAGAGAAACGTAATAATGCCATTAGCTATATGCTCTTTATGCTTACCACTTTCCCATAGCTACCAGAACCAATCTTGTATTCACGAACATATTCATTGACCGTCTTGTTCCCATTTTCATCCTGGAGATGTTATAAAAAATGTAAGATCTATTATTCAAAAATGATTGCCTAGGGGCAAAAGGGATGATCAGTCCAGCACAATAAGGCAAATGGGACATACATAAGCAGATATAAATCCACGGTTTCATTGCACAACCAAGGCAAAGAGAGAGAAGTAAACAAGTAAGACACATGATGAGAACCAAGTGAATAATGCTAGTTAACGTTAGTTAGTCTAAATATACGGGCAGCTCAGTGCTGAAATTGACCTGTGCATTTGCAGTGTGAGCAAGCTAACAACTATTTAAGAATGGTCAGTGCTTCATCAATGAAATTAAGCAGCTTCCACAAACTATATGAAGTGCTATTCCTTTAACACAATATAAAACTTAAGCACAATACAGCATAAACTCTGGCTAGCTATATCAAATACAATGCCAGGACATGCAGCTGAAAGCAAACAGTAAGCTTATAGGGTCCAATAAACTAAGAGAAGCATCATCCCCGCATCCTCCTGCAAGTTTCACAATAATATATAACCTAGAGCCTCAAGGGTACACGGTTGACTTAATTAAAAAAAGTTACCTCTGCTCGAACAACCTTATGGGTTTCCTTGACAGGGAACTGCCTGCAAATCATTCCATTCTGTGCCCTGAAGTGTAGGATCTCTTCAGAACGTTTGGTGCGGCTTTGTACCTCACTCTCATCACAATGACCAGTGCTGGTTAAATCGCCATTATATGAACAATCATCGTCGTCTTCGGTATCTCGGTCTAATAGTAACTCTTGGGAAAGGCGATTGTTGAAGCCAGAAGAAGGCCTGATTGGTTTACGCTTTCTGGTGAAGCCAAAACAACTACAGCAACCCATCCTTTTAGCAATAGAACAGCTCTTACTCAACATGAGAAACTTGGTTTTTTCAGTGGTCACTGATTAGAACTTCCAGCTACAAAATAACTTATTCCAAAACCTGTAAAAGATCAACATAAATTAACTTTCCTTCAAAACCCATAAAAAAGGAAGCCATTTTGTCCAATCAAAACAGCAACACAACAAGGTATCACACAGTTCTTAGATTCTTCAACGCAAAACATAATTGAAAACCCGAAAATATTATACGGATATCAACATTATCCAGATGACCCACGAATCAAAATTCAATACAAAACCTGATTTTACAGAGGGAGAAGGGCTTAAGCCCAAATCAGCTGTGCTTTTCCAGTGGATGCCATTCAGCCAAATGAAAAAAAGAGCTCGTATGACTAAAGCTATTCCTATTATTCAAACCCAGCATCGCGTTGAATCCAATTAAGGTCGAACAACGCAGGAACAAATCCAAAAACCCTCCAACCAACAATACGTTGACCTTGTCCTGTATTACGCACACAAAAACCCAATATTATTATTTTTAAAAAATTCAAAAAAAAAAAAAAAGATTATACCAAACCCCAGAATCAATATAATAATAATATAAAAAAAAAACGTCAAATTTAAAAAATCTAAGGCGGATTTTTATATAAGGACATGCTTGATTAGAAGTTTCAGACGCCATCGAGCACGAATGACAAGGACATAATCCAAAATTCAAACTCCCCAAAACCGTACCTTACATACGGAGACAAGGCGACGTGTTGTTGATCGAAAATTGAAACTTCCAAACCCTAATTTTCAACCCTAACACCAGTAGATGGGAAATTCAAAACCCAAAAAGTAAAAATAAATAAGAAAAAAGAAAACTAACGGTGGAAAATGAAAACCCTAATTCCGATCAAGGAGGAGCCAAATTTGCCAAATTGGGGCTACATAGACGCGAAGACTCGAAACCCTAAATCGGTTTTAATGCGGGGGCGCCGATGCGTGGGTGGGTTTGTTGGCCGTTTTGGGGGAAATTGTCTGAATAATAGGCTAAAAAGGTTGGGGGTGGATTTGAAAAGGATTTGAAGAAAGGGGCAGTATTATGAAAATACTAACTTTTAGGGGGAGTGCGTAAAATAATAAAAAGGGCCGAAAATGGGAACTTTTGTTTTTTTCTGAAGGGGGTCCGAAGAAGTAAAAGCCTATGCGCTGTCAGGTGCGAGAGTTTGGGAGTGAGTTGTTTGAGAGTTAGGCACAATAAAAGAAATATAAAAAAAAAAAAAACAAAAACAAAAACAAAATATCATGAAAAGTGGAAGGCTGGTATCTTTGTTCTCCCATTTGCAAGAAAAAATTTTGGGGCAGGTGGATGTCACGTTTCATGCTTTCAAAACGATTTTGTTTGTTTATTTATTTGGTGGTTTTGAAGTTCGAAGTTATAACGAGAACACGTGGCGTTCCAATAAAATTTCATGATAAATTGAAGCTTATTTACACGTAAAAACGACGTATAACTTTATCATTATAGTATAGAGTGGACCTGAACTTAAATTACATTTTGATCGCATCCTACATGCTTACCATATGGGATCTGGTTGGGGTCTTTCGTTATTTTTCTTTTTTTTTTTTTAATTGTTTTGGTTATATAATGTAACGTACGTGGAAAAATAAAAAATACCGAGTGAGGTGGTGCAATAGTATAGATTAGTTAAGGATGGTCTAATAGTAAAAATTGGTCAATGTAAAGTCACGATAATAGGTTTAAGTGCTAGGTAAGCTCTTTAGAATTTTAAATGTGAAGACTTATTTTCAATTAGTCCGACACCTAATATAGAGTGCTTGGGATTATACTTTACACGATCACTTGATGGGACACTAGATATAGAGTGCTTGGACTATATCCCATGCAATCACCTAGTGGGGGCCTTCTCCCTTTTTATTATAGGACTTTTTAGTGTATATATAAAAAGCTGATGTGTACACTATTTTTTAATGAGTCAATTGCAAAGTATATAATTTGATAAATATAGTTGAGAATGAGACTCTGAATTTCTAGTTTATATAGTAAATTATCAAAAATTATGCAATTGTTGAGCAATGACTTTTTTATCGCAAACTATAAAATTTTCAACGTAATTAAATTATGTATAAAGTATATAGTTTGGTAAATATAGTAAAAAAATGAGACTTCGATTCAGTGACGAAGTCAGAAAAATTTTTTAGGGAGAGAAAAATCTAATGTTAAATTTTTTTTTGTGCCCCTCCTTTTTGCTCTTTATATATATTTTTTTCTTCAAATTAACTTGTAATTGGGTAATATAATTTAGGGCTGGCAATCTAAAAATGGCCATTTCGAAACACACATAGTCAATATGGAAATGATTTAAAAGATATTTTAAACTGAGGTCCAAAGAAAAATTATTCATAAAAAAAATTAATTACTTAATAATAATAGAAGTAAACTTTAAAAATCATAAAATTCAACAGGGAAAATGAGGGGTATTATTGAATCTTTTAATGAAATATGTGAGTAAATTTTACATTATTAAAATTTAGGAGTGACAAATAAAGGACATAATTGAATATTGTTATAAATATTAGGGTAAAAATGAAAATTTTAAAAAGTTGAGGGCCCTGGGCCCAAGCTATCGTTGCTTCGATTGCCATAACCAAATAATGTCTAATCCTACTCTTTGTCCATGACTATTTTTTTATTAAACTAACAACTTGTGATGAAAAGGATCATTATTGCATCAATTGTATAATTCACGGTAATTCATTATATAAGTTGAAAGTTTAAGGTCAAAATCGTGCAATGAGTATAATTCATAGGTCATCTTTTACTAGTTTAATTAACACTTTAAAGTTTACTACAAAACACAAATATTTTTAATTGTTAAATTTCTTATAAAGCAACAATTAATAAATAGTTTAAAATACAAAGAATAATAAATAAACAGTGACACTATGACAGTTACATTAGTTTTTCTTTTTAAATCTTTTCTCGACCTTAGTTGTGAACTTGTGATACAGTACTGTAAGTATTATCCGTCTCATAAATATAACAATTATGATATTGATATAACATTCGGTTTAACCATACTAGTGTAATTTTTCTTTATTTTAAAAGTAAATGGTTGGGACTTTCCTTCCTTCGATGAATTACCGAATTAGGTCATTTCTGGTCCAATTCATGTAAATGCATATGAGAATGCACATTATGCCAAAATGAAGAAACCTATACTTGAGAATGAGTTAGACTAGAACTTAATGTACTATAAAGAAAATAGAAATTAAGAAAGTGTTTCTCTTTTCTTTTTATTCATGTGTTTACTGCACAAATCTGGGGAGTTAAATTTAGAAGAGATGATTCAATATTTTATTTCTTCTCATTTATTCCTAAACTTTTTTCCCTTCCCTTCCCCTTCGTTACGGATTAATAAATACGCATATACATGCACATTAGCTAACTAACTTAGGATCTCATATTGTCTAACAATTACAAACATAATGAGGTGATGTATCCAATGAATGATATATACTTATGGGTTGGCATTGTTTAGTGAAACTATACCTTAAACTTTATATTTGTCCTTTGTTATTCAATATAAATTAAGAGCATGTTTACTAATCCATATTAAAAAGAAATATAAAAGGAAAAAAATTGAGAAAGAATGAGAAGGAATCAAAAATTGATTAATCTATTCCCAATTCAACTAACCGGATTCCCCAAAATTTGTCCTCTTTATAGGTAATTAAACATATAGATGGATGAAAAATAAAAATATTTTCTTGATTTTCATTCCCCTTATAGTCGATTACAAATGAGTAAATATAACCTAAAGATAAAAAGTGGGCCAGTTCGACCCATATTTGATAAGTCTATACGAACTTTATATCGGGCTGGGCCTCTATTCTTATTAAGGGATCTAGTACATCCCACAGGCCCAACCCATATTTTGTGGGGGTCTAAGTGGGTTGTGTCAACGTGGGCCGTGCCTATGCGGATCGAATATGGGCCAAGATGCAAGTCTAATTTTGTTGTTGTTTTATACTTTAAAATATTAAATATGTGCTTATGTAGGCTAAACTATGAGCCTAAAACTTATTCACATTTTTTTTTAAAATTTGAACAAATTAAAAATAAACAAAAATAAGTAAATAAATAATATTAAAAGCATATAAATGAAAATATTTAATTAAAATTAAGAAATATATTTAAAATTTTATAAAATAACTAAATGTAGGTTGGGCCGAGCTGATAGGCTTATTGCTAAGGCTCAGCCCGATCTCTACTATATGTATTAGCCCGAACCAATATCGTATTTTTTTCTTCGAAATATGGGATGGCCTATAAAACCCGTCCCACATTGATATCTCTAATATAACCTAATATGAATACATAAGAAATAAGAAGTATGTATCTTCCAACACATGCTAATTACCAAGACAAGATATTCTAGTCTAGGATAAAAAGACTGAATTAAACATTTGCCAAACTATTAACATCATGATCTGAGAGAAAAAACCTATAAAGAACACATTAACTCTATTTTTTTATATACATAATGTTCATGTTATTAGCAAAAAATTTTCAGTCAAATCCACAAAAAAATAAAAAATAAAATAAAAACAAAAGAAAAAAAATCATAAAATTCAAAGCACGAGTCAAATAAACTATCAGCTTAATGGATGAGACACATTTGCAAAAGAGACTTTTTTTCAAAGAAAAATATTAATGAAACAAAAGATAAAGAAGTCAAGATGAAAATTTTCAAAATCCAAAACAAAGCCTCCAAGTTTTTATTTTTATCGTGGGAGGGAGAGAGGCTTTTGTCGGGGGCCTGTTTATCCCGGAGTTACTTCATAGATGGAGTCCAGGTATTGGATAAAAAAGAAAACGACCAAAGACCGTGTTACTCAAATTAAAAGAAAAGAAAAATTAGTACTCACTCTATTTGATACTTATCCAATTAGACAATTCATAAAACAAAATCCATTATGAAGAAAAGAAAATTAGAAAAAGGAAAGTCAGAAGGGAAGAAGAAATTTCCACGTGATATATTATGGAGCAAATTAAAGAGCAAGAGATTATCTATAACATAAATTTTAGTGGCTAATGCTTCGTCCAACGTTGTTTTAATTTTAGGTTTCAACTGCCATAATCATAGAGATTGTGCGCATTGTTTGGACAATTAAATTAAAGCTTCAAAGGTTTTTCCTGTGTTCCAACCTAACTATATATATACACACATACATATTCTCTTATTCGAGATTTGTACCAAAGAGAATTTGTAACACAAACACACCCATATTCTAGTTTAGAAAGAGGAATATATAAATATGTATACAGAACTGGAGACAAAGAGTGATCACGGAGTGAAAGGGCTGAGCTTTCACTGTAAAAAATCATGGATCTTAGCGAGTCTGGAGAACGGTGTAATCCAGCTCTGGGATTACAGGAGGGCAGCTCTCATTCTCGAATTCCACCACACGATAGCCCAACGTCGATTTCCAGGACTCTGAGATATTCTTTGCCTCCGGGGCTACGTAACATACGTAGTAGAACTATTACTGCCACTATTATTTCTTTATTTATTTATTCAATTGAGGGTGAGAGGGACTTAAACTTAATACCTCTAATATCAATATTAGAGGCAGAAAAGATGGTTGTAGTTACCATCAGGCTAAGCCTACGACACAGAATAACTGCCACTACTACTTATTTTCTACATATAAAATTTATTTGGTTTTTCAAGTACTATAACAACTCATATATATGGCCCATGTATGCATATATAATGTATGTTGTGTTGTGTTGTGTTGTGTTGTGTTTGGTTGCAGGGAATGATCGCAAGATTAAGGTTTGGAATTGCTCGTTGCGTACCTACGTGTTCACTTTCAATGGTCACCTTGATAAGATCCGCATCGTTGAATTCCACAAGAGTTCTCTTCCCTGGATTGTTAGTGCTAGTGATGACCGCACCGTAAGAATCTGGAACTGGCGATCACGCACAGCTTTATCGCCATCCCACACAAAAAGATGAAGATTTCTCTACTAATGCTTCTGTCAATTATTTCTACAAACGTCATCATATAGGAGAGTTACAGGGGCCGCACTCGCCTTTAGTCCGTCAATCGACGCTTATATTGTCTCTAGAGAAGATGATCATAAAGTGAAACTTGCTAGTAATTCCAAAAACGTTTTCGAAAAATGATTTTACCGAAAACAATTAATGTAATTTTGTAAATAAATCAAGAACGCAGTAAAATTGGTATTTTAAAATTTCTCTTGAAGCTTAACAAAACAAAATATATAATTATTGATCTAACATAAATCAATTCATGGATCTTGGTTTAGATAAAACCTGGAAACCCTTCATAACGATTAAGTATTTCCGTTTGTTCTCTAAAGCATAGACAGAGCCATCTTGAGCCCCTCAACTTTTTGAAATTTTTATTTTTACCATACTATTTATAAATATTTTCAATTCGATCCTTCATTTACTCTCCTAAATTTTAATAATGTAAATTTTACCTATACATTTCATAAAAAAATTCAATAATATCCCTCATTTGCCCTATTGAATTTTATGATTTTCAAACTTTGCTTTTATTATTATTAAATAGTTAATTTTTTTCACACTTTTATGGATAATTTTTCTTTAGACCTCACTTTAAAATATCATTTAAATCATGTCCATATTGACCATTTGTGTTTCAATCATTTTTACATTCTCCTAAATTATATTACTCAATTACAAGTCAATTTGAAGGGGAAAAACATATAAAGAGCAAAAAAGAGAGGAAAAAAATAAATTTAACATTAGATTTTGCCACTCCTCTCATGAAATTTTTTTTTTGGCTCCGTCACTGCTCTAGAGTATGTTGAATGATCCGGTGTGTAGGCACCTTATTGATTCTCAAAAAAAGGTGAGCATAATAATCCAAAAGACACTCTTTCTTCTCCTTGACAGGAAGATAAAATGATGAAATAAGGCCAAAAATGTTAAGAGAATGAAACAAATGTTTAATAATATTGCACTCAATAATCAACATTACTTTTTTCCCTTTTTTTTATACAAAAAGAAGTTTTATTTAAATCAGATCACCTAACACAAATGACGAGATAAAAAAGGGATAAAAGTCAACACAAATAAGACTTATTTGGTATAAAAAAGGCATGACTAGCTAACACGAGGGCTACTTTGTTACCATCGAGAAAGATATAGTAACAAGTACCACACTTAATAGAAGACAACAATGTCTTGACATCTTGAAAAAATAAAGCACTAAAAGCCAACTAATAGAGACGAGAAAGGCCTTGGGAAATACGTAACGCATCACATTCAACCATCTCCACTCAAACACTAATCCTGTTAGTAATCTGTAGTCCTTCTCAAATTACTATCGACTCCTCATCTTCCGCTGAGAAATTAGTTTTACTATTGTCTCTTTCAAAAGCAACAAACCATTAGTGATATATCTTTATTTGTTGTTAGAAAATGAACAATTTATTTGAAATGGTAGTTTGGGCTTAAGTGGGCTTGAGAGCTTATGTGTGTAGTAAAGCCCAAATTAAAATTATAGTTCTATTTTCATTAGCCAATTTGGAGCATGAATTAGAGTGGGACCCGCTTTATTTAAGTGTAAGGTCCTAGCATAATCTTATTCTACTCTATGAGTAGATCAAATTGATATATTATGTGTCCAAATTGGAGTTTGGGTGAATGAGAAATTGATGCTCAAAATATGCTTGTTGGTATTAGAAAATAGAGAAAGAAAATAGGAAAAATTTATCTCACATTGGTTAGGAAGCTCTTAAACTTGTGCTTTATATAGAGTTGCATTTTTTATGGGTATAACTATGTGAAGCCAAGATGCTCTCTCAGGCACGCGCAAGGGGTGTAAATCATCTAGGCTTAGACTCCGATTTGCATGGGCTCATGTGCGCCTGCACCTGCGGACAATAATATCGGCCCGAAATCTTGGATTCTTGTAAAGCTTTTCTCTCTATTTCTTCTATTTTGCTTATTTCTATAAGAACGTTTGAAACTGAAAAGGCATGGTTGTTGGTTTAGAAACTGCCATTTTTAATTAAATAAAAAACGTTCAATTTTTTACCAGTATTTTTTCCATTTTACTTGCTTCTAGAAGAATGTTTGAAACTGAAAGGTATGGTTGTTGGTTCAGAAACTACTATTTTTAATTAAATAAAAAACGTTCAATTTTATGCTAGAAAAGGATGGAGTAATGACTGGTAAGTAACAACTACTTTATTGGTATTATGGAGCATTCATGTTGGTTTTTTTCACCTACTATATAAGCAGACCCTCTCTACCTCTTTTCCACGCACTAAAAGCTCTTAGCTTTTCTTTCATCTCTTGTTCTCTCCTTAGCAACTTACTTTCTTTTGAGGTGTCAGTGCTTCACCTGCTACTTTTAGTCGTTGTATCCTGAGAAACTGTCGCTTGCAAATTGCAAAATCCTCAAGCATTCTGGTGAAGGGAGCGAATCAGTTTTAAGGACACTGTAATACACAGGCCTCGGCGGTTAACAGTTTTGTTTTACAGGATTTCGGAAGTTCTATTAAAATTCTGTTGAAGTTTGGAGCAAACTTTTGGTAACTTTATATTTGTCTTAAAATTTATTATAAAAGTTCGTTATATTCGTTGGTAACCTTATATATTGCATGTTATTATTTTCACATACTTATCTCGTTGCTATTTATATGCTGTCATCTAAGCTAATAAAACCATTACCTCTAATTACATTCCCCTCTTTTTAATAAACAAGTCAAAGTCAAAGTGACAAGTCACATTTCATATATAAAAATGGTTTAGCTTCTTGAAGGATGACTATTGAAGTAATAACGACGATCATCAACTCGTCACCAATTGGCACCATAAAATTTGCTTTTATTGAATTCTAGTTACAAAACTAGTGGTGGTGACAGAGATATCGTCGTCATATGTTGAGATTATTACTCATAATCATGATTATCGGAGAACGTTCATCGGTAAATTATTAGTGATGCGATAAAATAATGATCTATTAATATAGTTGTGCTAGCATTTATGTTTACAGTATAAGTTTTTGGGATTTAAATATTCATTATCTTAATCCTCATGAAATATTACTGTGACTATTTGCCTTTTGAGATTTAAATGTACATTCCAAAGCCAAAAATTTACAATTAAATTTATAGATGATCTATGACCACTTGCAATTATTCATACATAAAATAAGGAAAAATTAGTTAATTAAATGGGCTTGCGCTCATTGAGCTTACCTATGAAGGGATCAGACCATAGTAAGAAAACAATAAAATTGCATACAGAGAATATGACTACATAGATTTTCATAGAGAATATTTAGAAAGAATGAAGGAAAACCACAAATAAATAATTAGATTTTATATTTAAAAAGTCTAGTTGTAATGAAATAATAACTAAATAAGACCTAATTTGTAGTTTAAATATTCTGATAATCACAAATAATAATTATTCTTTTTCTGAAATACAAATAAAATGAGTAGTGTGAATTTTGACCCCAACATATGTTATTTTCCCCTCATGTAATAGCAGTGTCACTGTTTGCATATTTTCGCCTCATGTAATAGTACTGTCACTGTTTGCATTTTGGGGTTTGAATGTCACTTATTTTTGGGATTTAAAACAATCAATCTTGGTTTGAAGTTGGTTTACGTTTGGGTAAAAGTGATTTGCTATAACTATAGGAATACGATACGTGTGTTCGATGTCTCGACTCTAGATTTGTATAACTCGAATGCACATTTAGCAATTTGTCAAATTCAATTGAGTTCGCCTTTTTTTTTGTGGGGGGTCTCTGAAAGGAGAGTTCGCTTAATTTTGTTAGTAGTAATTCGTTCGAGTTTCAATTTTCAAGTACCTAATCTTAGGGTGCGACAAATGTAGTACAAAAGACTTCAATTTACCAAATCAGCGAACTAGGAAAAGCAGTACGAAATTTGAAGCTTCCCTGCGCATACATTATATAAGGTCATCCTGATGAGAACTGCCAACTTCACACGGTAGTTTTTATGGGATAAAAGTGGAATATTACTCCACAAGTCAGTCGATGAATCCAGTTTCAATGTTAAAAACTTTGTATCATCGTCGTATCACTAGGCTAAAATGATATCAAAGAAAATGGTAAAACTCGAGGAAAAAAAATTCTTTTAAGCACAACAAAAATAAGTGAAAATTTGGAATTTAAATGTAATTGTTCATCGACAATCGACTAGACAACTCATTCTTAATGTAAAAAAGTAAAACCATTAAAATAAGAAACAAAAGCTCCCACCACAGCTTGCCGAGCACCCAGGAGGGTATCTGAATGCCCAACTCCTCACTATCCTTGAAAAAGGCTAGAGAGGACTGTGACGCAAACCTAGAAAACGGTCCGCATAAATAAGCAGAACAAAATCGAAAGGAGAAGACCGGAGACAAAACTAGCCTAACTATATAACTCCCAGGAATAACACTTCACTTCTTCTTGGCAGCAGACTTGGTAACCTTGGCACCTGATGGGTCCTTCTTCTCAACACTCTTGATGACACCGACGGCAACAGTCTGACGCATGTCCCTGACTGCAAAACGACCAAGTGGGGGGTACTCGGAGAAAGTCTCCACAACCATGGGCTTGGTGGGAATCATCTTAACCATACCGGCATCACCATTCTTCAAGAACTTAGGCTCCTTCTCGAGCTCCTTTCCAGATCGCCTATCAATCTTAGTCAACAGCTCAGCAAACTTAACAGCAATGTGGGAGGTGTGGCAGTCGAGCACTGGAGCATAACCGTTTCCAATCTGGCCAGGGTGGTTCATGATGATGACCTGAGAGGTGAAGTTGGCTGCTTCCCTGGCAGGGTCATCCTTGGAGTTGGAGGCAACGAAACCACGCTTGAGATCCTTCACGGCAACATTCTTCACATTGAACCCAACGTTGTCACCTGGAAGTGCCTCCTGGAGAGCTTCGTGGTGCATCTCCACAGACTTGACTTCAGTAGTAAGTCCAGAGGGGCCAAAGGTCACAACCATACCGGGCTTCAAGACACCAGTCTCAACACGTCCGACCGGTACAGTTCCAATACCACCAATCTTGTACACATCCTGAAGTGGGAGACGGAGGGGCTTGTCTGAGGGCCTCTTGGGCTCATTGATTTGGTCAAGAGCCTCAAGGAGGGTTGGTCCCTTGTACCAGTCGAGATTGGTGGATCTCTCAATCATGTTATCACCCTCAAAACCAGAAATGGGCACGAATGGGATTTTGTCAGGGTTGTATCCAACCTTCTTCAAGTATGAGGAGACTTCCTTCACAATTTCATCGTACCTTGACTTGGAGTACTTGGGGGTAGTGGCATCCATCTGCGCGAGTTGAAAACAGAAACATAAGTAACAAGAATATACACCAATTCAAAACAATATATATATATATACGCAAGATCAAGAATGCTGACCTTGTTACAGCAGCAAATCATCTGCTTTACACCAAGAGTGAAAGCAAGCAAAGCATGCTCACGGGTCTGACCATCCTTAGAAATACCAGCCTCAAAACCACCAGTGGTGGAGTCAATAATGAGGACGGCACAATCAGCCTGGGAGGTACCAGTGATCATGTTCTTGATAAAGTCACGATGTCCAGGAGCATCAATGACTGTGCAGTAGTACTTGGTGGTCTCGAATTTCCACAAGGCAATATCGATGGTAATACCACGCTCGCGCTCAGCCTTGAGCTTGTCCAACACCCAGGCATACTTGAATGATCTCTTGTTCATCTCAGCAGCCTCCTTCTCAAACCTCTCAATGACACGCTTGTCAATACCTCCAAGCTTGTAGATCAAGTGACCAGTAGTGGTCGACTTTCCAGAGTCGACATGGCCGATAACCACAATGTTGATGTGGATCTTTTCTTTACCCATGCTTAGCTGCTGGAGAAAAAATACTGAAACCAAACAAACACGAACAAATTTAATAACCCATCATAACAAAATCACCACCAAACAGCCAGAGAACTGAAACCAGAAAAGCAATTACAGGAAACTCAAAATGGAAGTCATAACAACATAAAAATCAATAAACTGACATGAGCTGATTAAAAGCAACGATATTATAAACTCAGTCCCTTAGATGTTCATAAAGATCTGTGATCATACCCACAAATCATTACAGGTCTGTAGGCTCATCACCGTTACTAAATATACTAAAACAAGTACTTAAATAATAATAAAACACTGAAATAGTTACTTAAATTTTCTAAGAAAAAATGTAGCTGCTCCAGTGTTCTCCCGAAATATCGACAGTTAAAAATCACGGGAGAGTTTGAAAAAACCAAAGCAACACAGAGCTATGGCTTCTAGGGAACGAGTCAGATGGGAATAAGGTTATCCACACTGACCAGATAGCGAAGCGTTACAATGAAAGCACTTAATCACCATTGAAAAAAATATATCAGAGAAAACAAAACTATGATCAAGTTTAATTATAGCTCAACAATTTCGAGAAAATAAAACCCCTCTTTGGAAAATAGATCTACACATAAATCATTTTAAAATGAACAAAAATACAACAAAAAAAGAAACAGCAAACGTTGTACAAGTTCCTAGAATATACAAACAAAAACAAGTTCTGAAAACATATCCTCAATCGAACCAATCCCAGAAAACAAATCTAAGAAAAACATTTTTCACTAATGGAAACCAGATCTACAAGATTCAGACGAAAAATTAAACAAAAATAAAGAAAAAAAATTAACAAAACAAATCCCAGTTCATAAATTCATTCAATCAATCAAAAAACCTCTTCCGATTCTCATAGGGGGAAAAAAAAACAAAAACCCTTTACTTGATTAGATATTAGCATGCATACGATTCCATTAACTCAGAAAAAGGAGGCAAAATCAGAGAGAACGTAATGAAACAAAGAGACATACAATCATATATATATATATATACACATATTCATAGTCATAATCATGTACACGAAAAACAAAGTATAAAACGAGAGAGATCGATACCTCAAAGATATGATGGAGAAGAAGAGTCTCTCGCCGACTTGAGGGTTGAAGCGAGAGAGAGCAGAGGATCAGATATGAGAAGTTTGAGACTAGAAGGAGCTCTAGTAGTCTATGTACTTTCACTGTGGTTAGGGTTTCTTTCTCCACCGTCGGATCTTTAGGGATCTCATCTAACGGTGTGTAGCTTCCCTTTGCTACTGCGGCTTTGTACCTCACTCGCCGCAACGTGCGCATCATGTTGGTCTACATTAGCATATTCTTCTTCAGTTGAATTTC